>JARHVA010002144.1:1410000-1842500 GCA_037957365.1 Torreya grandis | reverse complement strand
TGGAAAATAGATGCAAAAGTTATTCAAATAAAAGACAAATTTATGTAAAATCAAGGTATTTGATCCCTATTCTGCCCTACTTTCTACATACTAACATCTACAACAACCCTTAGCCTAGTTTATAATCACATTTAAGGAATCCAAATCCACTCTCATTCTAGCATTCACTTGCACATACATTAAACACTAGGTGGAAGAATTACATCATGCTTGATCCCTCTTTGAAGTATTAGTATGTAGGAAAATATCTACATAGTGGGATGTTGAGGATGTCTAGACCATCCTAATAACACATAAAAAATTATTATTCATGCCATACTTGAAAGGAGATTATAGTTTGCATATCAAATTAGGTTTTTTAAGAAAAGTATAGAGCTCCAGGTTTTGATCACGTAGGAACATGACATATAGATATAGGCACAAGTACTCCCAAAAACAAGAATAGTCTCATAAAGGTAAAATTAGTGCCACATTGAGGACACTACATATAGATGGAGATAATATCCAAATTGGGTGCTACTATCTAGTGAGAAAACTAATAATATAATCTTATTGATGACATAGTCTACCACCCAGATCTCAACTTTCAGAACCTAAATCATCTGTGACAGATAATTTTTAGATAAGTCTCTATTTATGCCCATTTATTACTATTATTTAAAATTCATAAAAAAAAATATTACTTAATTATTGCATATTTATTTTACTAATTTAGGCATCTCAACCCCTTTAACCAAACATAGTATTTTTAATGTAAAACCTTAAGATGATAAATCATTTGCTGAACCCATCTTAATTTGAATATTACATAAAACCCTAAATTTCATTCATCCAAATTTTGTGCATTAATTTTAGGGTTGAATACTTTTGATTTTTAGATTTTTTTAGATGACCTAGACAATTAAAATCAATTTTACATTAGGATTTTAATTTATTTTACATCTAATTTAAATTGTTACAAAAAAACCCTAGATTTAAAAACCATAACCCCAGATGCTCTAAGGGTTTGTATCCTTTTTTATCCTATTTTCATTAGCTACTATTAATTATTTAGAATTCATATATTCTATTATAGTATCTCTATTTCAATTTATTTTCTATATTTCATTTTAAAAAGCTATCTCTCTTCTCCTAAGAATAAGTGTTAGACTAGGTGGTAATCCTGTAGAGCATATTTAGATTCTAGCTATCCAAACCTATAACAAGGAAAAGAAACTATTAGGAAATCTAGATATTACATTAGTAAATCTGAGTATTTATTGAGAGGTAAATAGTAAGTTTGATATTTACCAAAAGGTAAATAGTAAATAGTTATTGTGTAACCATATGGTTAATACAGTAAGATTGTATTAGTTAGATTATATTATTGTTAAGATATATTGTTAATAGGTTATAAAAATATATCATAGATAGGTTTACATAATCATATGGATGAGATAAATTAGTAGAGAGATTATGAATAATATTCTTATATATTTGTGTAAAGTCGAATGATTAATTAATTAGAATAGAGTGAATTAATATATTGAGAGTGTTTAAAATATCTCTATATGTTTAGCTCCTTTGTTTCATGATTTGCATGAGTTAAACCTGTGTAAATTTTATCTAATACCTATCATTCATATCAGAGTAGGGAGGAATATTTTTGTGAAGTATGGTATATTAATCTATGAAGGGGTATTTCTACAAATCTTTGCTTGTCCCAAGCTATGATATCTTCTGATATCCATTAGTATTATTATTTTGTGAGTTTAGGTTTTTGTAGATTTAGATATTTGAGAATATTTTTCATCACCCTATGTATAGACCATGGGATCCATGTAGGAAAAGGTAAAAACAAAAAGACCATTGGAGGGATATATTCTATACTTAGCTTTAGAGCCTTCAAACTCACCTCACGTAGATCTAGACTGTTATTATCAATTCAAGGAGTTTAAAAGAAAATTGATTTATGTATCTACATGACAGTATATTACTTTTGGACTATGTTCAATTTTCATCAATTACCATAGATATAATACTCTTCATCAGATTTTGTACCCCAAAGTTGAAGACTTTACTATTCAAATTTGCCTATTTTCCAAGATTTGGCATCAATAGTCTACATATCAATTGTGGATGTGCATAGACCTATAGCTAAGTAGATATTGAGATTAGTAGAAACTTCATCCAAAAATTGTCTTAAAATTAGTACTTCATCCAAATCTAAGATCTGAGCTAGATGATTTGAAGGTAAACTCCAATTTATAGAGGATGCATGAAGAAATATTTTATGTTTCTATTTTCTTTCCTTCATCACCATGTATCTTTCATCATTCTCATGATGAGTTGGTTGTTGACTTTGGAAAAAGTATTTATAGGTATGGTCAAAATATGTCTTGTGTCAAGTCATTGTTTTTGTTTAGCTATATATTGATCTATTTAAGTAGTAAGTTTTTAAGGATTTTTTTAATAGTGTGATTGTTTAGTATTTTAAAGTGTTAGTTTTAATTCTATAATCCTTATGTTTCAAAGTAATGTGTGTCAAGTTCATATAATTTAAGTTTTCATGTTGAAGTATATTGTCAATATGTTATAATTTAATTGTTTTTATATAGTATTTAGATTTAATACACGTGGCTATGTAATTTTTGGTAAACTAAAGTGAAAATTAGGTACCCAAAAGTGTTTATTAAGTCTTCAAGTATTGTCTCAAGTCAATTATGGTATGGTCCTATTGAGAGTTTGTAGTTGGTTTAGTTGTATGAAGGTTTTAAATTTTGTACATAGTTTTTATATGTTGTCAAAAGTAAAATTCAAATAGTTGTCTTGTGTCATTTTTTTAAAGGTGTTATTAGGTCATTTATAAATGTCATGTTAAATCATAGTCTTATTTCAAAAAAAGTCCAAATTATAAAAATTATAAAAAATTGCCTTATGGATGCATTTTTAGACATCCCCAACATCTAGTGAGCATGTTAGTATTATGGGGGGCGGGGGGGGGGGGGGGGTATTTCAGTCAAAATGACATGCAACTGAGCTTTATCAAGATATTCTCTAAGTGAGTATCTTCATATAATAGAGTATAGAAGCATAGGAGGTTGGAGGTATTTTAGAGACATGTCATCAGTCACCAATGATGGGGCCACACCAATGTTTTGGTGATATTTAGTATGGTGTGTTTTTTTTCATTTTTGTTGTGTGTTTTTTAGAATAATAAAGAAGAACATGCCTATTCAAGATATGTAATTTGTGTAAAAATTCCAAACATAATTCCCTAAGATGAAAACTTATGAAAGGATATAAAGCACCAATGTAAGTTAGTTCATGGATCTTGAAAGGGTTTGTGGTAGAGATCCAAAAACCCACAAGTGGTGAACATTGTTTTGGCAATAATTAAGAGAGAAGATACTATAGAGATCCTATGACTTCTTTATTTATGGAAATGAACCCAGTGACAAATCCATTATAATCATATAAAGTAAATGCAAGTTGTGTTCCCTAACATAGTAGTGGTCATGTGTAACAAGATTGTGTCAGTAGTATGTAGACCTAAGAGTATGTGGTGGCATACATTTCTATTTATTCCAATTCTTTGAGGTAGATGGTTTACTTGTTCAAGTCAAGGTTTTTGGTAAACTTATAAAACCATGGGAAGAGTGAGTCTCTCTTTGTATCAAGGTCATGAGCCACATAGTTTGGCATGTTATAATGGGTGAGCATATTATAGATACAAATGTGAATGTTTTTGCACCATGTAAAAACTATGGGGGGAATGTTAGGATATATGGCTTTTACATTAGTGAACCTAAGTATTTATTGAGAGGTAAATATTAAATTTTATATTTATTAAAAGGTAGATAGTAATTAGTTTTAGATTAAGGTAAAAATAGGTTTTGAAGGGGCCTCGAAACCCTGAACAAAAGGAGAAAGATAAAACAGTAAAGTCCATAGGCAAGCCTAAAACCTACTTCACCGAAGTAACAAAATCAAGTAACAAGGACCAATAGCTAACAAATGAAATACCAAAGATAGACCCCAAGTTTTACAGAGACCTGGAAACTCCATTGTAAATAGTAATTAGTTAGTGTGTACCTATATGGTTAATATGGTAAGACTATATTAACTAGATTAAATTATTGTTAAGATATATTGTTAATAAGTTATAACAATATATCATATATAGGTTTACATAATCATAGGGATGAGAGAAATTAGTGGAGATATTATATGAATAATATTCCTATATATTTGTGTAAAGTCTTGAATGATTAATTATTGAGAATAGAGTTAAATAATATATTGAGAGTGTTTGAAATATCTCTGTATGTTTGGATCCTTTGCTGCATGATTTACATGAGTTAAACCTATGTAAATATTATCTAATACCTATTAATAACTCATTGTAACTCTAGATATGAATTCTCCACACCTTGACTTTGTGGAATTTAATTAAAATGCATCTAAGGATGGATAATAAAACTAAGAACAAGATTAGGTCCACATTGAGGATCAAGATACACTACATCCACTTAATGATAATGATATAATTATGAATAGGGATGAATTATTATAAGGATTTAGAGAGAGAATTCAAGAACATCACCATGATCATGCATAGATTTTATAGGCCATATTAGAAATCAATCATAATAAAAATAATGGTCAATATTCAACCCCTCTAGTTAATGATGTTGTTACACCTTTAGTGGGGCCCACTCAACCAACTCAGATACCACAACCCAAGATTTGTATTTCATCCTCAATGATAGCTACACTACTTTTGGATAGTTTTTCTCCTCTAAATATACAATCCCTTATGCATTAGGCTCTTACTATATAATATAGGGTGTTACATCTTGAGTAGGGAGTAGTTACACCATCACATACCTTGAATTCCAACATTCTCTTGCATACACCTTTATCACATCACATAGTGGCAATTGTTTTTCCATCTAGTTTCATGTCACCCAATCTCACATTATATGATGGAAAATGTGACCCAATCTCACATTTTATTTAGTGGGTTTCTCACAATTATCAATATGTGCCACGTAGTTAAGGTAAAGGAGGTTAAGATCTTAGTAATGGGAAAACTCAAGTACACAAATGGATTAGATTCAACTATTAAAAATAAAATAAATCTACATATAAATTTAGGGCCACAAAAAACAAAAGTGATCAAAAGGCCATAGTCAATGTATCTTTAGAGCCTTTTCGTAGATTAGTTTTATATGATCCTCAACATATAGTCTTTACTAATATACTAGAGTCACCAACATAAGTTCTACAATAATTATTAGAATGCAATGTCATATATCTCCCTCCCATTAAAGGGGTTGATACGACATGACCTTTTCCAAAGAGTTATGATTCAAATGCATTTTATGAGTATCATAGTGTACTAGGCCACACTAAAAATAAATGCATTACCCTGAAGCATAAAATAAAAGATCTCATCAGGGCTAATATTATTGATGTGGGATCACCCATAGAGGCATTTTTGGTATTCTATATTTTCACCCTAGATGAGGAGGGGATTGTTTAGGTCCATTGATCAAATCTAGTCCAACATGGGACTAACCCTAGGTTATGGGTCACCTATCATAGGGTCAGACCTTTGGAGAAGGTCAACTTTCTTCTGGATCTATCACCTAAACTAATTTATAATTAGAAAAAGGGAGATATAAATGGGTAATAATGCATAAAAACATATAAATTAGTTGATGCACCAGTAATGTGATTATTCATCCACTTTATTTTAACTCTTAAAAACACTAATGAGATTAGATCTATAACTCCAAATGGTTATTTATGCATTATTATTTCATGTAAAGCTTCACCAAATGATCAAAACCTAAGGAAGGTGATGGAGAGGCCTGATTTAAGTCATTAACTAGTCAATTTATCCACTTTTAATCTTTAATGAAATGACATTTAACACTAAACATGACCTATAAAATAATATAATTTATTAGTTAGGTGAGATCAAGATTTGAAAAGGGATAAATTTATACCACATATGCAAACCATTCTAATATTAACACACTATACTAGAATAATAATATCTAAAAAAAGAGTCCTTTATTATCTCAAGAGGTTACAAAGATCAAATCTATGTAGAGTCTAGTCATGCCCAAGAGAGGGATTACCAAGCTATTTTTAAGGCATAGAAACCTATATTTATAGAAAAAGGGATGAGAGAGAGAAGGTAATGACAAGATAGAAAACATTGAATGAGGTCCAACTACTCTTGATGCATTAGTATTCTCAAGGATGCTAAGTCATGATCTTATCAAGAAGGCACAATTTCAAAAGAATTCAATGCTTCATTATCCTTATCTGGCCACTAGGTCATCATCTCAAGACTCCATGCCATTTTCACCTAATCTACTAATGAGAAAAAATATTCTATGCCTTTAAATTAATAGGGATGCTTGGTTTATTTTGAGTGGTTAGATGTACCTATTTGTATCATAATATCTTAGCATAGATCTCTTTATATATTTTTTAAAAAAAATCATATTATTGGTTTTCCTATAGTTTAATGCCTAGTCTCATTTCAAAAACCAAATGTTGAACTTCAACTAAAAAAGGTCTAAAAGACCAATATTGTCTTTAAGGATAGTTTTTGATGATTCTTGGTCCTAAAATATTCACCCCAACTCAACCTAGATTACACTCAAGCTTTGTTTCCTTTATATTAGCTTACTTGGGTTGAAAATAACTATCTCCTCAACCTTTGTTGAAATTCCCCTGGCTTCGATCCTGCTTATTGGTTATTGAATGCCGACTCATGTTGTTGACCTATTTAACTCTATTCACTCTATTAATTTTTATGGTATGAATGCATATACTTCATCAATATTTTACTAGGACCCATGAACTTTTGACACTTTTCATGCACGTATTTGTTTTTTAAAATCTACTAACCCCTTTGACCTATGCTCACTATTAGATTTGAATGTATGATTAAATGCACTCCATTGATCTTCTAGGGACCCACTAACACTATTAGGTTGTCTCACTCTATTAGATATATTTTTACATTCAAACACTGACCATTAGATATCCTACCTTTTGAAAACCAATGGCTCTTTACCATGTCTTAATATTGGCATTTATGTGAACATCATTTGACATTCATATGGATGTATTTGACATTCTATAGATTATCAATTTTAAGTTTGATTATTTTTGCCTAGGATTTATTTTGAAATTTACATGACCATAATTTAATGTTCATGTGAATATCATTGACATCCTATAGACCATCAAATTTAAGAACTTATGAATTTTTACCTGAGTTTAAACTTAGCTTTCACATGAATGTCTTCATCTATTATATCACAAATTCCTTGGGATATTTCCTTTAAAATTTTGTCTACAAGATTTTCATTTGAATAAATGACCCTTCAGGTTTTTTCCTTAAGATACTTTTACACTATAGTGACCCCTGAAAAAATTTATATCATACCATTTTCCTAAGAAAAGACCCTTTGGTAAAACTGTCTAGGGATACTTTGCTAAAAATTGATCCTTTGGGACTTTGTCTCAGGATAATTTGTCTAAAGAAAATACCCCTAAGAAAAAATTTATAGGACCATTTCCTTGAAAAATGACCTTCCAAAACTTTTATATTGGACCACTTTCTCAAAAAAATGCCCTTCAAAAAAGTGTTTTCAACACTTTTTTTGAAAAAATACCCTTCATGATTTTCTGTATGAGTGACTTTCTATGCTTGAATTAACCCTTTAAGATTTCTACTTATGAAACTTTGTTTGAAAGGTGACCCTTTGAAACTTTTCTTTGGACCTTTTTTTCTTGAGAAAAGACCTTCGAGAAAAATTGTTTGGGACACTTTTTAATAAAATGATCCTTCATGATTTTTGTTTTAGATAAAATGTCTGAAACAATTCCCAACACTTGGCCCAAAAATCCTAAAACAAATTTATCAAAATAAATAAAACTTATCCAAATAAAAAGGTTTGAAAGTATTAAACTTATTAAAAAGAAAGCCTAAAATAAATTGCCTGAGAGAGATGTTAGCATTTTAGCCAAAATAAAAGCCCAAAATAATTTACAAGTAAAGACTTGGCCCAAAAGGGGTTTCATACTTAGATTTTCTAAGGCATTTATATTATTCTAAAATTATGTTTGATCCTTGAAATCTCATACACCTTAGAAACCTATCCAAATACATACTCTCTATTATGTAGACATGTCCCTTAGAATTTGAAAAAATACACTTTAATCAAGCTTAAATTGTTTCAAAAGCTTTGCACTCTACATGGTTTCCATGTGAGGTCTATTTTCTCCTTGTGACAATGATTCACTCTTCAATAAAGATCCTACTCCTTCCAATGGACTCTTGGACTAGGCATATTTTTGGTATGTAGACCAAATTTGGTCAATATGCACCAAAATAACAAATAGAGGTAAAGGAGCTTAAGATATTTTCATATCCTTTCCTAAATCATATAGATAATGAGGCAAGGGACACATCAGGTGCTCACTATATATACCAAGCTCATCCACCACCACCTTCTTATCACACAGTTATAGAGGAGACACATCAATTACATATTATCATTATCATGTATCATACTATAGTGCCACCTATACCACTTATCACATTTTTAGATTAGGAGATTATGGGCGTTGACATATATCTACATGTTCTCTTCATATAAGCATATATATAAGAACATCTTATTCATAGTGTTATGGTTGATAACATGTCAAGAATAAACATGTGCACCATGGAAATATTACAACATTTGGTCTATAAAAAGTGGGATATATTCCCTATAGATATAATTATTAGTGGTTTTAGTGGTTATTTTTAGAGATCTATCAAGGAGATTATGCTTGTATTATATGTTGGACCGACACAAAAAGCCACTAAGTTCTTAGTAGTACCTAGCACAAGTGTATTAGACATATTATTAGGTAGGTAAGGTTACAATAGATCTGAGCCATCCCCTATACACTACACCAATGCCTCAATTATGTACTTGAAAACTAGGTGGTTAAGGTTGAAGGTGTCCCATATGAGTATCCTCTTCCCATCCCACATGTAGTTCTAACGCAGATTCCAATCACACCTATAGCACCAACACCAATTATAGTTTTAGTTACACTACCAAATATGGCATGATTATCTATTATAGTAGAAACTAAAAATCCTATTAATACATCATAGTGTTTATTATAGTCCTCAAGTAGGCTAGGTATACTTCTATGATATTTACATGCATGCATACTCTCCCTCAGAGACCATTACTAGAGAGACCATTAAATCAAAGATATGTCATAGATTCTAGAGGACCTTCCTCTACTCAGTTTATGTTGATATTAGTTATATTTGTGTCTAAGGGTTCTCAACATAGGGAACTTACATCACCTATAGATTCTAATTCTACTAAATGGGTCTCTAAGACCTTAATAGTTCATAGGGAATCAGATTTAGTGATACAACATCATAACATCACTACTTAGACAGTTTGAGGTTTTAGATTATATAGCATAGTAGATGATGGGCTCACAATTTCCATTTCACACTACATGTATGATCATATTTCCTCTCTTTAACAAATTTATGATGATGGTGAGTCTCCCATGGGACTCATTGGTTAGTATGGTTTATACTCTTGTAAATACTTTCTTATCTTTCTCTCTCACTCTTTGTACATAGTTTATTTTCCTATGCTTGTACATAGCTTATAATTACAAAAAACAAAAACAATATAACAATATAACATGTTAAAATACAAAAAAAAAATAGATATTTTGAAAATACAAACTTTTTATAGATTGTATACATTACTATGTTTACATTTCTACTACTTGCTAGACATTGCATATTGTTAGTTATCCTAGTATAGTCAATTTATCATACACATATGCTTCACTTTTTCTTGTTTGAGTGTTTGTAGATTATAGATAGGACTTTGGTCCACTACACTAATCCAGACCAACTATCATCTACCCATTGGGGGCATTCACACCAATCTAGGTTTATACATTTGATACATTCGCCCACCTAGGGGCATCTCATACACATTTGTTATAACCAAGTTTTATCTTTACATACTTTACATTCAATTTATACATTTATTTACCTTAATTTTGATCATTTCTCCTCATTTCTTATATTTTTTTATGACTATCAACTAGTTAGACTTAGTAAATATGCATCCTAGCATCTACATAGATTTATACTACACAGTTATACATGATTTCATTTTTAGTTCCTATATTAGACTTGATTGTGTTCCTATACTTCTTCCATAGTTAAGGGCATTTGAATATTCCATTATATTCTATTCCATTTCTCTATTTATATGCCTTAGACATGTGCCCATGTCCCTTGTATGTGCCTCTTTCATGCTTTTATATACATCTATTTGAACATGTCCTTCTGTGTGGCTCTATGCCAAATTACTTGTTGTTTTCATATGTGGACATTTTGAACATTTCATTATATGTCTCAATTCTCATATTTAAGTGACATGTGCGGCATATCCCTTATATTGTGACCCCTTGGCCTACACTTTGTGTTCTTCATGTCCTCATATGTTTGATTCCTTGTATGTTTATTATACCATGACACTTGTATTTTTTCTCTCTCTCTCTCTCTCTCTCTCTCTCTCTCTCTCTCTCTCTCTCTCTCTCTCTCTTCTCTCTCTCTCTCTCTCTCTCTCTCTCACTCTCTCTCTCTCTCTCTCTCTCTCTCTCTCTCTCTCTTCTCTCCTCTCTCTCTCTATCTCTCTCTCTCACTCTCTCACACACACACACACCACCAATTTTCAATGCCATGAGAGATCTCATATATCTACCTATCCTACTTGGGAGCCTTGATGGACACCATGCTCCATCTCCCTAGGTAGTTACTCAGATTTTTCTATTATATACATTAAGTACATCTATCTTGACAGCCTTGGGTAATGCTAGATTATAACAGACATCTTACATTTCCTATTTATGCTCAGATACATTTACATTATAATGTTATGCTTATAAATTATATTGGGACATAATGCACATGCTTTGGCTAACACATTTTGTAGAGATACTTCTTTTAGAGGGTAGTTTTTTACACAAGTTCCACAAACTACCCTAAAAAAGAAGGGAGGAATTCATAGTGGTTTATCACAGAGATCACACTCCTATTTTTCTATCCATAGATATATTTTAGCACATAAGCTTAGTTTCATATATCATACTCAGGGTAGATAAGAGTAGAATAGAGATTTAATAGTCAATTTAGATCAATCAAAAATCAGACCATGTAGTCATTAGTGCCAATATTGGTACACTAGTGCCATAGGGAGCTATTGTCTACTATAGGTCACTATTGTCTAATAGCCCCAACTGTCAAGATAGTCTAAATAATTCATATCAGTACACTAGGTATAATAAGATTTGCATAGATACAATCACAAGGTTTGACATTTATGTTTACATTTAGCTTAGATTTAGTCATTTCAACTCAAATTCATGCTAGTTTCTCATATTGTGGGCATCATGCATGGCATGATCAATTATAAATATATTTTAGTTGCATAGTTTTTAGCTATTACATAATTGATTCAGATTTAGTATACTTAGATACCAAATTAGGGGCATGTGCATGACACATAGTTTCTATATACTCAACTTCAGATAGGTTTTGATTAGATGGAATGGAAAAACCTCCATGTCATTCTCTACATTATATACACTTGGTATCACATTCAATATTATCACCAAATTTCATGCCTTAATCCATCTATAGTGGTTGGAATTCTCAAGTTTCCCAAAGCTACCTAATATACTCAAGTGTCTATGAATTTGAATACATAATTAGATTTAATCTATTAGATAATTTCAACACTTTTGCATAGTTTAGTTATAGATGCATCTACTTCACATAGAGGGAAATGATGGATTCATGGCCTAATTAAAGCTATTAATTCACCTATATGAGAGGGTTAGACACACAATTTTATCTAAGATATTCACAAAGATCAAAGATCCATTAAGTAGGGGTGAGCAATGATGGAGCTCAAAACTAGATTGAGTTCTTTGAGCCACCCCATATGAGGATTGAGAAAGCCATCAACTCAATTTAGGTTATTCAATTATGTGATCATGATGCACCACTCATACACATAGGTTGTCACTATATTCATCCATTAGATCACGTACTCAATGAGGTGTATTTATTATTTTCCTCTCTCTTTACTTAGCTTTACTAAGTTATTTCATTTTAGCATAGTCCTTTTTGATTTTTTTTCATCTCTTAAGTAATGACTAATTTTTGGCATTTTTTATTATAGGATATTACTTTAGATCATGTTTTCACATACACAGACCCAGTTTTATATATTCAAGACTCAACTACAAGGGCTTCAATTCCAAGGTAAGTCTAGGTATGCTTCTTTTTTACTTTATAGTTATTCATTCCACTTTTTTGTATTAACTACCATAATAGCTGGGGAAAATATAATCACCTAAAAGTGTTAATTATATGCTAAGATCGTTTCTTGAGTTAACCTATCCCTAGGATAAACATAGACCCTATCCTTATACATTAGACTTAATTTAAAGTCATTAATTAGACCACATTCATCTACAACTAGTCAAAACATAGTCCTAGAACTATCTTCCTAGATCCCAACTCAACTTGCTTAGTAGTCTACCAAGTGGAAATTAGCACCACATTTGGGACACTATAGCCACATGGCACTAGTGTCCCCAACTAGGTGCTAGTATTCCTTAGACCTAGATCTTCCTATTGGATACTTTTTCAAATTTTTTCCCTTTTCTTAATTTCAAACCTAAGCTCATTATATTACCCACATAAGCAACATAGACCTATTAATACAAGTCTAATCTACCTATATTCACTAGATGGAAAATAGATTCAAAAGTTATTCAAACTAAAGACAAAGCTATACAAAATTAGTGTACTCAATCTCTATTCTTCCATAGTTTATAACATATTACCATCTACAATAAACCTAATCCTAGTGTTCAATCATTTAAAATCTCAAAACACATTTAAAGCATCCAAGGCCACTCTCATTATAGTATTCACTTGCACATAAACCAAGCACTAGGTGAGAAAAACTATATTGGGCTTGATCCCTCTTCAGAGTATTGGTGTGTAGGAAACTCTCTACATAGTAGAGTGTTGAGGATGTCCAGTCCATCCTAATAACACATACAAAATTTATGTTATCATAGCCATACTTGTAAGGAGATTAGGGTTTACACATCAAATCAGGTTTTCCAAGTATAATACAGAGCTGTAGGCTTTGATCATGTAGGAATAGGACATATAGATGCAGGTGCAAAGTGCTCCCAAAAAATAAGAACATTCCTACAAAGTGGATAGTAGTTCTAAATTGAGGACACTACACATAGACAATGCTACTATCCAAATTTGTGTGATACTTTCTAATGGGAAGATGAATAAAATAATCATGTTGATGATATAGACTACTACCTAGATCTCAATTTTTAGATTCTAGATCATCCATGATAGTTTTTAGATAAGTGTCTATTTATGCCCATTAGTATTATTAGAAATTCAAGCAAAATCAAAATTTATAACAAATCATTAATTAATTATTGCATATTTATTTTATTAATTTAGGCATCTCAACCCCTTTTACCAAACATAAGATTTTCATTATAAACCCTAAAAGTTTTAAATTACCTTATGTGTGTGTGTGTGTGTGTGTGTGTGTGTGTGTGTGTGTGTGTGTGTGTGTGTGGTGTGTGTGTGTGTGTGTGTAGATATATATATATATACATATATATATATATATATATGTATATATATATATAATGTATATGTATATGTATATGTATATATATATATGTATATATATATTATATATGTATATAATATATATATGTATATATATATATGTGTGTGTGTATATATATATATACATATATATATATATATACATATATATATATATATACATATACATATATATACATATATACATATATATATATATATATATACATATATATATATATATACATACATATATATAACATACATATATATATTATACATATATACATACATACATATATACATAGATACATATATACATACATATATATATACATACATACATATATATATATAGTATATATATATATATATATATATATATATACATACATACATATATATATGTAATGTGTGTGTGTGTGTGTGTGTGTGTGTGTGTGTGTGTGTGTGTGTGTGTGTGTGTGTGTGTGTGTTGTGTGTGTGTTTGATATGTGGAAACAAAATTCATTTAAATATAACGAATTGAAGGTTTTACAAAACTAAAAATGTGCTAATGTTTATATGTCAAGTGATGATAAAACTATTTTGATTACACAATTATAGGACTTTTCAATTTGTAACAAAAGAATGAAAGGGAAATACAATATATGTGAGATGATGAAAGTGGAAAACTATACATCAAAAGATTCACAAGGAATAGGAGGTTGAACCCCAATCCTTACAATAAGAAATTGGAAATTTTATTTCATACTAAATTTTTAAACATTAGTTTTCATATCTTTGTCTAGAGGTAGCCAACCATGACATAATCAATTCGAGGGATAATTTTCTCATTTTGGCATAGATATCTATGCCAGCATTTTTGGGTAATTGTATTGGTTTTATTTTACACTTTAATGGATTGCATTTTTATCTTTCTTTGCTTTTTGTGACCCCCTACACTTAGTTTTCATGTGAATATGAAGACACATGAGATCATCACCAAGGGATATATGTAGGTGAGTAATGGCATATCACCTGAAAAATAACCCCATACAACTCGTAAGATGTGAGTAATTGACACTGAGGATTAACAAAGGGAAATTTTGACCTCACAAGTCAAACTATCACCCCTATAATTTGAAACTTTTCTTTTCATGTTTCAAATTTGTTATGCTTTTATAGTCTTCAAGTGGTCTTTATAAAGTCTTATTATCATTGTTTAAGGTAATATATTTTCCAATATTTCCAATGCCTTAAAATTTAGTCTAGTGGGTCTTAAGGGTATGTCATGATGTGTTATTAGGGTACATATTCTATTAATTCAGGTACTTTCACTTGATCACTTAGTTTAAGGATTGATAATCTTGTTAGATAAAACTAAGGTACTTTAACATTTTATAAGTTTTTTGGAGAAACCTAAGTTTCTAGTGTGTCCAAACTAAGCCTTTTCAAGGTGTAATTCTTGCATTTAACATTTAATAAAGTGTTGAAGAGATAATTTCAAACTTGACTAAGTCTTAACAAGGTGTAATCCATCTCCATGAGGTCATTTCTACATATGTTGATCTTTTGTGAACTTTATAAGGCTCTAAAGCTATTTTCAAAATAAAATATGAAGAGAGGTACATAAAAATGGATTTTAAAAGCTCATAAATTAATTTTAAAACGTGAATATGGGTCAAATATGTCATTGCATGTCAAAATATGGTCAGTATGATAGGTTTAATGCCAAAAAAGTAGTTTTAGGAGTTTGTATAGACTTTGGGTATTCAATTGAAATTTAAAATGCCTTAAGAGTGTCTCTTGGTCTTATAAATGTCATATATATGAGCTTCAAGATCTCAAAATTATTAAAAGTACAAAACATGCTTATTCTCCTCCATTGCTCCATTGGTAAGCTTGCAAAGGAAATTTTCAAGTGGATGGTATGGATAGAGGAGAGACAGTTGGATCCTAAATTTTTTTCCAAAGGAGGGGTTCCTCATAAGCTTAATATTTTTTTCATTTTTTTCATATCCATACCCTCTCCTTTTTTAACAATCATTAAGACTCTAGGGTACTCTAACCTTCCTAGAAACCCCATAGGCTCATTTTTTTTTAAATGGAAGTTTGAAACTATTTTAATACATAAATTAAATTTATGGAGATGTTTAGGGTATATTAAATAATATCACATGTTTCTCCAAACCCCATTTGGTAGTGTGATCCATTAAAGGAAAATAAATCTTTGGTTTGATCAATTTACAGGCTAGTGGTAATGGATTTTGGATGATTTCAAGGTTTAAAACTAATAAGAACAGGTTGAAAAATTTATCACATAACCTCCATGCCTCACTAATTCTATACAAGGTCACTAAATGATTTTATCCATGCTAGAAAGTCATAGGATCTTTCACAATCATTACATCCTTCATAAGTTATAGATGTATAAATGTAAGGAAAGGGTAGAATTATGAGCTTGTAAATAAGTTATGAGCATAATATAAATGGATATACAAGTGATCCAAGTATTATAACATTATCCTCACTAAATTTTTATAACTTTTCATGGTCTAAATAATTCAACTACAATCTTGTTAATATTCTCTACCAGATATGCATCCACAGGCCTATTACAAGTAGAATAGAGAAAGGGACAATATAATGGGATGTTGAGAGACTATTGGAAGTAACTTGTAATAATAATCATGATTAGTGATCCTTATATGATATAAAACAAACCAATTAAGTGAAGACACTATATTTATACTAAGAGTGCACATTATATCAAAGTTACAGATAGTAACATAACCTATGTTAAAGTCATTATGAGGTAGGACCCATATTTACCTTAAGGTATATATTGATTTGAGAGGTTATGACCTCATGATGAATTTAAGGAGGAATAGATAGATATTATTAGGTGTTAATAGAATAAAAATTTCATCAAAATGAATGCCTAATACATAATAATGTAGAATTACATGTATGTAGACATGTAGGTTTGTAGACCTATAGGTCTATATTATATGAGAACTTTAATGGAAATGCATCAAGTTCAATTTTGATAACCTAAATTAATTAATATAGTATCTCAACACTTGGATTGGTATAATATCAAGGAAGGAAAGGTGTGTCTTCAAATTTCAATGTCAAGACACCTTAATGCAAACCTATAACCTATCTGAGAGTTTAACAGAGGAATTAAATACAATATTATCCATTGTAACTTGGAGTATGGATGGATAAATAGGTTTATGAGGTCTTAAAACCAAATAAAATCTTGAATACATTGGAAATTGTGATAAATAGAGTATTTTATAAGCCTAAAATCACTCAACCATAACCACACAATTAGGCATATGTAAGAACATGAGTTAACAAGCATATGATAGCGCTGATGTTAGGTGAGAGAGAGAATGTGTTCAAGAGATTATGTAAGGTCTTGAAAAGTCCCAGTGTTCCAAAATAATATATATAGGTTCTAAAAACTATGAAAAACTATCCATTGACTCTCACAATAGCCCTAAACACCTCATACTACAATCAAGACTCCAATATATACCTATAAGTGGCCTGAGTAGTTTAAGTTACTCTTCAAAATTGAAAAGGTAAATGAATGCATGATAGTAGAATGGGAGATTTAGTGAGTAAATTATCAAGTAAAAAAGTAATTTAAAGACAATAAGACCTAAATAGTGTCAAATAAGGAAAGTAACCTTAACAAAACCCATACAATCATAGTCATATAACCTTTTTGGCTCCAATAGGCCTATTCAAGCATGGAGAAGGAAGATGTAATGTTTTTATTAGAATCCTTGAGGTCTAAATGAATGAGAACGATATATTAAACTCTTGTAAACTAATAATATATTTATTTTGAATAATTAGGGTCTATAAGGGGAAATCACTTATATCTTGGCAAACCCAAACTTTCACCTATAACCCTATATGGACAAATTCAAGGAAGAAAGTGTGTGCTCATGGAGATATGAGGTTTTCAAAGAAGTTGAAAAGATAAAAAAGCATTAACTGAGTTAATAAAATAATTTAAAAATATTTTATTTCATAATTTACTTGTATATAATCTTAAAACTTCAAATGCAACCCAAAACCTCCAATGATCAAGTATAGGCTTGATTAAGTAGTTATAACTACCTTTCAAACTTGAGAAGAGAAAATATAGTGCTTAAATTATATGGGTTATATGTGAATTAATGGATAATTTAAAAGATTTAATGAATTTCAGATCAATCTAATGGATATTTCAAATATGAATGATCAAAATTTAAAAATACACTTGTCCTGAATTAGGCATTTTGAATACCCACAAGCTTATGAAGTAAACTGCATTAATTATGTGAATAAGGTTGATAAAGTCAAGGATATATGATTTTAGAGTGTTATAATGATAATAATATCCCCATGGGAGTGTTTAAAAAACACAAAACTAATTAGAATCATTTAGGCACCTATATACGCAAAACCCTTAGTAAAAGAGCTACAAGGAGAGTGGTTAGGCCTTGGTCATAATGAAGCCTCAAGATGGAGAACATGATACCTATAAGATATTTAGGATTTTATAATGGTATGAGATTATAAATACCTAATAAATATGTGTATATAACCTTAGTTAAAAAATTTATGAAGCTCTTATATCCTTCAACAATGAAGAAAAAGGGAAATCTCATCCTATTGCGACCTACAAATCTAATAGATTGTTTCAAGCCTGCTCATGTTTTGGATGGTTGGTGTATGTTTTGAATAGAATATGAGAATTTTAAGAGAATTAAAACTAATTATATGTGATATATACTTAATTTTAACATGATGCTAGGTTTTGAATCCCTCCAACCAAGAAGGAAAGGAGAAAATATAGTCCTAGGGACAATTGCACTAACATAGCTATAAACCCAAAGCATGATCTAAGAGAGGTTGAATAAGGTTTGATAAATAATAATTTTGATATTTAAATTATAAATTTTTGATATATATGTTTCATACCTTCCCAATGTGATTAAATCTCAAACCAAACGTCAAAATTTTCACTTTGAGGCTTGCATTCTTCTAGACCTCACAAAATGAATATTCGACACCCGAGAATCTCAAAATTTTGATAATATATATAATTAAGATATTCATGGTGTCCAAATATATTATGGGTTATTATAAATTTATATTATTTCAAAACTTTAGGCATTATTTCTCAAGTTAAGGTCTTTTACTTTATGAATCATTGTTAAGATGATAAGGCACTCATAGGGTGCCTAAAAGACCAATTTTGAAAAGTCAAGAGAGATCGGTCTAAAAATGAAATGAAATGAAATTTAATTATTATAAAACATATTTAATATTTTTATAGACTCCAATTATATTATTACCATGAAAATTTTCTATACTTTCCCCTATACATATGCATTAAAAATTGTACTTTTGTGTGTTTTTGGCTCCAAACAGGGTATAGAAGATTAAGAACACTTGAAAATTGTTGGATAGAATGAATTGGGTTTTATTACACATAAAAAAATAAAAAAATACATACATTCCAAACTTTAATTACTCAAACAAACCTGATTTTTCTAGGCAGTCCAAAACAGGCTTGATGAAGGGCTAGTTTTTTTGCCATTTCTTGATTTGCCTATTTAGACAAGGTTCCAGAAGCCCAAAATTAGAATTAAGGATCGTATTATCATTTAAAAATTTAATAACACACTTCCTTTATGTTTAAAATTTTTGGTAGGCCTTTGGATAAATATCTTGGTTTCTAGGCAAGGAGGCCTAATGAGGCATAATTAGAGAGAGAAAATGAGATAAAAAGGGCACTTCCACTCAAAGTTAGGTCTTTAAACATAGATTGGAGATGTAATAGGATAATATGTCCTAAAATATGTATTTATTTCTCCAATATCCTCTATACATTATTCCATACAAGGAGGTTTACATATTTTGAGGGCTATAAGGAATTGAGAAAAATGTAAGCTATAAGAGAAAAATCACATATTTTAAATTGTTTGATGTTTCCAAGTGTCTTGTTTTAGGTTTATTATCATTTTTAGAGGCCATAAATGGATGTAAAATGTTTTATGAAGACAAATCCCAATTTTCACCTTCTTATGCCATGATGAAAATGGAGTTCAAGGGGTCAACCAACCTAATTAATATATAAAACTTTTCAACAAGATTTATTGAGGTTAATTATATCCTATACAAAACTTTGAGGGTAATAATAAGTCATATATTGGTTTTATTAAGGATTAAAGTGTTTTAAATATTCTCAAAAACCTTGAAGAGACCTTTTCCTCTCCTATGCCAAGGAATTAGACAAAGTCAAATAAGCTTTAAAGAGCCTTCAAACAAGCCCTTTAAAGGTGGATAGACCTCATAAATGGATGAAGTGAATTATTAAATTGAATAATTAATGAAGACTTGAAGACCTACTCCCATGGAAGAAGACTTATTCATCAAGTAAGACCTACAAGAAATAATATAGGCACATCTATTGGTCAAACTCTAAGAATCAATGCTAAGACTTCCTTAATCCCTAAAAAGAAACTCCTCTTGACTTCCTACACCATTATCCAAGAGAAGAAAGAGAGAATAAAGCATGTAGTACATTGAAGCTAAGGGAGAAATAGGTGGATGAATCATCCCTAGTTTTTAGGCTTTGGTCTCTCTCTCTCCTTTCTCACTTTCTCTTTAAGTATGCCTAATTTTAGCATTTATAATCATCCTTAAATTGAGTTTTGGTTAAGCCCTACTCAGAAAAACACTTGTACTTGGCTCTATGAACTAAATAAATACTAAATTTTGGCCTCCTCAATACATGTGACTAGTGTATGCTTATGTTTTGTAGAGGAATATCAGTGATAATAAATTCTTCCTCAAATTTATCCTCTCTTATGTACCTATTTATAGGTGATATTTTATCATTTTATGTTACATAATGTTTTTTAAAATTCTCGTATGTATGGCAAGAGTAATCCTTTATCAGTTTCCCTTAGAAACCTCATGATCAATAACCTTAAAACATACATCAAGATAGTGACCACTATGTAAAATATTGATGTTTGGAGACTCTTCATTTAATAAGTGCAATCAGGTTCATATTTTAATTCAACATTCTTAGTGCATGTTAGGCAAGTGAAGTAAAAATTTTGTGTATCACCTCAGTTAAATAGGTTTTATTTCAAATTATCTTCCTTCATTTTTCCTTACAAGATGGTAGTCTAGTGTAGAGAGCCTAATTGATACATCAAGGGGTGTTATCCCTTAGAATATAGATATTCAATACACCTATTAGGCCATCCATAGCCTAGGATTGTCTCCATGTTACTCCAAATTATTAAGTCTTGAATAACCTTTACAAGGGTGCAATTTGAGTAGATAATAGTTTATATAACTCTTAATGAGACCAAGGTCTTAAGTAGTGGAAGGATTGTTGGTTTTTATCTTTTACATATCATCCTTTTAAGGCATTCAAAACGTCAATTGAAATTCCAATCCCAATCAGTTGGCTTTAGTAGCCCAAGCACTACGCCAAGTAGGTTATGTTTTTGATTCACTATCTTGTTGAAGTTTGATGGATGGATATGAATAAAATTTTTTGTTATACCCTCTTATTAGTCCTATAATGAACCATAATAGCCTTTTAATTTACCTTATCAACCTTACCATGATTTTTATCATTTCTATGATTAGTCTTGTCAAGAGTATGAGAGGTCATGTTAATTTTATTAGCCTCACTATGACCCTAACTATATGTCACAGTAACCTTATCAAGATTGTCATGATTCCTATTATCATAAGTATGACCCTTGACCTCCTTGTGAACCATATCAACCTTACGACCAGCCTTTACCTTCCCCATATGGTTATGATGATACATATGAAAAGCCTTATTTTCAAGAAATAATGGTGAGATGTAGAGCAAGGTACTATCATGTACAATAAGGTTTTTTTCAACTTATCAATATGAGGAAGTGATTGGGCTATTTCAAATTATGTCTAATGATCCATTAGAGAGGAATGAGTTATGTAATTTTATTTTAGAAAAGATGAATACCTAGGAGAGGCAACAAATAGAGTTATATTAGGCATGTCATGAACCCTATTATATTCCTTACGAGTCTTCTAATACTTCATATTCTCATGAACCCATTAAATCTCCTCAAGAAGAGCCTTGCCAAGAAAACATAGATGAGAAATTTGAATCTTTGAAGTTTAAAACTAAAGAAAATCTTAGGCCTATTCAAGCCACTCCTCTCCCTTATCAAGAACCTAAAGTTGTTGGTCCTAGTTGAGAAGGATGGAAATCAAATTTCAGCTGAAAATGAACTTCAAGAAAGCTATGAGAAGAATGAAATGGTTGTTGAGAAGGATGAGGAACTCATATCACAACTAAAAATGATTTCTCTTCAAGCATTCCTATAATAATATTCAATTCCAAAGACCTCAAGTTGAAAGGATGTTCCCTTAGTTACAAATATTATTAATGAGCAATCTACAATTCTTAATAATCCCTCTCAAACTAATGAGTATATTCATCACCCTTTCACCACATCCCTTCTTGAATAGGATCATGTTCTATAGAAGATAGAGGATGAAGTTGTAATTACAAGTGAGATTCTTGTAGAATGTTAAGAGGATGCTTCAAGTGAATTTTATGAAGAGATATTCATTAGTGCCTCACTTGAGGAAGAAATAAGAAATATTATTATCAAATATGAGTTTCTATAAGATGGTCTTGATATTATACCTCAAAAAAGAGATCCAATTACATCCAATCTTATTTAGGTTATAATTAGTATTGATGTGGAAGGATCTTAAAGCCACCAAGATGAATTCATGAATTACTTTTACATGGTTTCAAATGAGCAAGAAGTTAAACTTGAAAAAGTTATTTCCCATTCACATCATGATTTCATGTTTGACACTCTTGACATCCCTATAGCTTATGAGGAGAAGGATAAATATAAGGAAATAAAATATGATTGGAAGTAATACCTATAATATATTTAAGAGATTGAAGGAATTTATAAGGATATATATCTTATTTATCATGATTATGAGGATTTTGATCAAGAAACACCCATTGAATACCATGATGTATCTTGATTTAATATGCAAAGCTCCTTGAAGATCTTGAAGAACTTGAAACAGCTGATAAGAAGAATGAGGCCACTCAAGATGCCATAGAGGATCAAGCAAAATGCCCATATGGAGTATATTTTGATGAGGTTGTAGCTTATAATCAATATGGGAAAGAAAAGAAGTGAAATATGAATATGTCTTCATAGGTGACTAGTTTGTTATTGTTTATTCACTTGAAGACATGCTAAGAGAGTTGGTAGGTAAGAATAATAACCTATCAAGAACTATGTTATGGAGGTAGCTTGCATTGTACCATTATTAACTGCATGAAATAGAAGATCTCAAAAATTTCCAATTTGATCTAGGAGGATCATACTTAGAGGTTAGTTATTTATAATAGTTTTCATAAGTTTTTTATGTTCCCTAAATGCTTCATTTGCATAAGTGTGTGTGTTGTATTTTTTTGTCTTTTGTGTGTTTATCCTTATGTTAGTCATCTTGGAGGTCAAAAAAATTTCCTATATTGTTCAAGAGTATTGCATCCAAGATCAAAGTCTGATCATGTATATTTAAGAATGTGAGAGAGACTCTATGAGCCTACAAGAGATGCAAAGATTCTGGTTCATAAGCATAGTAGGCATGCTTCCAAAATAAGTCACCAAAAATGTCTACAAGTTTGACCTCATAGGTCAAATTTTCAACCTTATAATTTGAAACTTTTTTTCTCATGTCTATTCAACCTTGTTCATAGCTTTATTAAGCTTTGACAGTCTTCAAGTGGTCTTTGTAAGGTCTTGTTAGCATTATTTAAGGTAATATATTTTCCAAGATTTAAAATGTCTTAAAAGTAAATATAGTGGGTCCTAGTGGTATGTAATGATGTGTCAATAGGGTATGTATTTTATTAGTTCAATTCTTTTCACTTGATCACTTGGTTTAACACTTGCTAATCTTGTTTGATGAAATTAAGGTACTTGAGCATTTTTTAAGGTTTTTGGTAAAACCTAGGTTTCTATTATGGCCAAACTAAGCATTTTAAAGGTGTCATTATTGCATGTAACATTTAATAAATTGGTAAAGTGGTAATTTTAATCTTGATAAAGTTTTAACAAGGTGTACTCCATCTCCATGAGGTCATTTTGACATATGTTGATATTTTATGCATTTTATAAGGATCCAAATCTATTTTAAAAATAAGATATGAAGAAACATATGTACAAATAGATTTTAAAATATCATAAATTAAGTATATAATGTGAATATAGGTTAGAGATGTCAGTGCAGATCAATTTATGGTTAGTATGATAGTTTAAATGCCAAATGTTAAGAGTTTTTACAAACTTGGGTTATTCACTTTCAAGTAAACACACCTTTGGAGTGTCTCTTCATATCATACAATTAATATCTAGGATTTTTAATCTCTAAAAATTATTAAAAGTACAAAACATGCTTCTTCTCCTCCATCACTCCATTGTCAAACTTGCAAAGGTAATTTTCAACTAGATGGTATGGATAGAGGAGAGAGAGATTTGGGTCCTAAAAAAAATTATAAATGAGGGAGTAATAATAAGATTCATATTTATGTCATTGTTCATCATATCCATCCCCTCTCCTTTATTAACAATCATTAATACTCTAGGGTACTCTAAAACTACCTAAAACCCTATAGGCTCATTTTTATTCTTTTAAATGGTAGTTTGAAACTAGTTGAATACATAAGGTAAATTGAGGGATATGTATAGGTTAAATTAAATAATCTCACATGTTTACCTAAACCTCATTTATCATGTGTGATCCATACAAGGATAATTAATATTTATTTTGATCAATTTATTGGCTAGTGGTAAAGTATTTTGGATGATTTCAATGTTTCAAACTAATAAGAATAGATTGAAAAAGTTATCAAATCGCTTCCATGCATAAACAATTCTCTTCAATGTCAATAAATTATTTTCTCCATACTAACAAGGTCTAGGATCTTTCATAAGCATTGTATTATTCATAACTTGCAAATGTATAAATATAAAGAAGTGCCAAAATTATGATCTTGTAAAGAAGTTTTAAACATAAGTAAATGGATATACAAGTGATTTAATTATCATAAAATAATCCTCAATAAATTTTTATAAATCCTCATATTATAAATAATTCATCTATAATCTTCTTAAGATTCTCTGTCAAATATGCATCCACAGGCCTATTACAAGTAGAAGAGAGAAAGGGACAATAGAATGGGATGTTGAGAGACAAGTTGAAGTAACTTGTAAGAATAATAATGATGAGTGAGATCTATATGATCATAATACAAACCAAGGAAGTGAAGACACTACATTTAGACTAAGAGTGAAGATTATAGCAATGCTATAGATAGCAACATAACTTATGTTGAAGTCATTATGAGGCAAGACCCTTATTTACCTAAAGGTGTATGTTGATTTGAGAGGTTACAACCTCATGATAAAGGTAAGAAGGAATGGATATATGTCCTTAAGGTTAAAGAGAACAAAAATTTCATCAAAATTAAGGCATAATAGACAAGAAGGTCTACATCCCTATAGGTTTACATTATATAAGAACTTCAATGGAAATGCATCATTTTTAGTTTTAATACCTAAACTGAGGGAAATATATTATATCAATAGTTGTACTAGTCTAATCTCAATGAAGGAAAGGTGTGTATTTAAGTTCTAATGTCAATACACCTTAATGTATACCTAGAAACCTATCTAAGAGTTTAATAGAGAAATTGGATACAATGTCATGCATTATAACTTGGAGTATGGATGGATAAATAAGTTTATGAGGTCATGAAACCAAATAAGATCTTGAATACATTGTAAAATGTGATAAAATTATTATTTACTAAGCCTATATTAAATCATCCATAACCACATAGTTAGGCCTATGTAATAACATGAGTTAACAAGCATATGTCAAAGTTGATGTTAGGTGAGAGATATAATGTGTTCAAGAGAAGATGCAAGGTCTTAAAAAGGCCTAGTGTTCAAAATGTGATAGATAGGTTCTCAATACTATTAAAAAGTCTTCAATGACTTGAAAAATATCCTTAAACACATCATAATATAGTCAAGACTCCAATATATACCTATAGGTGGCCTGAGTAGTTCAAGTTGCTTTTCAAAATTGAAAAGACAAATAAATTCATGACAATAGAATGGGAGCTTAAGTGAGTAAATGATAAAGTAAAATAAGTCATTTTAAGACAATATCACCTAAATAGTTGAAAATAAGGTAAGTAACCTTAACAAAACCCCTGTAGCCACAGTTATACAACCTTTTTTGGCTCCCATAGGCCAATTCAAGCATGGAGAAGGAAGATATAATGTTCTATTTGGAAGCCTTGGGGTCCAAATGAATGAAAAATATATATGGAACTATTGGAAACTAATAAGGTCTTAAATAATTTTTGAATATTTTAGTTTTATAAGTATAAATCACTCAGAACTTGGCAAACCCAAACTTTCACCTACAACCTTGTATGGACAAAAGTAAGGAAGAAAGTGTCTGCTCATGGAGATATGAGGTTTTCAAAGAAGTTAAAAAGAGTCAAAAGTGTTAACTATGTTATTAACATAATGTAAAAATATTTGATTTGATAATTTATTTATATATAATCCTAAAAATTCAAATACAACCCAAAACCTCCAATGATCAAGTATAGGCCTACTTAAGTAGCTATAATTGTCTTTCAAACTTGAGAAGAGAAAATAAAGTGCATACAATCTATGGGTTCTATGTAAATAAATGGATAATTAAATTTTTTTATTTGAGGTTAGATAAATCTAAGGTATTTTCAAATATGAATGATTAAAATTTTAAAAATCACTTGTCTTGGATTAGGCATTTTGAGTACCTATAGGCTTATGAAGTAAAGTGCATTGGTTATGTGAAGAAGGATGATAGAGTCAAGGAGAGATAATTTTAGAGTGTTTTAGTTATATTAATATTCAAATGGGTGGTTTAATAAATAATAAACATAATTATAATAATTTAGACACCTAAAAACTCAAAAACCTTAATAGAAGAGCTATAAGTATAGTGGTTAGGCCTTGGTCATAATGAAGCCTCAAGATGGAGAACATAATACTTGTAGGATATTGATGGTTTGAGGATGGTATGATATTATAAATATATAATAAATATTAATTTATAACCTTAAATAAACATTATATGAATATATTATATCCTTCAAAAGTGAATAAAAAGGGAGTTCTCAGCCCATTGAGACCTACAGACCTAATGGATTGTTTTAGGCATGCTCATGTTTTGGATGGTTGGTGTATGTTTTCACTATAATATGATAATTTTAGAGAATGAACACTAAATGGAGGTGATGTATACTTAATTATAACATTTTATGAGTTTTTAAAGCCCTCCAATAGAGAATTAAAGTAGAAAATATAGTATTAGGATCAATTACACTAGCATAGCTATAAACCCTAAGCATGATCTAAGAGAGGTTATATAAGGTTTGATCAATAAGAATGTTTATATGAAAATATGAAATGGTCACTATTTATGTTTCATACCTTCCCAAGGTTATTATAGCTCAAATCAAATATCAAAAGTTACACATTCAGACCTACATTATTCTAGACCTCACAAAATGCATATTCAGCCACTTGAGATGCTCAAAATTTTGATTATATCTCTCATGAGGAGATTTATGGTGTAAAAATATCTTAGGGGTGATTATAAATGTATATTAATGAAAAAATTCAGGAATTATTTCTCAATTTAATGGATTGTACTTCATGAATCATTGCTAAGATGATAAGGCACTCATATGGTGCCTTGAAGACCAATTTTGACCAATCAAGAGATATTAGTCTAAAAATCACATAAAATTACCTTTAATTCTTATTAAAAATATACTTAAAATTTTTCTAGACTCTAATTATATTCTTAACATGAAATTTTTCTA
Source organism: Torreya grandis (assembly GCA_037957365.1). Lineage (NCBI taxonomy): Eukaryota > Viridiplantae > Streptophyta > Pinopsida > Cupressales > Taxaceae > Torreya > Torreya grandis. The sequence continues at coordinate 1,814,721 of JARHVA010002144.1, read as the reverse complement.
CACTTGCCCTTATACTTATCTATTTAAAAATGTACTTTTGTGAGTTTTTTGGCTCCAAATGAGGTATAGAAGATCATGAATAGATTAAAATTATTATATAGTATTAATTGGGTTGTATTAAACATACCAAATTCTAAAATTATGTACAATACACCATTTAATTTCTCAAACAAACCTAATTTTTTAAGGTAGTCCAAAACAATCTTGAAGAAGGGCTAGTTTTTTGGCCATTTCATGGTTTTCCTACTTGAAAAAGGTTTCAAAAGCCAAAAATTGGCATTGAGGATGTTATTATCATTCAAAAATTCAATCAAACATTACTATATGTTTCACATGTTTGGGAGGTTTGTGGGGCAAAATCTCAGTTTCTAAGCAAGGAAGCCTAATTGAAGAGAGAAAATGAGCTAAAAAGGACACTTAGAGTTAGAGTTAGGTTATAAAACTTGGAATGGATGTTTATGTAGATATTATGCCTTAAATTATATATTAATTTATCCAATATCTTCTATAAATTCTTCCACAAAAATATTTTTACATTTTTTGAGGGTTAGAAGGAATTAAGAAAAATGCAAGCTATAAGAGAAAAATCACATATTTTAAACTATTTTATGGATCCAAGTGTATTTTTTAATGTGTTTTAGAATATTTAGAGGCCATTAATTTATGTATAATGTTTTTTGAATACAAATCCAAGTTTTCACCTTCTTATTCCATAATGAAGATGGAGGAGTTCAAAGGGTCAAAGATCTAAATTAATGCATAAAAATATTCAATAAGATTTATTAAGGTTACTTATATCCTCTACACCAATTGCATGGAAATAATAATTCATATATTGGTTTAAAGATGTATTAAATCTATTGAAATATTCTCAACAACCTTGAAGATACATTTTTCTTTCCTATGCCAAATCAGTAGACAAAGTCAAATAACCTTTAAAGAGCCTTAAAAAAAGCCCTTTCAAGGTGAACAGAACTCATAAATGGATAAGGGTAAGTATTAAATTAAATAATTAATTTAGACTTGAAGACTTAATTTCATGTAATAATACTTATTCATCAAGGAGGACCTACAAGTAAGAATATAGGCACATGTATTGGTCAAACTTCAAGAATCAATGTTAAGACTTCTTCAAGCCCTCTAAACAAATTCCTATCTACCTCCTACACCATTATCCAATATAATAAAGAGCTAATAAATCATTTACTACATTTAAGTTGAGGGATAACTAGGTGGATAAGTCATCCATAATTTTTAGGCTTTTGTATCTTTATCTCTCCTTTATCACTTTATCTTTAAGTATGCCTGATTTTAGTATTTGTAATCATCCTTAACCTAAGTTATGGTAGAGTCCAACTCAAAAAATCAATTGTACTTAGATTTATGAACTAAATAAATATTTAATTTTGGCCTCCTTAATGCATGTGACTAGTGTATGTTTATGGTTTGTAGATGAATGTCATTGATAGTGAATTTTTCCTCATATTTTTCCTCTTTTATGTATATATTTACAGGGGATAGTTTATCCTTTCAAGATACATAGTTTATTTGAACAACCTTGTATATATGGAAAGTGTAATCCTTCATCAGTGTCCTTTAGAGACCTCATGATCAGTAACCTTAACCATGCATAAAAATAGTGACCACTATGTGAAATATTAATTTTTGGAGACTCTTCATTTGAGAAGTGAAATCAGGTTCATGTTTTAATTTAGCCTTCTTAGTGCATGTTAGACAAGTGAAGGAAAATTTTTGGTGTATCACCTCTTTTAGATAGGTTTTCTTTCAATTTATATTCCTTCCTTTTTCATTGCAAGCTGGTAGTCTAGTGTAGAGTGTGATGAGCCCTAGAAATGTCTTGTTCTTATCCTCATCTATCACACTTGTTTGCCATGCTTTTGAGTACTTTCCATAAAGTTTATTTCTACAAATAGCCATAACCTCTAAATAGAATTATGTTTTTATACTCTTTGAATTGTTATAATTATGTATTAGAATTAAATATATGATGGTTATCTATTTCTTTGGGATTCTTTTTCTATAATGTGTTTTAAGGATGCTTTGGAGAAATAGCTATATAACACAAAACATCCTACAGTAATAAAATATCATTACATGGAATATCATGTAGCCACTGCATGACCATAACCATGAATAAATAAATTTTGATTCCTCTTTTAACTAACTCATATAAATAACTATAACCTCCATGAAACATAATAAAGAATTGGTTGAAGAATGAAATAGTTTTGTTTGTCTTATAATAATGTTGTATAATTCACATGAAAGATGACTTTAGCAAAATGAGCCAATTTTAGTTATCCTAAGTCAAATGTTTTTTAGATTAGAACATATATTGTTTTGTATAAAAAAATTTACTCTGTGGTGGGTGTGTGTGTGTGTGTGTGTGTGTGTGTGTGTGTGTGTGTGTGTGTGTGTGTGTGTGTGTGTGTGTGTGTAAGTGTAATAGTAGAGTTGAGATATAGTAGATGTTGATTAGAGATTATCAAAAGTACATTTTATCAAGTAATTGTTATTGTAATTTCCTATAACAATTCATTGTTGTATTTTTTATTAATATGAACAAGAATTTCTAAGTTAAATTAAGTGTTTTGAGAGGAGAGATTGAATATAAAGTCATAAGGATGAAGGGTCCCCTTTGGAATTCTAAAATAACAATCCAACCCATTTAAATAACTAAGCATGTTATTTAATTTATTTATACATTGTGTGTTTCATTTCTTAATTGTGTGATTTAAATTCTTGCTTAGATTTGTTTAAGGAAGATTCTAATGTATAATCATTTATTTCACAATATCATGTTCATGTTTTACTTTCAATATTTCATTTATTTCATGACTTTAAAATATTAGATAACAATTAGTAGAAGGTCAAATTACAAGATTGAGTGTGCACATATAGTGACATAATCCTATCAAGTCTACATCCTTGGGTTGACATTTAAATGAATTACAAAGTATAGGTCTATGGTAACTCTCCTTTCTCATTTTGGTTTAGAGAAGTATATCTGATTGTGAATCAACTACTAGTCATTTTTGGCATCGTTGTTGGGGAAGGGTGTCACACACTTATAATCTTCAATCTTGATAGCAATTATTTTTGGATTTTTATTATTTTTATTTACAAATCTTGTTGTTTTTTAGATTAAAAATTTCTTGCTTTCATAGTTTAAATTTCCTTTTTTGCAAGTAAGATAGTGTAAATTTTCAAAAATCCCCATATTACTAACCTTGTGTAGGTAGGGTGGGTAAAATGTTTTAAAAAATGTGGTTGATGTATGTGAAATGAAGGGGACTATATAGGAAGATTTTTTCTTGAATCATCAATCATTGCTTGAAGATCAAAAATTCATCCTAAAACAACTAAGGAACATGAAGGAATTCCTAAATGTCACTCCCAATTGTCAATATAAGAGGTAAAGAAAGAAGAATTTTTTGTTGGACTAGTAGCACAAGTTGGAGACCTTGACGAGGTTCATACCCATGGAAGAGACCCACATGTACCACCTTTTATAATTTCCACCTTATCACCTCATACTCAAGAATCTGAAGTTCACTTCCCTCCATCACCCAAATTTATTTCTAAAGAGGAATTCAAGGCTATTCTTGCTCTTAGAAGAAACACCAAGCCAATAAAACCTTCTAATTTAGAGATATTCTTTGCCAAGACACCAGATGAATCTTCTAAAACCTCCACACCATCCCCATTGTATAAGAAGTCATATATTCTTAAGGAAAAAATTTAAAGTCTCCATGTTCTACACCCTAAAAAATAAAATAATTGATAAGAATTTTGAGCTTTAGATAGAAACAACCTTTGGTCTACCAACACAAAGAGTTTTTATGGGTGATTACCAGGAAGAAAATACTACCAATGAGTTTTCTACTTTTAAATTTCCTATCCTTAATCCTGATCGAAATGAACCCATGAAGAATATCCCTCGCTCTACCCTCCTTGCTTTTAGGGGAAAAGCATTTAAAGATCTAGACACATTTATTTTTGAGTTTGACATAGTATGCCACAACTATGATTATAATCAAGATGCTCAGAATCATAAATTGTTTCTATCAACACTCAAATATATAACACTTATATGGTTCATGGGACTTAGAAAGGATGTCATTTCTACTTGGGAAGAAATGAAGGAGATGTTTCTAATGGAATACCAAGACTATTTTAGGGGTAGGAACTATAAGAGTGATGACATATTTTAAATGACACAAATTAATGATGAGTCATTAGAAGAATATATGGAAAGATTTTTGTTCATCTTGCAAAAATCCAAGCAAACTATAATGGATAAGGAATCAGTAAGTTGATATTCTTGAAAGGGATTAGAGATATTTTTTAGAGGCATTAGATCTAATGTCTAGTGGTGATGTTTCTACACTACCCTTTAATGAACTAGTAGTTCTATGTACAAACTACTCCAAATCAACCATGAAAAAAAGTAGGCATAGAACCCTTCTTGTAACATTTGTAGCAAGACTATATAAAAGTGAAGTTAGCAACCTACTCTATAAAATAAAGTAAGACATTATCAACCACCTAGCTACTCAACTTGATACACTACATATATAGAAGAAGAAAGAAGAAACTGAGAAAGCCTTAGTTTCCTATTACCCTAAATGTAGAAAGAAGAAGGTATATTGCACATGCCATTCTATGAAAGCTTATGTAGCTAGTATAACTGAGGAGAATCTTGAAATGGTGGAGTTGCATGCTATAAGAGAAGATGAGAATAAAGTGTTTTTCATGGCTCAATGGAAATCATGGGTACAAAGACTCGGTATGCCATCAAACTCTATGTTTAAAAATTCTCAATTCTCAAATAATCCTCAATATGGTTCTTGGATAAATATAACCAATCAAAATTGGTCATAAAAAAGTTGGTAGCTACCCCATAATTAGTTATGGATGAAATAGAATGAATAATAACCACAATTGGGGAAATTTTAAAACTAGCAATGGTTTTTTCCCTCTAATCCATGGAAATAACAATGGAAAGGTAATCAAAGCTTTTCTTAAAAAATGAAATAACCAAAATAATAATAATAATAGTTCATAACACCAAATTCTTAGCAACCTATTCAAGCCACTTAATTACCCACCTAGGTCATCTCCAATCCTACCAATAAGTTGGTTCAACCAACATAATCCACTAAAATAATGCAATATCCAATATACACCCTAGATATTAATCAAGTTCAACTTCACTTAGGTCATGTTCTTCCATAACCCACCTCACCGATAATCATAAAACACTTTGAAATAGCCCCACTCCATACTACTCCATAGCCACCCATGGCCAATCTTGAGCCAAGTCCATGAAAAAATCAAAAAGAAATTGACAATCCTCCCTTTTTAGAGAGATTGAACATATCACATCCTAAACCAGAGTCCAAATTTGATATCTTAAGATAAATCAAGAATGTATGCATAAAAATTCCACTCTGTCAATAAATACAGGATGTTCTTATCTAAAATAAAGTTGTTAGAGAGCTATGTTTGAAAACACTGAGTAGAAACAAGAAGGATCCTAAAATAGTCTAGGTAATTAGCCAACTAGCAGATATTATGTTGGGAAATATAGTTCCCCAAAATATTATGATTTGATAAGTCTTGGAGTTAATGTTAGCATCCATGGCCAACCCATCTCTAATACTTTAATTTATTTGGGTGCAACCATCAATGTCTTGACCATGGAAACCATGTAATAGCTAAAACTTACCACTCTCTGTCCAATACCCAACATCCTCTAAATGGATGATAGATCAACTATTAAGCCTGAGGGGATTGTTGAGGACCTTGTTATCACTATGGACTCTTACAAATATCCCATAGTCTTTATTTTACTATAGCCAAAAAGTAACTTGGGGGGTTATCCTCTCATCCTTGTCCATCCATGGTTAGCCATCGCTAATGCTTTTATTAGTTGTAGGTTAGGAAAAATGTTAATTTCTAACAGAAATGACACTAAGAAATTAGTTTTATATCCATCATCTCAACCTTCCTATAATGATGGCCCAACCTCTTGGATTGATGACTTTGAAGAAGATATTTCCTTATATACTCTCTACATAATTGACTAGAGTCCATCTCTATAGGAACAAAAAGAAGACACTATCCTTACTAGTATCCTAAAAAATACCTATTGATAGGATCCTATAGCCACAAACCTATTGTAATGTACACCATGCCCTCTTAAAAATACCTTTCCTAAGAATGATTTTGATAAAACTATAAGAGACATTTGGATATTCCATCAATTGATTTCCCATCAATGTAGTTATTCTCTTTTAATCACCAACATATAAACCATGCTTTCTTTAACAAAGCAAGTAGACATTCTACCAAATAAAACTCTCAACATTAGCACCTATTTAACACCCCAATAAGAAATTTGATTACTTACAATGATGAGAAAACACATAATAGAATTTACCTAGGATTACCATGACATGAGAAGAATACCCCTAGATTTATACATGCATCACATTTACATTAAAGAAGAATAAAACCCTATTTTCCAACCCCAATGATGAATGAATCCTATAATTAAAGATATTGTTAAAACTAAGTTACAAAAACTCTTGGATGTAGGATTTTTTTATATTATTTTAGATATCCAATAGGTCTCTCCCCTAATCATTGTCCCTAAGAAATGGGGAAAATAATATTTTTGTTTTTATTACCAAGAATTGAATGCTACTACCAAGAAGGATCACTTTCTCATTCCATTCATTGATCAAGTTTTGGATACATTAGTAGGAAAAAAGTACTTTTATTTCAAATATGGCTATAGTGGTTATAACCAAATATGAATTTCTCTAAAATTCCAAGAAAAAACCACTTTTACTTTCCCTTAGAGAACCTATGCATATGCCATCTTACCATTTGGCCTTTGCAATGCCCCGACTACTTTTGAAAGGGCTATTTTGAGCATATTTTTTAATCTCTCCCATGACTCTATTGAAATCTACATGGATGATTTCACTATATATGAGAATACATTCAAAGAAATGATAACCAACATGGAGAAAGTTTTTCAACATTGCCAAGACCACCAATTATCTTTGAGCAATGAAAAGTGTTACATGCTTATGACTAAAGGGATTGTGTTGGGACATCACATATCCCTTGCTAGAATTCAAGTTGACCCAACAAAGATAAGTATTATTAAGGATATACCCACACCAAATAATTATAAAGATGTTAGAATATTTTTAAGACATGCTGGTTATTATAGATGATTCATCAAATATTTTAGTAAAATTGCCACCCCATTTTTTAGATTGCTTACTAAGGATGATGAATTTACATGGACTAATGATTATCAAACTATCTTTTAACAACTCAAATACCTTCTCATAACAACTCCTATCTAAGTTGGCCTGATTGGAAGAAGCCTTTTCACATCCACATAGATACATCTAACACCACTCTAGGAGCTATCCTTGGCCAAAAAGATGAATCCCTGAGTTATGGAATCTATTTTATCAACAAGAATCTTTAAGGGGATAAACTAAAATACACTATAATAGAGAAGGAATTTATTTTCATTTTCTATGCCATCAATAAATTTTGACACTACATTATAGGTTACAAAGTATTCATACACATAGATCATGTAGTAGTTAGGTATTTAATGAACAAACCTACTATAATAGGGAGGATAATTTATTGGTTGCCTTTATTGTAGGAGTTTGATATTACCATTATGGATAGAATAGTTAAGGATAATGCAGTAGAAAATTTTCTATCTCAATTACAAAATGATGAGCATAGTCTTATTGTTTATGATTCTTTTTGTGATGAGCATTTATTTACAGTAAAAATTCAATCTCTTTCATTCATAGATATTGCTAACTATCTTGTTATAGGATCACTACAACAATATTTATCACCTAATAAAAAACAACATCTGATCCAAAAGAATAGACATTATTCTTGTATTATAGGATATCTCTTTATCACTAGACTAGATTCAATTATGAGATGTATCTGAGAAGATGAATCTTATGACATTGTCAGAGCCTACCATGATGAACCTTATGGGGTTCATTTTGCTGCCAAATGAACTGCCATGAAAGTAATCACTATTAGATATTATTGGCCTTCATTGTGTAAGGATGCCATGATGTATACCTACAAATTTTATCAATGCTATCATATGGTAAAACCCACTCACTTTGATGAAATACCATTATAGACATAACTAGTTCTGGAACCCTTTGACAAATGGAGACTAGATTTTTTAAGTCTCATTGATCCTAAATCAAAAAACAAGAAATATATATTGGTGTGCACTAATTATGTCAAAAAATGGGTAGAGGTTAAATCCTTAACCTATGCCTAAGAAAATAAATTATTTGAGTTCTTGTATGAATAAATATTCACCTGTTATGGGGTACCAAGTGAAATAGTCACAAACTAAGGCCCATAGTTCACATCAAACCTCACAACTACCTTGGTAAAAGAATATGAAATTATACATAAAAATTATACCCCTTACCATCCTCAGTTAAATGGTCATGTGGAAGTGACAAATAGAGAATTGGAAATTATACTCACTAAGACTTCAACTTGCATAGAAAAGATTGGTCAACTCATCTTCTAGTAGTATTCTAGGATTATAAAATCATCTAGAAAACCATAATTGGTTTCACTTTATATGAACAAGTTTATGATAAAAATCATGTTCTTCCCATTGAGTTTGAACATAAAACATTAAGAAAAAAAATTATTTTAGGCCTAGATATTTCCCAATCTCAACAAGATAGGATCATGCAACTGAATGCACTTGATAAACTAAGAAAGGAAACACTTCATCACACTGAAATAGTGAAAAGACAACATGTGGGTTGGCATGACATGAACATCAAGACTAATAATTTCCAATGTGGTGACTAGGAACTCCTATTTTACTCTAAATATAAGGATCATAAAGGAAAGTTGTAGTCTAGATGGCTTGGGCCTTATGAGATCAAACAAGTATTTGACAATGTAGCTATAAAGATTATGACCATTGAATTTATTAAATTTTGACTTCTTTTTAATGGTCATAGGTTCAAGATGTAGAAGAAACCATTTTCCAAGGAAACTCTCACTTGTCAACTTCTGGAGAACAACATCCATCTCTTCTTCGTGAAGCAAATCAACTTGTTCTTGTAGTCAAAGGGTATTTCTATCAACCCTTCCCTAATATTTTATAATAAGAATAAAATATTCCTACAGTTAAGAATAAGCCATTAAAAATGTATTGGTTTAGGATAAATAAAATCCTACCTCCTAAATTCATATGATTCTAGTTGAGCTTGGACTAAAAAATCTAAAAAAAATCAAAAAAATTAGTAATGAAAACCTTTGGGCATTACTAACAGATGTTGTCTTAGAAAACTAGGTCACTAGCTAATCAACATTCATTAGAGAGAGAGAGAGAGAGAGAGAGAGAGATAAATAGTAATACTATAATAAAAAAATTATTTTCATTTGTTTTTTCTTACATAATCATTCCCTTAGATCATAAATAATTTCTCTTTCTTGTTACAAGATGAAAAACTTGTTACTTTAGGATAAAACTTGCTACTATAGGATAAAACTTGTTGCTTTAGGATATAACTTGTTGCTATAGGAAATTTTTCTTATTAAAGGATGTATTATTATCATTCTATCCTACATTCCATCCTAGATAAAGCATTTTTATCCAAATCAAATGATAACACACACTAAGACCATCACTTCAAATCATTATTTGTGTATTAATGAAAGGTATTCCTACAAGTAACAAGATAATTATTTTATATTTATTTCATGACATAAATTTTAATTATTACTAAATATTATGAGTTTTAATGCTATTAACATACTACCATATCTTCTCCTTATCATGTCAACTCACCATATCTTCTCCTTCATTATTTGATGTGGCCTTTGACGTGTTATTGCCATCACCCTTTATTATTACCATAAGCCATTTTGTGTATGTCAACTTCATCCCTTGAGGACAAGTGATAGTTTAAGTTGGGGGGAAGATTTTACATAATTCAAACAAATTATTTCACTCCCAAAGCAAAAATCACAATTTTTTTCCAAAGCCACAAAACCCTTGCTACAAGAACACCGCCTACAACTCAAATTTCATCTCATAATATGGGAGGGGATTTGATTAAATATGAACCACTTGATATCACCCTTTTAACCAATATCCTAGACATCCTATCCCTATTCTAGAATGTAGGATGGGCATAATATTTTGAGAAGATATAGGCCTTAGATAATGGAATTGTAGAAGAAGTTGTTGGCTCATTACATAACAACCTGGTAATAGTAAGAGGAATGAATATAAAGCTAATAGAGATTGTCATTATCAGAGTAATAGTATTGACATGAATAGGGGAAGCATGGAAATAAAAATTTGATGTTGAGGTAGAGAGGTGAAAATTCATTAGAAAAAATGAAATCTCAGAAACTTCAAAGTAGGGCACTACATGGTTATCTTTATCAAGATGATGGGACAAAGCTGCTAAGTTCATCTATAGATATTTCACTTGTGAAGGGAAGTATTCCATGTTGCATATCATACACTTCAAGTTCATGAATAATTTATGACATAGTATAGAGATAAACATCCCCAACTTCTTGGTCCACATGATCAAAAAAATGGTGGAGGTATTTCAAAGAGGTAATTCTAAAGCTCTTTCCCATCAATATTTAATCTAGTTGATTATTTAAGACTATTTACAAAGGACTAAACCCAACATAAGTTGGGAATAATTTTTCCAAGTACCAAAAAATACAAAAAGTGATAGATAAGGAAATGAAATAGAAGAGGAAATTGAGGTAAAAGAATAGAGGATAGAAGAAGCCCTTCTTACAGCTCCACAAGAACCTATAGCAGAAGACCTTCTTGTAGCTCCATAAGAACCTACAAAAGGAGACATTTTTCAATGACATAAGAACTTTCAAAAGAATAGCTTCCTATATAAACACATGAACCTACAAAAAGGACTAAATAAAGGACTTCCATAGCTATGGAATCTAGACGAAAAAGGAAGAAACTCATTCTCTAACCTAATTTAGAGGAATCTGAGGAGGAAATTCCACCTTCTCCCAAAAAGACCAAGGTAAACTATACTCTTGATATATCTCATAGATTGAGAATAAAAATGAGAAATAAACCTTCTTCTATTATTGAAATTAATGAATAATTTAGAGAGGAATAGAGTACTAGAAGTGATGAATCTCTAGAAGTTGAAATAAACAAGGGAGAATGTTTTCTAGAATACAATCAAGAAGCATAACAAGTAGAGTATAGTATCAAAGAGTTGCATGAGAAAATAATATAGGAGGAAGTATAATAAATGGAGAAACCTAATGTACAAATAAAATTTTCCACTCTAGAACAAGCCTTATAAGAAATTGAGTGACTAAGAAAAAAAGATGCAAGATCAGTCTAGAGGAGGACTGGATGCACTTACTACAACAAATTTTTAGCTACAGCCCTCTACTAAAGACCATCTTGAATTCATTATTTCAAAACCTTCTATAAAGTTAAATCAACAAAAAGAACCTACAACCACCCAATAATTTAGGTATCATTCTTCATTTGTAGTATCTTCTAAATTGATGAATTAGATGGATAGTTAATTTGAAATTTTGAAGGCATTAAAAAAATAAAAAATGAAATAGAAAGAAGAGAATAGGTTGAAGGAAGAGAGAATATCCAAACTAAAGAAGAAAATTGAAGACATAGCTACTCTTACCCAAGAGATCCTTGACTAAAATCCTCCTACAAGAGTATATTCAGTCTACCTTGAGGAGAAATGGCATAAGTTCAAATTTATAATAATTTATTGTGACATGCCTCATGAAGTAATTGATCCCCTCTCCTTATTTTATATCTATAAATAAAGTTCATAGGAAGAACAAGAATAATTGTGTGAATTTTATCTTAAAAATTATGTTGTTTCTTATGATAGAGAGTAGAACCCTAATCTATATGTTGGAGATGTCCAACTAAGGGCATTTCCATCATATTTGTTGAATGAGCAAAGAAGAGGAAGAGAAGTAGCAAAATATAGGAAAAAAGAGAATGAAATCCAACTACTTATCAGGAGAGAATCAATGACACTTGATATTGTATTGATTGAATGGGATAATATCATGTTGAATAAAGAAGTGAGAGCTTGGTTTGTGAAGAATTGTGATGAATCCCAAGATTTTTATTTAGGATTGAGAACTTTTACTAGTCTTATAGCCAAAAAGTCCTATATTGAATGATAGAATGAGCTCACTCCTACACTTAAAAAGAGAGCCATATTCCCCTTTTAAATTAAACACAACATTTAACAAGATCAAAAAATATATTCTTCTTGTAAGTTAAATGGGATCTCAATTGTTAAACCTCAAATTCTAATCCCCTCTATTCTGGTATCCTATGCTACATTGGCAAGATAAAGTTCTAATGGATGAAGCCAAGGAGGTCAAAATTTGGAAACTATTTGAATAGAGGCATGGATTTTATGCTCACCTTGCTAGTGGTGCCATAGATCCCATGGATTTTAGAGTTATTTTTGAAATGGGAATGAATAAGTTTGTTGCTCGTGGTTGAGCAAGATCTTAAGTTAAGGGTGTGATGATCCCCAAAAATGTCATGTTCTTGTCCTCATCTATCACACTTGTTTTCCATGTTTTTAAGTATTTTTCATAAAGTTTCCTTATGCAAATAGCCATAACCTATAAATAGCATTATGTTTCTATACTCTTTTAATAGTTATAATTACATATTAGAATTAAATATATGATGGTTATCTATTGCTTTAGGATGATTTTTATTTAATTTGTTTGAAGGATGTTTTGGAGAAATAGGTATATAACACGAAACATCCTACAACAATGGAATCTCATTACATAGACTATCATATAGCCACTACATGACCACAACCATGAATGAACATATTTTGATTCCTCTTTCAACCAACTCAAAAAAATAACTATAACCTCCATGGATCCCAATAAGGAAGTGATTAAATAATGAAATAGTTTTGTTTGTCCTACAACAATGTCATAGAATTCACATGAAAGATGACTTTAGAAAAAGGAGCCAATTTTAGTTATCCTAAATCAAATGTTTCTTAGATTAGAATATATATTGTTTTTTATAAAATATTATCCTCTATGGTGTGTGTGTGTATATATATATATATATATATATATATATATATATATATATATATATATATATATATATATATATATATATATATATATATATATATGACATATACTAGATGTTGATTAGAGATTATCAGAAGTACACTTTGTCAAGCAATTGTTATTTTAGTTTCCTACAGTAATTCATTGCTACATTTTTTATTAATATGAACAAGCATTTTTGAGTTTAATTAAGTGTTGTTAGAGGAAGGATTCAAGCTAAATTTATAATTAGAAAGAGCCCCCTTTGGAAGTTTGTAGCAACAATCCAACCCATTTAAATAACTAAGCACGTTATTTAATTTCTTTATGCATTGTGTATTTCATTTTTGAATTGTGTTATTTGCATTCTTGTTTATATTTTTTTAAGGAAGCTTCCAATGTATAATCATTTATTTTATAGTATTATGTTCATGTTTTATTTCTAGTATTTCATTTACTACATGACTTCAAAATCTTAGATAATAATTAGCAGAAGGTCAAATTAGAAGATTGATTTTGCACATATAGTGATGTCATCCTATCAAGTCTACATCCTCAGGTTGAGATTTAAATTAATTAGTAGGTACAGGTCTATGGTAACTCTCCTTGATAATTTTGGTTAGAAGAAGTATATCTGATTGTGAGTCAACTACTTGTTAGAGAGCCTAATTGATATATCAAGGGGATCTAGCCCTTATAATTTAGAGATTTAATCCACCTATTAGGACACTCATAGCCTTGAATTATCTCCATGTTACTCCAAATTTTGAAGACTTGAATAACCTTCATAAGGTTTTAAGTTTGAGTAGATAATAGTCTCATCATACAAGACCAAGATAAGTAAGGTTGCCTAGTTTAGGCATGTTAGTGATTTTTATTAGATGAAACTATTGAAGGATACTCTGTCATAAACAAAATTCTACATTAGCTTGTAGGCTAGATTTTTCTAAGATTTTAAGATATCGTAGTGGAATGAGGTACAATAAGATCATAAAAACTAAGAGAAGACCTATGTCATGTTGATTTTTTGAATGTTTTCTAAAAGTAAATAGGGTGATATGGAAAATGAGACAAAATCATATGATATACTTTGAAATATTTTGTCAAATTATCTCATATATAAACAACCACTAAATAAATCATCTATTATGTAAAAACAAACATAAACAAGGGGCAACTTATTTATTATGCATAGAGGGAAATATTAAATGCAATGTCTATATGTAGATATGTTTGAGGTGAAAATATTTTATAGATTCACCAAAATCCTTTCCATGTGTATCATTAAAATCTAAATATTAGTTATTTTTATTTAATAATCTGGAAATGATCAAATGAAGTATCAAGAACTAATCATCTACACCTAGACCTCCTAAGTATATAATGATTAAGATAACAATGTTAAGATTAAATCAATACATTGCAAAAAATCATTAGAAATCTCATCTTTGTGTATGATTTGGATCAGATGTAATTTTATAGGTATTTGTCAATGCCATTTCATGATCATACATCTCTTTTCAAACCTTGGATTAGTTGAAATTCATGAAGAGTAAAAACGTGATGCACATGAAGACTTGAGAATATAATAGCACTTCTTTATCCAATTTGATCATGTTCCTTTCAAAGGATAAGAGTTCTATTTATAATAAATTTGAACCTATGGGGATCCTTCATATTTACTCCAATATGGATGGATGCAAGTGTATCCTCAATAAGGCACATGGATCAACACATGGACTGATTTCATGAGCCCTTCATCTTGTCCAAGATTAAGGGTAGAGGAAATCTCTTGAAAATATCAAAGTAGGATTAACATGAGCCCTTCATCTTACATGAAATATTGAGGGTGGATAATTCTCCTTAAATTATTCTTTTGAGGGTAAATATGGACGCTTTATCTTATTTTCAAGATGAGGGGTGGAGAATAATTCCCAAGAAATCACATAAGTCATTAATAATGGTCCTTCATATTGTTTCTAAGATGAAGGGTTGATAATACTCACTAAAATATCTCATAAGATTCATTATGGGCCCTTAATATTGTCTCTAAGATAAAGGGTGGATAATAATACTTTATATTAATTCCTTAGTAATTAGTGAGCTCATAAATGAATATTCAATATGATCTCAAGATCATTTCTTGAATGACGATGTCTCTTGGAGGGAGAAAAATAATAATTAATAATTAAAAGGAAATTATAATTCCATTTGCATAGAACTATAATTATAAGAATGATTAGTTCAATTAATCAAATATCAATTTAATTAATACAATGTGGGGAATTTGATTATAATAATGATATAGGGAAGGAGGAATTAATTGCATTAATTGATCAGTGAAGGAGAAATGCTAAATTAATTAGAGTAGACAAATTGACTAGATAAAATTACCAAAATGATAATTGAATAGATCTAATATGGTGAATTATCTCACCTAAAGGTTCCCCAGGGTGAATTTGAACTCATAAATTAGATGAATAAATGATTTTGGACTAGTTTATGTGTAATTTTAGGAAGTAATTCCATTTTATAATTTTGACATAGAAGTGATAAAAAGGGAGTGTCTAAATTTTCCCCTATTTGAGAATTCATTATGAGATGTAGATGAAGTAACATCTTCTCAAATAATGAGAAGACAAAAAGGTGGATGAAAAATTAGATGATGAAATAATGGATGTTGTAATTTTGTCGTTCCCAACCAAAAAATGAGAGATTAAATGGAAATATAAGGATATAATTTTAATTAAATTAGTTAGGTATGATTCCCCCTTGATATGGAATTTAGGTATGAAGGATGTGGATGGGCTCTTGAAAAAGAGAGGAAGAATCTAGAATGGAAGGAAAGATTAACTCATGTACAAGATTATGCCATTTGATCTAACACTTGCACACTTTGATTTATGATGATGGTGAATTAATTTCCCCCAAGAATGTAAAAATTGGATAAGGATACATTTCAAAAATAAGACACACACTTTTAATTTCCCCAAATTAGATGAATATTGTGAGTATGGATGATAATTTACCCTAAAGAGGGATAATTTATTTTCTTTACCCCAAGCAGAGTTGATTTAATTTGACAAATTGATAAATTAATTGATATGAAATCATAGATAAATCATTTTAAAATATTTCATAGAATAAATATGATATGAATGATATGAATTTGATAATTTGACCCAAATATGTGTGCTAATGGTATAATGAATTTTTGTAGAAGTCGTAAAAATACTAAGAACACAATAATGATCAAAGTAATCAAAAGTTTAAAAATATAAAAATAAGATAATGATTTAAGAATGATATGATAAGCTTAGAATAATATGGATGTTGATAATAACAAAATAAGGCTAGCTGAGCTAACTTCAGAAACTAGTTGGTACTGAGTATTGCCTACATAGTCTAAAAAGACCTCAATATGATGTAGTTCACCCATAAATTAGGAGAGAATATGATGAATAATGGAATATATTATTAGAATAATAATAATGTTTTATCAATTTGTATGACTCTCTTTTTACATGCTTATTTTGAGATGCACATCCTAATTTAGCATATATGTAGCCAGAATGTTCAAATGTTTAATTTGATCATGAAAAATGGGATGATGTGATGAGATAAAATATGACAAAGATGATTGGATTTGATAAGAGATGATGTTGTAAAGGGTTATACTTCCATTATGACATTTCAAATTTAAGACCTTTGGTATATGATTTTTAATTTGCACATAATAGTATACATGATGACATAAAACACCATGATGACCTTGCCACAATGTGTATAAGGACTAACCTCATATCTAATAGAAAATTGTAAACATTGAACCAATGATAAAAACCATGATGATAATGTTGACTTATGCCAACATATGGACTCAATTACAAGTGCATGATAATAGACACCATGATGATGACCTTGTTAGAAAAATGGATGAGTCAAGGCAAAACTACAAAATCAAACAAATAAGCAAGCAAGCAATCAAACACACAAATAAGAAAACAAAAAGCAACAAAAAGAAATCTTTTCATTTAATCAAGTCAAATTGCACATGATAGGCTCAATGATAATGAGGGTTTGAATGGATTCCCCTAAGCAAGGATACATGAAAGGGGAAGAATTAGAAATAGAACATCCTAAAATAAATTGCACACTTAAACTCACCCCAAATAGGGTAGAAGAAAGAATATTTAATTAGAGTGATTTGATTTTAATTCTACCCAAATAGGGTAGACTTGGGAAGGACAAATCCTAATGATAGTTGATTCTATTGGATGAATATTGAACAAGGTTTTAGGACAAGACAAATGTTTTTGGATATTTTATCCTTTTCTAATTTGTAGGATGTTTCAATGTTATGAATGTTTAGTATTTTAAAAAAAAATGTTTTTGAGTTTTTGAGTAGAACATGATAATTATAAACAAGGGATTAAAGATGATTAAGATGATCATGATTGAGATTGGATTGAATTTAATGTATAATACTCAACTTGAAAAATGGTGAGAGTGTTGAATTACTAACTCATAAAATGATGGGAGATTTAAATGCAATTTTTTTTGGAGTCTTTGGAACATTATACCCATAAGGGATCACTAGTAAAGGGAAACACCTATTCTAGCACTAGGATGGGATTTAATAGCATATGAGAGGATTGGAATGATCATGTTAGATAATAATGGATGATAAGTGGATTAAGAACCTCTAAGCACCATGTCACATGGTAAAAAAATTATAGTCATCAAAGTATCGCTAATAGGATATGCCAAGATAATTTCCAAAACAAAGCTTAAAACAACTTCCAATTTTTGATGAAGATCAAGATGAGAAAGAAAATTGGACCAGATTAGGATGAAAATAAAGATGGTTAGGGACAAGGTAAAATGGTCAATGTAATAGTAATGAAAAATCTTTAAATGTAGATAAGGATGCCCCAAGTGTTAAGGTACTTTTAGATAAAAAATTATTTACACAAGATGCCAGAAAATCTAGTTTTCATCATGGTACTTACCCAAGGTGCCACAAACATGGTTTTCACCATTGGACAAATTATTTATCTCTATTTTGATATTTTTTGGTTTTTTATTATTTTTTCATTTTTTGGTATCTAAAATTAATGGAGGATTACAAGATCCTTAATGTTGAATGTTTGATCATTAACCCATACCAATTTTGAATACCTTCTCTATTATAATTATGTTACTAATGTACATTATATTTATGTTGTTTTTATCTTGATTATCCATTGATTCTAATTATTCTAAAACTATAAACAAGGTGTATTCATAGTATCTTTGAAAAAGAGTGCTTCTAGGGAGAGTACAGATGGATAGCCATTGGATACATGATCTTATTGGATAGTGGAATATAGGTCTCGAATGAATAATGGGATCACAATGAATGTATAATGGTTAAAGGGAAAATTAAAATTGGGGTTTTTAGTCACACACGTTATTGTTTATTCTATATTTGACTTGATTTTTTTAATTTTGGAGTTGATATTTAATTCAATAATGTCTTCATCAAGCACTAAGGAACTAATTGGCTTAGTTATTGGCACCTCAAAGAGCTTTTCACCAAAACCATATTCTTGATTATTCTAATTTGGATTGTTTAGTAGTGATTTGAATAAGGTTTCACTAAGGGAAACTATTAATTCATTTTGGTTTTCCCTTATCACCTTAAGCACACTAAAGGATTCTAATTTTTTATTTTGATTTTCATTTAATGCCTCAAACAAAGTTTCACTAGAAGATGTTGATTTTAGACTTTGATTGTCCCTTACACCTCAAACAAGGTTTCACTAGGATATTTATTCTACTTGAATCTTGTCTTGGATCCCCATAAATTTTTCCATTAAGATGTCACCATGGAATGATTTTAATAATGTGTTATTTTTTCACTCCTAATTGATAGTTGTGTGAAGATGGATGCCAATATAATGACTAAGTTGGTTAATGTGAAATTAATGTATAACATCAATGAAAAGGTGAAATGTAGCATAGTCCTCATAAAGGATATTAGGATAAATTACATTTATGTCAAAGTAAACATCATAAAAAACTATAGAAGGATCATAAATATTTTCAAGCTGGTCTGTAAGGAGTGTGTAAATGATGTCATAGTATCTACTAAGGTATGTTGATCCTAAAGGTGATGCAGACTCAAGTGGATCTGATATAATTATATAGATAATTTTTCAATATCCACTAATGTATTTTAATTATGAACTTAATTGTGACTCAAGAGATTCTAAACCCAATGTTGAGACTAATGTTTTTTCTATTTATAATGTTAAATCTAACATTGGTTCTAGAATGGAACCCAATTATGATATTGGTTCTAAAAGAAAACTTGATCATGAGGTTGATACTGATAACAATTTTGGATCCAAAGGGGAACTTATTTCTAATATAAATGTGTCTAAAAAATGTCCCATTGAATTGCATTATCCACAAATAACGTGTTCACCATTTTCTTGGAAATGAAAGATTTAAGATGAAGGAATTTTATAATGTTTGGAAATGAATAAAAGAAAGATTGTTGGTTAATAATGTGTTCTTATAAGATGAGCTCATAAAATAAGGGTTTTTTAAATATAGGTGAATATTCACAGATAGGATCTTCAAATCAAGGTCCATGAATACAATGGGATAGTCAAAGGATGACTCATCAAATATGGGTGATTCAATGAGAATGTCATAAGTGGGTGATTTATCTTGATCTTGACTCAAAATTGAATGAGTATGATTGTGATTACTGAAGTGATCTTGGAACATACCTATAAATGGATTCTTAGACTTAGGTGTTCTTGGCTCCTCAATAGATGATGTACCTTGGAATGGTAATGACAAGACATAATTGTATGGCTTGATTGGTTGTGACTCTAAGGTTAGATCAATAATAAATGCAATTTAAGATAGGTTTTGGCTAAGTTGAAATATTTGGTCTATAACATATTGGCTTAAAAATGGTCTTGTACTTGATACATTATGTGTTTTTTTTGGCTTGAAATCAATAGGCATTTGACAAAGGTGCCAAAATAGATTCCCTTTTGCTAGCATGACTAGGTTGGTAACTACTAGATGGGATTCTTGACAGATGTCATTGTGAAATATTATGACTACTATTGATTAGGATAGAATCTAAGTTTTGTAAATCAAAATCTATAGGTAGTTGATCACCTATTTCTAAGAGTCATAAAAGGAGCTTGTCCCTATTTTCAAACATATATCATTAATAGGTTTTATTTTGATCTAGTGTGAATGACATAAAATAGAATGGAAAGGTAATAAAATATTAATCAAAGGATTCCCCCAAGAAAGGATACATGCAAATAGAAAGATTAGAAATAAATTGGCCCCTATCAGGGTGAAATTGAATTGATCAAAATGAAATTGGCTCGAATCATGGTAGAACTTGATCAAATGTGATTTGATTTAGATTATCCCTAAGCATGGCATATTAATTGGATTGTTTTAAGATCAAGTTAGACTTTGATGTTGTATTGTATTCAAATAAGAGAAAGGATGGATGTCATGACTTCATTGTTCCCAACTGATAAGTATGGGAGATTAGATGGAAATATAAGGATATGATTTGATTTAATTAATTAATGAACCTTGATTAAAGTTAACCTGATTAGAATCTGACTTTGTTTAGGTAGGTGTGAATTAGGTTTGGATTTATTTGAATTAGATCTTGAAATGTGATTTGGAAAAGATAATTGAATGTTTGACTTAAATAAATTTGACATTAAAATAGATTTACTTTGAATAGTTGATTTTGAATAAAATTGACTAGATTGGACCTGAATAAGTGACTTGATTTGAATTTGATTTATAAATTTGGTTTGAAATTAGAATTTAGAATTTGATTGGAATTATGGCTGACTCATAGTGGGAAACATAATGGCATAACTTGGAATAAGGGTGTTTTCAACATAACACCTATAAATAAGTAGGGTGGACCATTTTTGACATTATAACAACTTTGGGGGATATGAAATTCTCACCCAAACCTTAGGAAGAATAAATCCACTTTGTGAAGGTGTATGTAGATTATGACTAGTTTTTTACATAGCAACCAAGTAATCAAAAACTCAATCTAACGTCCCTAGTTTAGTGAGTGATGCGAGAATACTCCACATTCATCAAGTATTCTGATATACTTGTATTAAGAAAGGATTAAAAGTTTAATATTCTTTAATGTAATTAATGTAGTTATTGGTAGTGTTTTAATCCTACCCTACTCTCAAAATGTTTGTATGTAAAGCTATTTTTAGGTGTGGTTACTTTTTCAACCCTACACTGATGAATTTTTTTTGGCCAAAAGGTCTTATGAAAATTTTTCATGGTCTTTCTAGATGGCCCTGATATACCTTGCAATACATGACACAAAAATATTTGCCAATTAGATGTCAATATTTAATAGGTCATTTTCCAAATAATTTTGTCCTTTTATGACCACTTCATTTATAAGGGTTTAAGTGAAGTAATACTAAAAATAAAGCTCTAAAGGACATTCCAGCTAAGATACCACTATCATAGCTTTAATTTTTATTTCCCATTAGATAATAGGGTTGGTACAGTTGTTGGGTAATAATGTCTCAGTCATTGCACCCTAAGGACTTTCAAAAAGTTAGTGACACCCTAATCACATAGCCAAAAAAATGAAAGGTATTAAAGTTTTGATTCATAAGAATACACTAAGGGCAAGTGAAGGGTATAATAATAAAATCTCTTGGGATAAAAATAAATAATTACATCCACATTGATGAGTCACCCTCCTAAAGGGGTTAGCATACATGTGAAGGAATTGCACAAGCACACAAGCTAACACTTTAAACAAAAGGATTGGATAAAGATGAACTAAAATAAACTCAACTAAGCATATTTTATATCACCAAATAAAAAGATGAGTTTGATTTAAAACACTAAATTGAGAGATGAGTTTGTTTTAAAGCACTACTTGAAATATGAAGAGGTAATATATGTTTGAATGAATCACCACACTTCTTGTAACCTGAAAGAAAAAAAAGTGAGTAGTTTTTATTTGTGGGTCTTTAGCATGCATAAATATAATAAAATGTTAAAAATAACCTAAAAATAAAAAGAGATAAAAAAAATTTAGTATGGATATTTACACAAAGCTGAGGGATAATTTCATAGACATTTCTCAAAAAGTGTATGTGTTATGGACCTAACAGATACATGTTATGCCCATAATGTGTATGCATTTTTTAAATATTAGGATTAGGATGTTGATCCATAACATGTACACACTATAATGCATACACATTCCCTGTATTACAAACAATATATAAGTAATTTGAATGCCACTTTATAACTTCATTTTACTTTTATACCTTGATCGATACCCCAACATAATCAGTTTTTTCCTATAGAGAGCCTAAAAACATTTATAAATCTTCATTGGAAAGGCCAAAACCTTTCCAAGTCGATGATGCCACCACACATAGAAAGTAAGTGATGAAAAACTAAACCTAATAACCTTAAATTTTGGTAAATTTTGTTATTTACATTGTTTAATTAATATATTTTGTGTTTTAAATAGATCACTCTAGTGCACATGGTTAACATGCTAACTTTCCTCCTAGCCCTCTTCCTAACCCTCTACCTAACCCTCTACTTAACCCTCTACCTAACCCTCATATCCATCCTATAGTTCCATAAGATCACCTATGTAGTTAGAAGGATATAACTACATGCATAGTGGAAACTAAAATTGAAATTGAAAAAATAATTAAGAGAATGAGGGACCCCACTTCAACTAACATCCACCACACCAATTTGGCCAATATCCTAGAGTTGATATTAGGTCAAGTTGACTTAGTAATGAGTTATATTAATAGATAAGCATCATACAAGGATAGGTGTAGGGATTACTATGCTAACAAATTGTTAGTACTTTAGGTGAAGAGCAAATAAATAACAAAATATAAAAATTTTGCCTTATTCATCAACCCAACCACTACTTCACCATTTCCACTAATTGATAAACATTTTTTGATCCATCAATGCCAAAATAATTTGATTAAAGCCAATTTTTAGGATTGATGGTGGATGGTGTTTGATTATCCACCATGTAAAAAACATGAGGTCCCATTGCATTTTTTGAATAAAATCTATTATGAGTTTATCCTTAATGAAATTCTAAACTATTTTGACTATGGTGAGTTTTAGGGCTGAGGGAAAGGCTCTATATAAGATCAAACAAGAGTAAATCATGTGACTAATCAACCTATAAGGATCTCTACCCAAAATCCACTCCATATTTGTATTCTCTCTATAGTGAAGGAGGTCATGGAGATTGACATTCTACATGCACTTAATGTGCTTACTGATACACTTGTTCAACATATGAGTAGGCTTTTAGAAACTAATGTTAGAGATACCCCACCTGCTAAGTGAACCTGACCCCATACCTATAAATATTATGGTGATATATGTATTGGACCTTTATATTATGATAGTGGTACTTTAAATGGCTTAGATGATATACTTTTGAGTGATGAGTTTTAGACATGCACATTTGGTGTGCACACATCGACCTCTACACACATGTAAGTACCTTTTATATAAATTCCATGTTAAATTTAAGTTATATCTACCAATTTAAAAGATACAAATTAATTTACACATAAATTGAATAATATATATGTATTTTTTTATGTTTCAAGAGGAAACAGTGCCTTCATCTTCATGGTCCACAACTGCATTATTTTATCTTATTCATCCTCTTTTTACATTTATAGAACCAACTAGTGGGTCATCCATAAAATTTTGACTTAATATTATACTCTATGTACATTTGTATTATAGTTAAGTTAAATTTATCTATCAAGTATCTAAAAATTCAAGTACACTAATATTAAATAAACTTCTGGGTTAATAAAGGAGAAACATTTGACATATATCTTCAATAGTTTCTAGAAAATTAAGCAACTTTATTTGTTCAGTTGATGAGTAGAGTAGACACTCCTCCATGACTATGAGATGAGATAGACATATGAATTGTTTTTACAATGTCATCTACACAAACACTCATAGAGATAGATATTAAATTTTAATTTTGAATTATAAAAATATATTTATTTTAATAATTTTACTACATATTTCAACAAATATAACTTATGTGAATGTATTGTGTATGCAGGGTTGTTAGATGACATCTAATAGTCCAATTTAGACAATTAATATAGAACCTCCTAATGTTTCTTCCTCATTTCACATGTTTATTCATGTATTTAAATCTATCACTAACCCAATTGAATGTCAAAAGTAGATTGAGTAGGAACATGAGCTTGTAGTAAGTGTATGTTTAAATGATTTTTTATTCTAGTTTAAAATTAGTTTCTTAACTTGGTTTCATGTATATTATGTTAATTTTCAAAATTTATATTTGAATAGGTTCATCTAAAAGTGATATATGATCATAGGAACCACAATTAGACCTTGGAGTAATCCAAGTCATTCCAGGGATTTCTATCTACAAGTAGGGCATACCAAAGAGAGTCTTCTTCAAAGAAGGAAAATAAATGGTGGCTATTTTATGATTAGGATGTCTTAGATGTTATAATTGTTTTATGTCTATATGGTATTTTATGCATTTTTTTCATTATATGTATAGATGACATTCACTTAACATTAGATACTATGCTATTAGATGATGTAATTTTTTCTATGCCTATATGTAAATGTATGTATTATTGACATTTTATGCCTATATGGTATTCATCTGACATTCTATCATTTTCTTAGTTTGTATGCATTTATGTATTTTATTATTAATGTAAAAATACGTAAATCCTACACTATACCATATAATGGATTATGGTTTTATATGAGGCATCATTGGAAAGTTAAATATTAAAACTAATTAATGATAAATGAGGTTTTTCTTACTTCTATTATCAATAATGAAGTGTAATGTTTGACCATTGATCCACATTTGAGGATGAAACATTATTTATATTTATATTACAATGAAGTATAGTGTTTCACCATTGATACATAATATTACTTTATATATTTTCAAAGTACTTATATCCATTTATTCAAGCTATGTAGGTGATGCAGAAGCATTAGCTAAAAGATCCATTTTTGTACATATTAGTTAAAAGGAGTCAAGTAGGTCATATTGTAATAAAAAATAAGCCTTGCTATGCTTCTATATATCATGTATGGTTATGTTTAAATGATGTATGGTCTTATGAGGCCCTTATATAGGTGTGGTAGTCATAAAGTTGGTCATATAGGCATCATTTTGGTTTTCCAACCAAAATGATATATTTGAAAATTCAAATGTCTCATATAAGATTGTAAGGGTGAGGGCCACTTGTGAATGGAATTAACCTTATATTAATGACCTTAAAATTATACTAGAATGTTGTAAGAACTCCTTAGTCTTTTATCAAATGTAATTATATCCTAATGTTTATTTGGGAACAAATAATACATAGAGGGAGGTTAGTTAGGCATGAGGAGATAAGGCCTAAGCTTGTGGAGAGAATATTGTGATAGAAAACAAGAATTAATCATGTTTTCCTATATTTATATGGCCAAATACTTGAAATAAGGAGCTCAAAAATGAAATTAATAAAGGTTAAATCATGTGTCAAGTCATATTGTACATAGCTAGGAAGAGGTTAAAGATTTTTAGCAATGTGTAAGGTCTATGAAGAAGGTATGTAACTATATTTTGATAAATATTTTCAATTTATAAAGTGTTTTTTTTATGAACAAATTTTATTATGATCTTTAAGGGTTTATATACCTGATTGTAATGTCATGTTCATGATTTCTTATATCTTTCATGATGAATCTATGATATTGTGTATGAGAACATAGAAGTTTGTGTTGTAGTAGGACTATAATAGGGGAATTTAAACATATTTTATAATGCATAAAGTCAGTCCAACACTTGGAAAGGTATGATTTTATATAATAAAATCCATTTGATTCATTATCATTAACTTTTTAATTTTAATAAAGGAACTTCATTTGATTATAACCTCTTGGGTTTAAAAAAAAGGGACAGTTAGTAACAATCAAGGAAAATTCTATAATTCCACACATTATTGTACACAAGGCTTTGTTTAGATTAATGGGAAAGGTGAAATAATGTGTATAGGAATTTTTATAAGTGGTTTTGATCTTAGAAAGTCTCTAGACTTCATCAATAATTAATTAGATGCTCTCAGGTTCTTGTTGGACTATGAAAGCCCTGGGTATGGGTAAAGCTCAAAAACACCTTTTATAATTAAATATAATCTAAAGATTACTTATAAAATTCATATAAGGGTGATCAAAAATAAATATAATATTTTATAAGTGGTTTCTAGTAAGAATCACCCTTTTAAAACAATAAATAGAAGACAATCTACTATATGACTATATATTTCTGAGTTAAAACCCTTGTTGATAAGTAAGTTGTTTGGGAATGGACTAAGAAAGTATAAAAAAAAAAAATTAATACTAATAACCCCTATGAAAACACTTTATAACCTTGTAATATAATATACAAGATCAATATACCCTAGGGAAGATCTAATGAATGTTTGTGAGGTTAATCTAAGGCTTATAATACTGTACTAAAGAGATAGAATTTTGAAAATTTTAAAGGATCATATTGTAAATATTTTGAAGGATTAATAACATAGGTATATTCCACTTGCATCAATTAGATGTAATTCCAAGAGGAGGATCTTTTTCAGCAAAATAATAGTCTTAATGGTCTATAATGTTAGAGGTATAATCACTGAAGGGGGGGTGGTGAGTTAGTGAGCCTAGATATTTCAATCTCAATTCCAACCCTTTAAAAATATTAGACAATCAACATATATCAACTTGATCAAACAACATTAACAAGAGAGATCATTTATTCAATGCATACATAATATCAAACACAAAACACATAGTTCCTATGGGAAACCCTCATAGGGAATAAAACCCACTCTCAATCCTAAAACATAATGGACTAATCCTATAATAAATTACAAATAAGAGACTGGTCAACTCCTTTGGACCATAAAACCTTGATCGTATCCTCCTAACCAAAGGCCTTTAGTGAAACATATTTTTCATAAGGAATAACTTCTTCAAAGGAAGATCAAGTCTTTTAGACCCTCATTTGAAAAACTCTACCTTAGAACTTATGTATTCAACCCCTAATAATGGATCTATTTTATAACTTCTATACAAACTCTCTCTATCTCATACATGCCTCTCACATATGCATGCCATAATGTTTCTCCTTATTCACTCAAATTATCCTCATATGCACATTTAGACCTATTTACATATCCTCAAACTATAATAGCACTTTTTTAAACATAAAAAATATGATCTATAGGTCATACACACATTACTTAATCTACTCTACTCATCAACTCATCAACTGGGCACTTTACCTCTCCTTCGCTTCACAACTCTCATATAAGCCTTACATAAGTCTTCTCTCAAAATCTAGAAACCAACATCTTTGATTTCACTATATATAGAGCATTAATGAATTAACAAGATCAAAATATTTCTTTTTGGCCACAAAAACATGCCTTCACCCATAAGGCATCTAACATGGGTCACACTTAAGCACAATCCACTTTCAAATAGGCCTAAATCACTTTTAGGTCCTATGGAGACCCATTCAACTCTTTCAAACTTCTCTAAGAAAAATAAGAACATATGAAACATTTAAAATTCATGGACCCATTTCACATGATCTATAGGTCCTCCTTAAGTTTTGACAACCATCACAATACCCTTCTGCTTAAGCATAATTTGCTCAAACAACATTTTATGCTCATAATCATCATGAACAAACACATAATCAACTTATAAACCTTTGTTTATACTACATATGATTATTAAAACATTAATAATAAACATATATGATCCTCATGGATTATAAAACATTTTCCAATATCTAATTCATCATTAAACATCAAAACAACATCAGAACGAGCTCAATTACCCTTCTCAGGTTACTTGCAAAATGTAGTCAAATTTGGAACTCAATATATTTGTCTATACACACATTCATACCTTAAAATTTATATTTATAGATGCACATTGGATTCCTTCACATATTTTATTTTTACTACACTATTAAATTCTACCTATATCAAAAGTTACCACAAAAAACCAAACACTGGTCTTTCCTTCATAAATTTAAATATTCAAATGCAAATAGTCATAGTTAAACCTTGATCACTTTTCTCACATCTTGTGTCCTCATTGATTATATCAATCACACACCATCAATATAATTTTAATTAACTTGACCTTTATCTTTCATCACTCATTATTATATCTTCCTCTTGACTATTTGACTTAATGCACTCTATCAATCTCCTCTACATAGCTCAATCTTTATTTATGCTTGATGTTAAACATCAAACACTTGTCCTCATCTCACTGATTCCAAACACCTTGGAATGAACACTCTCCATTGTTTTTTTTTAAGGAACTTGATTATCAATTAGTTTAATTAGTGAACACTTTGACCCATTTGACTCATTTTGCACTATCGATCTAGATGTATGAACTCTCGTGAATTGTTGATCCTTGGAAGAAGCTTGATATTTATCTCTACTCAATTTTAATCATCAAAAACTTTTCATTATCTAAAAAAATACTAACATCTTGGATTAAACAGTCTCTATCAATACTTCTCAAACTTTACATTTTGTAAATTTGACTATGTGAACCTTTGCAATCTATCTGTAAGTTCAACTTTGAACCTTCATATCTTTTACTTCGCTCAAGTGCATGTTCTAAAATTTGGACCATATGATCTCTCACATAGTATAATCCAACCATGTGTTAATATTATAATATAATCCTCACATTTTTTATATATAATGGCATTAAAATGCTCACTTAAATTTTTCTATTCATAGAGCCAACTATGTCAAAAACTTGTCTAAGAGGCCAACTTTGAATATGCATATCTTTTATCATGCTCTATAACTTGACTTGAAAGTTAGTGAAAATAAAATAGCCATAAAATTAACAAACCCATATTAAAACCTTATCTTGAAACATTCACATGTGTGATATATTCCACCATTAAAATTCCTACTTAGCTTTTCTTGCCATATTGTAAATTTGACTATGTATGGAAAATACTATCAAAATGCCTAAGGGCACAACTTTGCACCTATATATATTTTGTCATGCTTCATCACTAGACTTTAGAATTTACACATAGAAACTAGGGACTAATTCTATCACAACCATATGATAAAATCCCCATGAATCATCAATATGTAGTAATGGTGACATCATCAAACTGTCTACTCATATTTTATGCCACTAGACCTAAACTATCTAGATGAAAAATATGGATTATCAAATGAATTAAACTTATGAACACAAGATATCAAATCATCCTTGATAATTTATAAGACCTATTTCACATTATAAAATCACCATACTCATCCCTAAACAAATTTGATCATGCCAAAACTAAAGATCAACCAAGCCTCATTTAAGCATACTATGACAAGCACATTGTATACTTTCTCATTATCACTTAGACTATTAAAGTACTTCATCCACTCATCATTACACATCCATGACATCACCATGACATAATTCTAAACTCTCCAATAATATCCCCCTTTTTTATTTATGTTAACACACATCAAACATCTCACCTTCTTTCTCTCTCTTTAAGCACCCTCACAATAAGAACTTTCTCCCCCTTTGACACAATGACAAAGTGGGAACCAAATGATCTTGAGGACCTAAAAATACTATAAATATTAGAGGACCAAATTATACATATGATACAAAAATCTCCCTTACCTTGATCCTACATATTCTTATCTTGATAACTTCCTCTTTCTCCATGCCAACACTTCCTTCAACCAGGCACTGCAACCAATGAAGAAGGAACACACAAAATACAAAAATCTAATGGATCTCACCAAGAAACATCTAAGAAGGAATCCCCATAATATATTTGAGACATTGAATCACTTAAGCATATTCAAAACTCCATACACCATAAAAAACCATCATACAAGCTTACTATCCTTCTCTCTCAATGACACTTCCATGACTAGTAAATTTGCATCTACACTAAAGCTTATTTACAAACCTCTGGAGAAATATACCTTCTATTTATTCATAGAGAAAGAAATGGTACCTAATCTTTGTCTTAGATACTCAACTATAGCTTTTGATAATGGGTTGGTCATAATATCTTCAACCTGCTCTTTTATAGGCACATAATCCAACTTAACACTTTAATTACTCTCTTGTTCTCTCAAAAAATGATATATAATAGGAATGTGCTTATTTTTTTAGTACATAATAGGATTCTTCGAGATATTAGTTTCACTATTATTGTCATAGTAGATAGGACAAGGTCCATTTTATCTTATCTTATAATCTTCTAAAGTTTGTTTCATCCACATGACTTATGTGTGACAAGAAGCAACTTCTATATAGTAATATTATGTAGTTTATAAGGACACTAAGGATTACTTCTTTTTTATCCAAGACACCAATAATTCCCCAATGAATAAGACCCCACCACTGGTACTCCTCCTATTATCCACATGTCCTACCCAATCTACATTAGTATATGATTTCAAAGTGAATTCCTTACCCCTAGGATACCATAAACCATACTCTATGTGCCTTTAAGATACCTCAAGATCCTTTTGACTGATTTCAAGTTATATTATCTTGGATCAACTTGAAACATTCCTATAAGACCAACTACTTGCATGATATAGGGCCTAAAAGAAGTAGATTACAAAATACATCCAATGATGGATCTATACAAAGTTTGATCAATTTTTTGTGAGTCATCTAGTTTACTTAACTTACATCCCATTATCATTAGAGTACCCATTGGTTTAAAATCCATCATATCAAACCTCATTAGCATATCCTTGATGTATTTAATTTTTGAAATGAATATCTCTACATCACATTGATTAATCTGAAATCTTAAGATGAAAGATAGTTCTCCCAACATTGACATTTCAAACTCAATCCTCATAGTATCTATAAACTCTCTACTCATATTATCATTTTTAGATCCAAAAATTATGTCAACAACATATATAACCACTATCAATTGATGATTTCTTTCTATTTTAATGTATACATTACTATCAGCTACTCCTTTTTTAAAACCTTGACTCAAAAGATACTTATCTAACCTGTCATACCAATCTCTAGGATCTTGTTTAATACCATAAAGAGACTTATTCAATTTACACATAAAATATTTATTACTTGACATGAAGTATCCTTTAGGTATCTCAATTTAGACTTCTTCTAAGTTGTCATTCAAGAATGTATATTTCACATCCATTTGATATACCTTAAAACCCTTGAAACTTGCATATGCCAAGAAGAATATAATTGATTCCATTCTTGCCACTGGAGTAAAATTTTCATCAAAATATATTCCTTCAACCTAATAATATCCTTTACATACCAATCTAGTCTTGTTCCTTATGACTTCTCCTTTCTCATTCATCTTGTTTTTGAAAACCCACTTGGTACCTATCACATTTTTATATTTTAGTCTAAGAACTAAGTCCCATGTTTCATTCCTTTCTATTTGATCAATTTTTTCATCATTGCATCATTCCAATTTTCATATTTTCTAGTTTTCATGAATGTTTTGGGTTCAATCTAGACAACATAGCTAAGTCTTGTTGATTTTGATTGATCAACATTCTCCTTATAGTTTGTAACCTTGCACCAACATTTATAATAATTTGAGAGACTATATGATCTTTCTAAATTCTTATTGATGGAAATTTAGAATCTTATCTTTGTTCTTCCTCTTCATATTCATCATTTATTTGAATAGATAAATCATCATTGTTTGCAATAGCATTTTGAATTTAGTCACTTACCTGTAATTTTGGGTTTTTTACTCCACTAGTCTCATATACCCTTACATTTGAACTTTCAATGATCTTGTGAAGTCTCTTGCTAAAGCACCTATAGGAATTACTAATAGAAGAGTTACTTAAAAAAATGCCTTCATCAGACCTTGAATCAAATTTGTCAAGATTATCTTCATCTCTTTTGATGAAGCACATGTTCCTAAACACTCTAAAATGTTTGACATTAGCTACTCTATTCTTCCATAACTCGTAAGGAGTCTTATCTCCATTTTATCTAATTTGACACTTGTTTAAGATTTAAATTGAAGTGTTGGCTACCTCTTCCCAATAACCATCTGATAGTTTAGAATCTTGAATCATGAGTCTACTCATCTCTTTAATAGTCCTATTCTTCCTTTCAAAAACACCATTTTATTGTGGTGTTCTAGTAGTAGAATATTACCTCCTTATCCCTTGACTTTCATAAAATTCATCAAACCAAAACTCACCTCCTCTATTTGATCTTACACACTTGATCTTTGACCCTTTATAATTTTTTTAAATCACTTTGAAAGCCATAAATTTTGAAAAAGCTTCTAATTTTTCTTTAAGAAAAAATATCCAAGTCATCCTAGTAAAATCATCAATGAGAATCATAAAATAACTATTACCTTGAATACTTTGGGTTCTCATATGTCCACATAGATTAGTGTGGATCAACTCTAATGGATTTGTAGTGGAGAACTCCTTAGATTTATATCTTCTTTTGGTTTACTTCCCATGAAAACATGCCTTGAAAAAAGAATGAGAAATCTTATAAATCTTGGGCATATGCCTTAACAACCCCTTTGAATAGATCTTTACCATGTTAATAAAATTTATATGTCCAAGCCTTCTATGCTAAATACAAATTTCTTCCAATTGACTCATGAAGCACTCCTCCTTCTTGGATTCATAGACTACATACATGTTATTAAGATATCTATTTTATAAACATTTGTAACTAATTTTTTAGCCTTTATTACTTCACAAACATCTTCATGGAAAGTTAAAATAATTCCTTGTTTACACATTTGGATCACACTTAAAATATTATGTTTAAAACCTTATACATATAACACATTCTCAGTCCTAGAATGAGCATTATCTAAACTCATAGTACCTTTGCCAACTATGTTACCAGATTATTATCACCAAATCTTACTAAACAAGGGTTGGTCTTCCTAAGAGAGATAAACTTTCTCTTGTCTCCTGTCATATGATTTTAGCATCCACTATATACAAACCATCTCTTGTTCCCATCTTCTTGAGTATGCAAGGATACTTGAATAAACATTGACTCTCTCTTTGGTGGACCACTTGAATTTTGCTTCTTTTCTTCTTCAGTCTTAGAGTTAGTCTTCTTAAACCATTTGATGGTGTCAATGACTTGTATATCCCTTTTCAAAAAATCTCTTTTTTAGTTTTTGGCTATATGACCTTATTGGTTACAATTGTAGCATATAAGATTCATTTTTATCTTTGGAGAAAAAGCACAATCCATATATCTATGAACAAATTAATTGAAGTAGAAGGATCCATTGAAGACATCTTTAAAACTTGACCTAAAATTTTCTTAATCATTACCTTTCTATGAATTTTCATTATTGATCCATTTGGTGGATCTGAAATCCATTTTGTCCTTGGATAAGAGCACATTTGAGTAAGTCATGACTTTATTTTCATATTGTTCAATCCTTTGATTGAGACCTTTATTCAACAAGACCTATATATTCTTGATCATTGCAACTAGATCTTGTACTTACATCTTTACATCATCCATGCTTGCATTGACATTTGATAGAGCACATACTAGTTTGTCTTAAAGATAATCCAAAATCTCTTTATCATCTAGTGTACCTTTGATCACCTTCAAGCTTTAAGCCTTTACCAAAGGACTTGCTCTAATACTAATTGTTAGAGGTAAAATCAGTAAGATTAGAGTGAATCACTGATCCTAGATATTTCAATCTCAATTCTAATCCTTTCAAGCTATTAAATAATAAACATATATCAAATTGATCAAGTAACATTAACTAAAGATCTTATTCATTCAACAAACACACAAGATCAAACGCATAACACATAGTTCCTATGGGAAACCCTCATGAGGAATAAAACCCACTCTCAAACCTACAACATAATGGACTACTTATCCTATAATAAATTACAAATAAGATATTGGTCAACTCCTTTAAACCAAAAAACCTTGATCATATCCTCCTAACCAAATGCCTTTAGTGGAACACCTATTTCATAAGGAGATACTATCTCTAAGGAAGATCAAGTACTTTAGACCCTCATTTAAATATACCCACCTTATAACTAATGTCTTCAACACCTAATGATGATTTTCTAACTCATGCACAAACTCTCTCTATCTCATATAGGCCTCTCACATAGGCATGCCATAATCTCTCTCCTTCACTCAAACTATCCTCATATTCACACTTAGACCTATTTGCATATCCTCAAACTAAAAGAGAACTTATTCAAACAAAAAAAATATGACTTATATGTCCTACACATAGTCTTCAATCTAATCTGATCATCAACTCATCAACTGGGCACTCTACCTCTCATTCACTCCAGAACTCTCACATAAGCCTTATACAAGTCTTATCTCAAAATCTAGAAACCAACATATTTGATTTCACTATATATATAAAATTCATGAATTAACAAGATAAAAATATTTCTTGTTTACCAAAAAAACATGCTTTCACCCTTAAGGCATCTAACATGGTTCACACTTAAGCACAATCCACTTTTAAATAGGCCTAAGTCACTTTTAGGTCCTGTGGAGAACCATTCAGTTATTTAACACTTCTCTGAGAAAAATAAGAAAACATGAACATTTTAAAATTCATGGACCCATTTCACATGATCTATATGTTATCTTTAAGTTCCAACAACCATAACAATACTCTTCTGCTTAAGCACAATTTGCTCAAATAACACTCTATGCACATAGTCATCATGAAAAACACACAATCAACTTCTAAACCTTTTTTAATAATGAATATGATTGTAAAAATCTTCATAAATCAAACATATTATCCTCATGTATTATAAAACATTATAAAATATCTAATTCATCATTAAACATCAAAATAACATTAGAATGATCTCAATGACCCTTATCGGGTTACTTGTAGAACATAGTCAAACACACAGTCAACTTTAGAGATAAATATATATTTTTTTTACATATGTTAAGACATTAAAATTTATATCTATATATTCATATTTTATTCCTTTACATATTCTATTTTTAATTCACTATCAATTTCTATCTATATCAAAAGTTATGGCCCAAAAATTGGACACTAGTCTTTCCTTTGTAAATTCAAATATTCAAATGCAAACAATCACAGTTAAACCTTGGTCACTTTGCTCACATTTAATTTCCTCTATGATTAGATCAATAAAAAACCATTTATCTAATTATAATTAACTCAACCTTTACATTTTATTTCTCATCATTGTATCTTCATTTTGACTATTTGACAATGCACTCCATCAATCTCATATACGTAGCTTGACCTTTCTCTATACTTGATGTTAAACATAGAACATTTGTCCTCATCTTGTTACTTATATACATATTTTAATTAACACAATTAATGATCCTTTTTTAATTAAGTTGATATATACTTAGTTTAAGCATTAAACACTTTGATCCATTTGACTTACTACACATTGTAGATCTAGATGTATGAACTCCCATGAATCGTTGATCCTTGGAAGAAGCTTGATCTTTATCTCTAATAAATGTTAAGGATAAAACACTTGGAACCATCTCAAAACATCCATAAATCTTGGAGTAAACACATTATATCGATGTTGCTTTAACTTTACCTTATGCATTTGACTAAGTATGCAAACCTTTACAATCTATTTATAAGGTTAACTTTACACCTTCATATATTTTGCTTCGCTCATGCACGTGTTCTAAAATTTGGACTATATGATCTCCTAACATAAGATAATCCAACCATTTTTAAATATAATCCTATAATCCTCACATGTGTGATATATAATGACATTAAGATGCTCACTAAAAATTTTCTATTCACAGAGCTAACTATGTCAAAACTTGTCTAGTAGGCCAACTTTGAACATGCATATATTTTGTCATGTTCTAGTGCTTGACCTAAAAGTTAACTCAAATCAAATATGCATAATATAAAAAAATACATATGATCATCATCTTCTGAAACATCCACACATGAAATATATGATACCATCAAAATACTCAACTTTTCTTGCCATATTGCAAATTTGACTATGGGAAAATACTATCAAAATGCCTGAGAGCCCAAATTTGCACTTGCATATATTTTGTAACGTCTAATAAATATATTTGAGACTTTTTTCATAGAAACTAGGGACACATTTTATCACAAATATATGACCAACTCCCCCTAACTCATCCATATGTGGTAATGGTGATGTCATCAAACTACCTACTCAAATTTTCTACCACTAGAACCAAACTATCTAGATGAAAACTATAGACTACCAAATGAATTACACTTATGCACACAAGATCTCAAATAATACTTGACTATTGATATGACCTCTTTCACATGATCAAATCACTATACTCATCCTTGAATATCTCTAATCATGCCAAAATTGAATATCAACCAAGCCTTTAAGTATACTTGGACAAACACATTGCACATTTTATCATTGTCACTTAGATTATCAAGTCACTTCATCAACTCAAAAAAAAACCTCCATGAAATCACCATGACACCATTTACAACTCTCCAAAATATAAGATGAATCTAAGAATATAATACAAGACAAGTCATATAAAAAAATCTCTAAGAGGGGTAACAATCCTAATTAAATAAGGTGTGAAATTAGCCTATCAAGGAATAGTCAGATCTTAAGGATAAAATTTAAATTCTATAATTTTAATCAAATATATTTCAAGAGTATAATGTCATTAGTTTTGAAATACCAATATAAATAGGGTAAGATTATTGAGACAAGGTTAGTGAGATAAAAAATAATAGAGGTGATTACAGACCTATAGTTTAAAATTTGAATCAAAACTTAATGAAGGAAACCTAATAAGGGTTAGTAGATTAATAATTGGCCATTGAAAGTAACCTCAAAGATACATTGAGGACAAATCTTAAGTAAATACAAAATTTGGTTATGGGCATACATATCCTGGGATAAGTAAATAATATTATACCACTTGTCATTAGTAATTATCTATTTTTTTAGCCCAAAAATTGTCATTGGAATGACTTATAAATTTATTAATTGAGAACCACCTTCTAGTATTTGATAACTTATTTTGGTCATTCACATTGTCATTTTATTATTGGAGTAAAATTTTATAGGTATTTCCTATTAGACCTATGGCTTATAAATTTATTAAATAGATCCTAATCCTCTCAATAGATACTAACCTCAACTTTCATTATTAATTCTCTATCCCCACTTTATAATGTTTTCTTTCTCCATATACAACTACAACCTTCCTACTCTATCACTCTTTTAGCAAGAACTTAGAATTATGTTTTTTAGGATTTTACACATAAATTTTAGACTAATGTATTAGCTATAAAATAAGTTACAAAGTTTAATATTTCTTGAAGGCACAAAGAAAAAATCACACATATACTACCTTACCTTCTCAAAAGCTTTCAAGCCCTCAATAGAATGTCTTCACTTAATAGGCTTTTAGCCTTTCCAAGAATGTTGTAAAGGACCTAATACAGTCAAGGGTGAGATTTAAAAGTATTTAAGAATGAGATTATATTATTTTTTATACTCTTAGGTTTGATAATACAAGGTTTTGTTTAATAAAAATGAGTAATAAAAGGCAAATTTTGAAAAAAGATATGGTTGATGCAAAAGAAGGAAGTTTGAAAGGTATAGTAAAGAGGAAGAGATGACTTCTTGAGCTCCAACTAGAATTTATATCTATAGGAACCATAGGTGAAAATACATCACATTTATCATGTATAGATAGTAAAATTACATGTGTTCTAATGACCATGATGTCCAAGTTCACCTGAAAGTCCATTTTCACTATTGTTTAAGAGCACAAAAATAATGACAACAAATGTTGTCAAAGTTGAAGATGTAGTTGGAGGAATTTATTTTAAGTGATTATTGGATGAAAAATAGTGTTTAAAACACATATATATGGGTGTATAACATCTATTAATAGGTTATTATCTTCCCATCACACCTAGTCAACAAACCCACTGCCTATTCTAGCTTAAGAATGCCCTTCCCAACATAAGAAAAATGTTGATTTTTAGCCCAAATTTAGACATGCATAAAATGAAAATTATAATTCATATGTATGAATCATAATATCCTTAATATTCATTTTAAATACTTACAATTTCATCCTATATCAACTCATTATAAAATTGGAGATAAATCTTTGGCACAAGTTGTAGTAACGAGCCCTAAAATGTAACTGCTTGAGCTCCAACTAGAATTTATACCTATAAGACCCATAGGTATAAATACATAACTTATATTAAATTTATAAAGGAAAATTACATATTATATAATTATCATGATTTCCAAGTCCACCCAAAAATGCATTTCTACTACTATTTAGGAGTTTAAAAATAGTGATAACAAATGTTGTCAAAGTTGAAGCTACATTTGGAGAACTCTATTTTTGGTGACTTTTGTCTTTAAAATGTTTATTAAAACATGTCAATAGGGTTATATAATTTAAATTATCAGGTTATTTTCCTCCCATCACACCCAATTAACAAACCCACTACACATTCTAGGCTCAAGAACACCCTTCCCAACACAAGAAAAATGTAGATTTTTAGCCTAACTTCAGACATGCATAAAATAAAAATGATAAGTCATATAAATTAAATATAAGATATATAATTTGAATTTTAAATCAATATAATTACACACTATATAAACTTTGTATAAACTTCAAGAGTATAAGTTGCAGTAATAGGTCCTCTAATGCAAACTTTTGGTAGTGAAGAGATGATTTCTTAAGATCCAACTAGATTTTATTCATCTAAGACCCATAGGTGAAAATACATCACTTTGATAATTTATAAATAATAAAATTACATCTGATTAAATTACCATGATATCCAATTCCACCTAGAAGCACATTTTCACTATTGTTCAAGAGTGTGGAAATAGTGACAACAAATATTATCAAAGTTGAAGTTGTAGTTGGAGAAATCTATTTCTATTGATTATTGGCTCAATAATGGCACTTAAAACATTTTTATATGGTTTTATATTGTCTAATAATATTTTTTTGGCCTCCCATCACACCTGGTTGACAAACCCACAACCCATTCTGGGCTCAAGAATGCCTTTCCTAACATAAGAAAAAATGTAGATTTTTAACCTAAATTTAGATTATGTAAAATAGAAAATGTAATTCATATGGAAAAACCATAACATTCATTATATTAATTTTAAATACTTATAATTTTACCCTAGATCAATTTGGTATAAAATTTTAGAGAAATCCATGACACAAGTTGCAGTAACAAGTCCTAAATACAACTTTTTGGTAGCAAAGAGACAAGTTCTTGAGCTCCAACTAGAATTTATATCTCTAGGACCCCTGGGTGAAAATACATCACTCTAATCACATATATCTATGAAAAATTCATGTCCTCTAATAACCATGACATCTAAGTCCACCTAGAAGCACATTTTCACTACTATTTAGGAGCATGAAAATAGTGACAACAAATGTTGTCAATGATGAAGTTGTAGTTGGAAAAATCCATTTATGATGTTTTTTTGGTTGAAAATTGGCACTACCAACACATTTTTAGTGGTTAGAAACATACAAGGAAAGGTAATTTTCCTCCCATCATGCCCAATTGACAAACCCACCACCCATTTCAAGCTCAAGAATGCCTTTCTTAACATAAGAAAAATGTATATTTTTAGCCTAACTTTAGAATACATAAAATAGAAACTATAATTCATATGGATGAACTATAAGATCCATCCTATGTATGTTATATCCATATAATTTCACCCCAAATCAATTATATAGAAATTATATATAAATAAAAATGAAGATGACCTATTAATCAATCCTAGTTTAGAGAAGATAAATCCTACTTACACTTCTGATTGTTGATACATTAGATATCTAGGATCATGACCAAGATGGATCCACTAGACCTAATAAAAGGATATATTACCATAATAACATCACTAAAGAGGGTTATAAATCATCTATTAAAGAAACATCATGAAATAACCCTATCTAGGTCCTATTTTTTCATATTCACTAAGTATATGTAAAGTAAAGTAAAATCTAATCTAGTGCTCACCAAAGATTGTGGAACAAAGTGGGGGTAATAAACATAAAAATTAAATATGCATAGAAGATATATACTCACATCAAAGTATAATAAATATTAATTAATGAGATATAATTACAAATTTAAAATCTTACAAAAGAGGAACAAAGTTAGGAATACTTACATTTGAAGATGAACCCATTGAGACTCAATCTCTCCCTTGGCCTAGGATCTTTGCAAGATTTTTTAATGATATTTAAGGATAAAAAGGATAATTTATCTCTAAAATACACAACTTATCTATGTATCAAAAATAATTATTCATAACACAAAATTTATATCTCCAAATCAAGTATTAAAACCCTAGTCTATGATTCTTAAGTAGAATGGTGGATAAGTAGATGTGTAATATAATATTATTCTTTTCTTCTCTCTTTAAATTATGGAAATGGATGTGTAGATATATTTGAATCTAACCCTAAACATTTCTAAAAGTTTAGATGATAGGATCAGCTCAATTTGACTTTGTATTTTTAATTAATAAAAATAATTTAAGTCTTGGTCTTGGTTGGCCAAGGCTGACCTAGACCCACAACATGATTTTAAAAAATTAAACACAAGATCAGCCTAAATCAAAAGTGTATGATAAATGTCAAAAATGGGTTTTAGGCTTAGAAAAGGGTTAGGTAAAGTGGTGAATTTATTGGATAAGTGTTTAAGATAAGAGTTAAGGCTCAGGGACGTACATATAAGGTTATATTGATAGTAAGTGGTGTTATAAGGGAAAACAATCTTATGAAGCACCAATGGTCTACCCACCCTTTTCTTGGTGCACCCTTTAAGGATTTCACCTAGAAAGATTGAGAATCGATGCGTTCCTATAAGATATAAAGCATCAATAATTGATAAAGTTTTAAAATATTATGTATACACATATGCCCCGCTTGAATCTCATCATGTGTGACAAAGGTGAAACAAGGGATGGTGCTTCCAAAAAGAACATAGTAACACATAATGTTGAAGCTAAATAAATTGTATCAAGAAGAAAATAAGATAAATGAAAGGACAAATTTGAAAAATTCATACCTTTTCTTACCTTAATTCTATAGATAAGAAATGAAATGAAAGAAATGTGAACGTGTCTAATATAGGGAACATTAGGTGAACCTATAGAAATTAGTGAAAAAGAACAAAAAATTGAAATTTATAAAAAAATATGCATGTAATATATATGAAATATTCTCTACAATTTCAAGATTCCATAACATCTTTTGGTTAAGAAAAAGAGCTAGTAGCACCAAAGATATAGTTGAAAAATAAAATCTGCTTATAAATATTTGATAGGTAAATAATATTGAATAGTAAATATAAATAGGGTGAAAATAAATTGATTTGTTAATTTTATTATCTAATAGAATATTTATCTAAGAGATCCAATTGGAGCCTAGAGAGTGGCCATGGTGAGGATATGATAACTATGATGTGGAGGGCGCATAACAACCACATCTAGTGAAACATAAGTAATAAAACATGAATTTAAAAAAAACAGTAATTTTATTTGAAATTGAGCTAAATATAGAAAGTTAATTGGTAGGAAAAATTTAGACACTCAAATTAACCTTGGGAAATTTTTAGGTAGACTAGGGGTGGAACAGGGTATTGGGTAGGAAAATATCAGACCAATAAATACTTAAGGCATTTATGGTACATGGTAAAAATTTCAACATAGATAAAAAATAGAGTCAACTTGGTCAAATCAATTCATAAGGGGAGAGGGAAATAAGGGGCCAACTTCATAATCATGGGCTGACATAGTATCACTAAAGGTTGCCAACTATATAGCAATAGGTTGGCATAGTTTAGAATGGGAAGATGGTTGACATATTACCTTCTAGCCAATGTAGTTGGTAATATGTGGCTGACATAGTTTTGTAAATGGGGTTGAATTTGTACCAAAGGGATGATAGAGTATGATAGATATGAGAAAGGGACTAATTTAGTATAAAATAGGCTAATATAGTTTGGAAGAAAAGGTATGACTATGTACCAGTGGGCTGATGTAGTATACCAAGATTGTAACAGGGTTGATCTAGTATCAAAGGGTCGATTGTGTAGGAAAATAAGAAAACTAGAAAACTAAATCTAATAAGCTAATGAAGTAGTTAATTTTTAACCTTTTTAGAATGTATTTTAACTATTTATGACATTGAGATCTAATACATCCTTTGTTGTTTGATATTTTTCAAAGATGCTAGATATTTTGGTACCTGATAGATGTGTCATGGTTATTAGATCTATTAGAGTGGTTATCTGACATGGATAGAGCTCAAATTGTCATTTTGGTCTTTGGCCACATCATGGAGATAAGATGGATTCCTCTGAGTTTTGATCTATTTATCATATTTCTAGGAACATGGGAATGATTTACCAACACTTTCTGATAGGAGGTGGAGGGGGACACCATTGAGGTAGAGATTACTCTAGAAGACATTCATGTATTGATTGGACTTCTAATAGATAAGACACTAGTGATCACTAATATACTATAGTTAGAAGATGAAATATTATCCTTAGTTCAGTGAGTTACATGCTTAGATAGGATCTACACCATATTGAGGGTGAGCTTATTCAATGTATATCTTGTAGCCATTATGGACATATGAAATGTAGTAGTAGGAATTGTGACAACACGGGTACTATGTCACAATTTGGATAGAAAGGTATCATTGTATGTAATATCTTTATTCCATTTGATATTAGATTAGGGAACACTACAATTTTAGTTTTTTCATATGGATCTAGCACATACATGATATATATGGGATGTTTTTTACAGGGTAAAAGATAATAGGACCATTTCTTTTATTGAGTGCATGGATATTGAGAGGTTACATATGTATAGGCTAGTTGGGTTACCCCATGTAGTCAATGATATGTTATCTTGGGTTTTGTAATGGAGGTAAGGCCATGCAACATGAGCCATGCCCCATGTACCAACATTACAGACTATCACACAACGGTAGATTGTGTGGTATCCCTACAGTCACATGGATACCATATGGCCTAG
The DNA here is from genome assembly GCA_037957365.1 of Torreya grandis. Lineage (NCBI taxonomy): Eukaryota > Viridiplantae > Streptophyta > Pinopsida > Cupressales > Taxaceae > Torreya > Torreya grandis. The sequence goes on along the minus strand of JARHVA010002144.1, from coordinate 1,771,207 downwards.
TTGGTCTACTATTATGATAGGGTTGGCACGTTTGTAGATCATGGGAAACTACACTTCATGGGTGGATCCTCATCCAATGAATTGGGGACCTACATAGTTTAGATTACCCCATATATCAGCTCTTATAGTAGTGTCTACTTATTAAGCACAACATGCTAGAGAGCGAAGAGGGAGAGGAGGTAGAGGGGTACTTGTGGATTTATTAATGATTAGGCATCAACATGTTATACCATGTGTTATTCAATCATGATAATAGGAGGTAGTGAGGCCAAGAGGATGAGATGTTATGTATGTGGATGCAAGACCATAGTAGATACATCAATGATCATTATGCATTCATTAGAGATGGAGACACCCTCAATGTGAGGAGGTGTAAGTGTTAGCTATCACATAGAGTGATCCAATAGTAGCTCCAAGACATAATTGGTCTATAAAGAGACGATCAAAGAGAGGAATATGGTAGGCTCAAATGGTGACCCCTAAATTTACATTAGTGTGAAGGTAGCCAACCAAGGAGTTACTCAGTGGGTGAGTAGATGAGGAGACCATGATCAGTGACACCACCATTGGTGAGAAATGGTTTTAATTGGATTAAGTTTTTGATATAAAACACTAGTTTCATTTGTTAATTATTATAGATAGATGATTTGAGATATATATGCCATTTAAGGTCTATCTATTTTTTATTTTTGTAGATCTTATGAGAGAGGAGATCATATGGGGATCCTTGGTTATGGTTGCATACCATGACATTTTGACAAGGTGTTGGTACCATCTGACCCTACCATGTTGGATGATCCTTAGGTTCCATCTGCCCTAGCCTAGGTGGGTTGGTTTAGACTAGTGAGAGAGACTTCAAGGTAGCTACAAACATGTATTTATGGGTCACAACCACTATCAAGGGTTAGATCTAGATAGGCACAAGCCTGGGAGGCCCTATCATAGGAGAGAGATGCACACATGGAAATGACCATCTATATAGGATAGGAATAGGCACAAGTGTCCAATCTATAGGGGTAGAGTACTTGATTGAGATCCTAGATTACCTCTTCACAATTTACTATTTAGAGGGGTTAGTCATAGGCATTTATGGGTAGTATGGTTAGGCCATAGGATAGACAAGATGGATCACATCCCTAGAGCTATATTTATTATATTTTTTACTTTATATTTGTTTAAAACACATGATATGTGTGTGTATGACTAAGTGAGTGTGTGAATACACATGCATATGAATGTGTGCATGTATGTGTGTGTGTGTGTGTGTGTGCATGCACACACATGTCTATCTACACACACACACACACACACACACACACACACACACACACACACACACACACACACACACACACACACACACACACATTGATAGTTTACTAATCTCATGAGTTATACTTAAATATAGATGTAGATGCATGGATATATTTCCTTTCTATTACATGCATTAGATTTTGTTGTATATGATATGGGAAATAAGTGATGTATGTTTTATTTTCTATCATTATGTGATACACATGCATGGTTAAAAATAAAATGGCAAAAATGTTTTGGAAAAGTATAAGTAATCAAAACAAATGCAATACACACTATATCATGATGGAAAATGTGTAAAAATAAAAGATGAATAAATATGATAAACCAAAGATGATAAAAATATTAAAAAATGTTTTTAAACCATGTAAACAGTTACACCAAATTAAAATAAATAAAAATCACACTATATCACATTGGTAAGTATGACAATTTATGATAAAATGGAAATCACATGAAAATCAACGGTAGAAAAACAAAATAATTAAGTCAATAAATCATACTAAATCAATCTGGGAAGTATAAAAAGAAATACAAAAATGTAAAATTAAATTAAATTGATCACACTAATTCAAGCTAGGAAGTGTGAAAATTTTAAATAAAAAATGGTTGTAAGTATACTACATGCAATTGGAAAATAAGAAGATAAAATTGAAAGACTTATTAATTAGGCATAAAAAATACTAAATAAAGATGGGAAGTATGTTAATTATGTGTAACTCATAATTTAACACTATTTATCTCAAATTTGATGCATGTAATTTCATTATGACTTGGTTATAGTAAGAACTGGGTATTGGAATATTTTGTGAGGAGGGCTAGGTACTATGCATTATCTTACACTACAACTCACAAAGGGAACACCAATGAAGTGGAAAAAATTATGGGAATTATTTCAAAATATATTTTTAATGTGTTAATTTGTGAGGATGGCCTAGTCCTATTCACAGTCTTACACTGTAACTCATAAAGGCAAAACTTAAGGGGAATGATTAGTTAACAAAATAATATTTCTCAAGGGGAGATATTAGGAATTTTATTATGAAATAGGTAATGTAAAAATCATGGCATATGTTTCTATAGAATATCTTAGGAATTATGAGGCATATTAGGTACAAAAGAGAGACACTAAGAGGCTAGTGACCATCAAAATATAAAGGTAACATTCTTACCTTAAGCACAAAATTATATAGTTAAATAGGTTATATACTAAGATCAAATAATTTTTTTTATATGAAAAATAAAATTAAAATGGACCTAGCTTCTCACAACATGTTCCCTATTCCTTAAGACCTCTTACAGAGCCATCAATCTATTGGGAAGATTGGGTAGTTGTGTGAGAAAGTAGGTATCACTAAAAAAAAAAATTATTTTCATTTTCAAATCTACTATCCTACCTCACCCCAATGAACCTCAAATCTATCATGAATCTAATTGTGAAGTTTGAGATTTGATTAGAAAAAAGATATGTGATATGAATCACATCTTTTAGTTTGATTTAAATTTTTAAATTTATATGTTTCCTTTTATATCATTTCCTTTTATTTAAATGATTTGGCTTTTAAATTTTATGGATTTAATGATCCTCCTCCATATGTATTTGGAATAAAAAACATGAGTGATGGAAGTGATACACATGAATGATGTGTATTCTTTGGTTTAAATGAAGATAAGTATCCGCAAATATGACTGACTAAACACTTAGGCTTACCTATGAATTGGTATATAATCTCAAGTTTTAACTGTATGTATGTTTATTATGTTGAAGGATTATAAAGGACTAAAGGGAGATCCAAAATAGATCAATAAGTATAAGTATAATGAGATGTCTTATTTTCTAAATGATCATATGGTAGAGAGAGATTGCTAAGGGGATCAAGGTTTGTACAACCAAGTCACAATAATAAGTATCTAAGTTTTAATTGAGATAAGGTAGAAAAAAATCATTGTAAAATAAAAATAAATCCATGAAATAAAGGAACTTATAGACATAAGTGTGAAATCATGTAAATAATGAAAATAATCCATAAGAAAAAGAAAGTAAATGAAACCATATACAATACATAATGCATAATACAAATATCTAGGTGAAATAGATAGGTAGAACCAAATTCGACAAATAGTATAATGATATAAGACATATAAAAGTGGATCAGAAGTCCAATTCAAAATAATAATTAATAAAAAAATGAAAGAGCACCATGCCATGTTCACAAATATTGATAAATTTTCCCATAAATATTATCAATGACATCTAAAATATTGATGAATATGGATCCTAATGGTAGCCAAAGTCTCATTGATCCTCATGGAAAGCTATGAAAATACCCCTCTCTAAATATCCCCAATAGAAAATGTAGGTATAGCTAAATGATCATGCTCGTGAGGGATCTCAGGTGTAGAATACTCGAGGAGAGGAATAGGTGCCTGAAAAGGAATGGTATATATGGGATGAGAAGGAATAACCACTAGTGGAGAAGGAGGCACCACCAATGGAAAGGGATCCATGGGTGGGGAAAGAACTATAGGTGGGGAATAAGCCACAATCAATAAGGAAATAACCATGCATGACCTATGAAAGGAGGAAGTTCTGGTATATATATTGATAAAAGGTGATCATGAAGGTGTTGTTAAATAATATGATAATTATTGGTATCATGGGTACCATACTAATTCTAAAGATAATATACCTCCCCATATTTAAGGATATAATTAGGTAATAACTTGGGAGGAGCTATAGCCTTGTCTTTTGGCTAAGTAATGGTGGGATGAAATGTGTTAATATATTACTGAAGCTTATGGAAATGGGTGGAATAATGATTATATATCCCATGAAAGTAACAAATATAGTTGTTAGTAGACTTTGGGAGCCTACTAATATAAGAGGTAGAAGGAGAAACTAGGGAAAGATGATAAAACTAGCAGCCTCTAGTCTAATGACTAGAAATTTTAAGGATATCACAAGAAGGTTGATCAGACCATTAGGCAAGCATGGGATCAACCTATGTCAAAATAAAAAGGCCATCACCAAGGAAAGGTGGAGCTGAAGTATAAACTAGACTAGGCTCATCTGAAGGTAAAATAAGATCAAAAATAGGACAAGGTGTAACTAAAGATAGAATAGGAGTACGAACTGGACTAAGATCAACTAAAGATAGAGTGGGAGTAATAATTTAATTAGGTTAAACTGAAGTTGAGGCTATATGTGTGAAAATATTCAGAGCATTAGCTAGCATCTCTATGGGAAGCAAACTAAAAGGATCCTAGTATGTAGAAACATGGTAAGGATAAATCATGGCATGATCATGAGCATGCTTATAAGAGGCTCTACTAAAACTAGAGGTGTACCATGTGATCACTCCATTTTTACCATATGAAACATAGGAATAATACTATAATTAGGCACTATTAAGGAAGAAATGAGATAAGATGAATGAAAATAATAAAATAAAGAAGTAAAATATCAAATAATATTAACATTTTGATCTTGGACAAGTCCTTTTAAAAATGGGTCATCTAAAGATTAATCATCATCATAGCCAAGTGTATCTGAGTTAATGGTATAGGTAGGTATGACCTTATCATCAGAAGTCACATGATGAATAGAATGTCTAATCTTGGTTAAGATCATAGGTATATCATTGATAGGAGGTTGATGAGAGTAAGGTTGTAAAGAGGGAGGAATTTGGGCAATGATATAAGGGTATAGATTGATGTTTTGATCTTGAGTATTATCTCATTTAGCTCATCATCATCAAAATATAGAAGGTTAGGTGGTATGTCCTAATGAGTTTGGGGTGACCATTATAACTTTGAGTAGAATTGAAAGGATAATTAAAGAGTTTATATTCCCTAAATGGGATACTAGGCAAAGGTTCAAGGGTAGGAATTTTAAAGACACTACATTCCTAGAAATTTTCAAAATTCCAAGGGTTTGTGTCTCTTTGAAGCATATATAATATCATTATTATGGGGAATTTAATGCAATTTCATTCAAATAAGCAAACAAACCTTATACGACAAGTCCAATGTCTACCAAGTAAGATATTATAAGAGAGGGAAAAGTTAAATATCATAACTTTCATGTAGATAGTGATAGGAAGGATAGTAATAGGAATCCACATGTAACCTAAAGGAGGAATTTTCCTTATATTATAACCTTGACATGTGATATGTTTATACTTGAGATTGCATTTAGAATATCTAAGAGTTTTACTAAAATTGAGGGAGGCAACATACATAGCTAAACCCTCATCAATCAAAGCATGATTGACTTAGATATCATTGATTTGGATGCTAATTAATGAAGGAGGATCATTCACATGAAGCATAATCTCTTCAATAATAATGGAATCTATAGGAAACTTAAGGGAAAGAGAAGTATCCATTGATTCATCAACATATATGGACATCTCTTTAGATTGTTGAAGGATACCATCTTTGGATATAGAGAAGGTGGCTTCATGTCTTATTAGAGAAGGATAAGGGATTTTCATTTAAAATAATAATTTAATTAGATAGTTTCAATGATGTGGGAAGTTAAAATTAATTAAAGGAAAGGTATTTGAGATGGGAGATGAGAAATTTCTACAATGAGATCCCATTCATCATAATCCATGGGGGAATTATGAGGTATACACATATAATGTTACAAGAACTCCTATGAACGAGGGTTGGAAGTGAAATTAAACATGTGTTAGTAAGATGTAGTTGTTTTAGGTTGAATAAAAATAGGTTGATTGTATTTAGGTGATGGGATGGTTGATTGAGGTATTTATTATGATTGGGTTGAAAAAATGCTATAGGAAGGTTGGGGAATGTTGTCTAGATGTGTAGATGTTAGAGGAAGAGTAGATATAGTGTGGAAGGTATGATCAAGTTGAGTTGTTGAAAGTGTTTTTGGAAGGTTATAAGGTCTAATTTCCCCAAATACATGAGATGAGATGGGGAAGTATATTGAATGACATGGAATGTTTAATATTTTTGGTGTATAGGTGTTAGACTAGAGTCAATAAAATCAATTAATCTTCACTTATTAGTCATATTTACCACATTTTATTCTTTAGTAGTGAGGTCTATAAGACTTTTAAAATTATTGGTATAAGTATTAGGCTTGTCATTTATATCCTAATTATTGGGAAGAGGATATTTGTATATAGCAAGATGAACATTATCTTGATTTCTATTTTATGTTTCATGGGATTTAAAATCTATGTCATATGTTTGTTGACATTTCTAAATGATGGATTCATGATCAAATTTTAGGACAAGAAGAAAATACATAGCTAGATTATGCAATTGTATACAAGTCTCATGAGATTGACCTCAACTTGCATAAAACCAACAAAATTTATTCAGATCATACCATGATTTCATTAGATGAGTGGGGTTAAGATCTTATGATATATGCCTTAGAAGATTATTTTGAAGCTCGAATAAGGATAATGGTTTTTAGACATTAATGTGGTTTTTTTTTAACAATATTTAGGATTGAGAGTGGTGTTTAGAGTGGGAGCATGTTCCATAATCTTGTTGAGAGTGATGGCTTGAATGTTGTGAATAGTCTCATAGGTATCGATAATGCCATTGTTAGTATCATGATAACTTTTGTTGTTAATGAGCATATGAGTACCCACAGTAGGTTCAGATGGTTCAAATTGGCACATGAGAAAATATTTCCACTTAACTTGGTCAAGGGTTTCTTCCAAAGTTCTTTGAGAGAGAGTCCTAACCAATATTAAAACTTGGGGTAGAGATTATTAGTGTATAGGTGGAAAAGGTTTTCATCCACTAAATCATGCTCATATTTATTATACTAGTTCTTCTATTGTTTGGTGAAATCTTATGTTGTTTTAATCTCAAGTTGTGTATAATTTATGAAGTGAGATAATTTATTCTTGGGAATATCACTAGTTTGAAATTATTGTACAAGTGAGTTAATCGAGTCTTCCAAGCTAGTAATAGAATGAATTTTTAGTTAATTATACCAATCTAAAGTATCTTTTGAGATTGGTTTAGGTAATAGTTTGGTATCGTCAAAGGTATTAAGTTTGACCCAATCTTTATAGAGGTTACCAAATATCTTTAAGTGTAATTTGGGATTAGTAGACACATCATAGGTGATGGTAGGTTTGATACCTCCTATGTCGATATCTAAATTTTAGGTACAAGAGGTTCATTTTAGAGATGTTTGATTATTTTATTAATGAGGGGTGGTTGAGTAATAAGGTTACCATGGGAATCCCTAATGGGGTTGGGGGAATTTTAATTTTTATCTCCCCATGAAACCTATTAGAGTTTATTTTGAAGTTTATTTAGATGGTTTTGCATCTGCATCATTTGATTTACATTACTGGTTTGAAAAGTATGCATTTGATTGAGTATTGTAATAAAATTTGATGTATTTGGGAAGTATTTTGACTATTGGGTGCATCATGCGAAGCATTCGTATTGGTATTAGTGTCTTATATTATATTATGAGTAGTAGCATGTGTCATACTAGTAGCATGAGAAGCATTGGTAGAAAAAGAATCACTAGTAGCATTATTAGCAATAGAACTAAAAGATACACTAGTGGCATGATTAAGGAGAAGGATATTTGGAAAAATCCCACTAGAATTTGAACCTACCATGTTAGTTGAGATACTTGGCATGGTGATTTAAGAAGTCATAGAAGAAGATGTCATGGTGTGTGATGGAAACAAAATATAAGGAAAAGGTTGAGAAGCAAAGAAAGTGTCTCCCCCAAATCTATGAGAGAAGGTAGGTGAGGGTGAAATAATGTAATATACTTGAGGACCTACCATAATATTGTAAATGGTTGAAGGATAATTTATTCTATGTTGAGTAAATTTGTTAATGAAGAAGATCATTTTAGGTGTGTACTCTAATTCATGCTCATCTTCTAAGGAAAACAAAGGATTATGAACTAAAGATGAATGAGGAGTCCCATAATTAGTAGTGTGAGTGGTAATGTGAACATTAATATCATCTAAAGTAGAATCCATAAGCTTATTTTCTGGAAACCTATTAGGATTGGTAAGACTTATCATGTTTATTAGATTTAACTATGTGTTATCCTTAAATAGTAAATTCATGATGATAAAAAGAGGATAACAAATTGGTGGAAATAAAAATTATTTGATAGGATAAAAAATCATACTAATATATTGTGTTATATAAAATAGGGAATAAAATAGAGAACAAGAGGTAATGGTTAGATAGGCTGACTATCTACTACTTAGATAGGGAATAGAATAGGAAATAAGAGGACATAGTTAGGTAGATCAGATGTTTACTGCTTAGACAAGGAAAAAAATAGGAAATAAGAGGACATAATTAGAAAAGTTGGTTGTGTATTACTTATACATGGAATACAATAAGGAGATAAAGATACACAATTAGAGAAAATAAATATAAACTGAAGGAAAATAAGATAAATAGTCTAAAAGATACTATGTTGATAGGGAAGATAGTGTTCTAAAAATAGAGAAATATTTTTCAAGATAATATCTAGGATTATGAAATGAAGCACACAAGTAATTGGATCAATGTGATTCATTCAATTGGAACACACAACACAAACCTTACACTAATGTTGGGTAATGTAATTTTTGCAATATACAATACAATTAGAAAAGAGAAAGTAACAACTTGAAAGTAAATACTAACTAATTTGTCATTCCTAAGTGTTTTTAAGTTACAATAAAGTTTTAAATCAATGTGATATGAAGTTGGTTATAAGAAGGAACTAGAAATTAATGTATGGATAGTTTCATGAAGTTTAGGTTGAAAGGGATCTATATTGGTGATGGTACTACCTTGATATTATAATCTACCCCCTCACTTCACAATCCCACAATGATAAAGGTATCAGGTGATTTTATAATATATACCATCAACCACGTGTTTATACTTGGCCAAAAACTAAGTTGGCTTCCCCCTTGGTGATGAAATCCAAGTAGGTAGGCCTTGGGAAAATAAATGTTTAATGCTTTTTTTGTGTAAAGTGATTTGGAAGTTTGTGCAAAAGAGAAAAACAATGTGATTAAATTGGTAAATTTAAAAAACACCTAATTAGTCTATGTTTGTTACTCCAATAATGAAAACAATTGAAATGAAAAAGTGAACTAATTACTAGAAAAAATAGGTTAATTTAATTGATAATGAAGAGTATAGAGTGATTTTAGGTGACACTATATGTAAATAATGCAAAATAGAGTCAATTAGGTCATTATTATTCTAAAAAATCAAGATTTGAAAGAATATAGTTGAATATGTTGTCTATGTCTTCTCGATATAAAATGGGTTACATAACTATGTCAATCTAGTCGACCTAGTTAACTGTAAAGATGTAATTTTATAGATTGAAAACTTGTGAAAAATATTACTATAAATGAAAATTTGAAATAATAAAGAGAATAAGAATGAACCTTAGTGGGATTGAATATGCTTAAATTTTCAAAATTTTATGTTGTGATGCTCAAGTGATGATTCAAATATTCTATGAATAGAGTCAACTAGATCAACAAATTTTGTATAACCTTTGTGTTAAAAAGAATTTGCAAACAATGTTGAATAGCTCAACTATGTTTACAGACCTATATGCTGAAAAAGAAGAACTATTAACAAAGTTGATCGGTTCAAATATGTATGCAATTTTGTGATTAAATAAGAATATTTTGCCAAGCTAATAGATCCAGTCACCTATATTTGGAGAAGACCTACATAAATATAATAGAGTTATTTTTGGGTGATTATGTGTTAAACCTACACACAGATTACTAGAACTATACTAATAGGTTTGATATAGTACTATAAAAATAAAAATATATAATATGATAATAAAATGAATGCATGAAAGAAAACCTAAAAGGGTTTGATTTCACACTGGGTTTATGAGAATGTATACAAAGGAAAATGTATCTAACCTATAAATCAATCCTAGCTTAGAGAAGATAAATTGTACTTACAATTCTAATTGTTAATACATTAGATATTTGGGGTCATGACCAAGATGGATTTTATAGACCTAACCAGGAGATCAATTACCACAATAACATCACTAGAGTGGATTCTAAATCCTCTATTTAGACAACACCATGCAATAACCCTATCTAGGTCCTATGTTTTCATATTCACTAAATATATGTAAAGTAAAGTAAAGTCTAATCTAGTTCTCACCAAATATTGTGGCATAAAGTGAGGGTAATAAACAAAGTAAACATGAATAGAATATCTATACTCACATTAATGTATAATAAATCCTAATGCATGTGATATAATCACAAATGAAAATATATCTAATCTTATAAAAGATGAACACAGTTAGGTATACTTACCTTTAAAGATGAACTTGTTGATCCTCAATGTCTCCCTTTTCCAAGGTGCTTTACAAGAGGTTATTATGGTGTGTAAGGATAACAAGGATAATTAATCTTGAGGCTAAAAAAAAATTCTATGCATCCAAAAGACTTCTCCATAAGATAATATATGTATCTCCAAAGAAAGTATTGAAACCCTAAGCTATGTTCCTTAAGTAGAATGGTGGATAAGTAGATGCATAATATAATATTATTTTTCTTCTCTTATCTATTTAAATGATAAAAATGGATTTAAATATATATAGTTAAATCTAACCCTAAACATTTATAAAATTATATCTAATATGTTGGCCCAATTTGAATCTATGTCATTAATTGTTAAAAATAAGTTAGGTTTCAGTCTAGGTTAGCCTAGACCCACAACGTACTTTAAAAAAATTAAATATAGGGTTAGCTAAGCTAATAATTTATGATAAATGCAAAAAAGGGGTTAGTTAAAGTGTTAAATTTCTTGTAGAAGTGTGTAAGAGAAGAGGCAAGGCTTAGATAATTACATAGGATAAGGTTAGATCAATATCAAGTGGTGGTATAAGGGATAACAATCCTATGAAGCACCAATGTTCTACCCACCCTTCTTCTAGTGCATTCTTTAATCCATGCACTCAAAGATATTGAGATTCAATGGGTTAATACAAGAGATAAAGCATTCGTAATTGATAAAGTTTGAAAATATTATGTGTATACATAAAGTTTGAGAGCAATATGTCACACAAGTTGCAGTATGTAACTTTTTGATAGTGAAAAGACTTCTTGATCTCTAATTAGAATTTATACCTCTAGGACCCCTAGGTGAAAATAAATCACTCCAAAAACATATATATATATATATATATATATATATATATATATATATATATATATATATATATATATATATATATATATATATATATATATATATATATATATATATATATATGAAAATCGCATGTGATCCAATGACCATGACATCCAAGTCCACTAGGAAGCAGATTTACACTATTGTTTAGGAGCATGAAAATAGTGATAACAAATGTTATCAAAGTTGAAGCTAGAGTTAGAAAACTCTATTTTTGGTGCTTATTGGATAAAAAATATTATTTTAAATATGTTTGGATAGTAATATAACATCTAGGACCATATTATTGTCCTCCCTTTATTCCCATCAAAAAACCCACCACCCATTTTGGGCTCAAGCATGCCCTTCCTAACACAAGAAAAATGTAGATTTTTAGCCTTACTTTAGACATGCATAAAATAGAAACTGTAAGTCATATGGATGAATCATAAGATCCTTCATGTGCATGTTGAATCCCTTTAATTATACCCCAATTCAATTTATTTTAAACTTTTATATCAATATTTGGCACAAATTATAATAATGGGTCTTAAAATGTAACGTTTTGGTAGTGAAGAGACAACTTCTTCAGCTCTTACTAACATTTCTACCTTTTAGACCCCAAGATTAAAATCTATCACTTTGAGCACATATATATGGTCAAATTACATGTTCTCCAATGACCATGATGTTTGATTTCACTCTAAAGCACATTTTCACTATTGTTCAAGAGTATAGAAACACCAAGTATATTTAGTAAGCTTCTCTTAGCTTCAATAATATGGCATTATTTACTAACAATGCCAACCATGTGAATGTGGAAGCTTATTTGACACCACTAACCTACACAAAAAATTAGTAAGTAATTAAAAATGAAATTTATGCATGCACTAACTAATAAATCAAAAACATTTGGTATAATTTATTACATCTACATTTTACAAGTAAACATAGATGTGTATTTTAATCCAACAAACTACTAGGATCTACTCTAATCTTGATAGTATCAAGATTAACTTCATGGTCTAATTCACTAAATTTTCATATATTCCTATATAATTTCCTCCCATGTTATTTTTTCAATTTAATATTCATTACAATAACCAAATTTGAATAGTGTAGTATCTTCTTATGCATTTTAAAGTCTTCAAACAACCATACATCTAAATTTTTGATAAGATATCATCAAAGCCAACTTCCAGTGACTACTACATATCCAATGGGATAATTAGTGTTTTCTCTATATATGACTAGGGAAGTCATTTTTTCTTTCCTTCTAGACACTAACATAAATAATACTATGTCCCTCTTCATTTTCCTCATCTGTAATAACTTAAAAACATGCTCTATATCACAAAAAATAATTTTTAATAACACTATCAAGATAAATAATGAGAATAACTAGTACATAATGATTAATCTTCTACCTAGTTGCACTAGATCAGATAAATGGTTAAATTTGTATACACATAATATTTTCAAAATTTTATCACTTACTGACACTCTTTATCTTGCAGGAACCTATCAAGTCTCTATCTCTCTGAGTTCACTCCTCAACGGGTGCATCACATGATTATTGTCCATTTCTCCACTTGTTATATACACACATATCTCTTGAAAATCATATACCTAAGCTTTTTAATCTTTATTACATACTCCTTAGTCATTTTCTACCTTTTGTCCCCCTTTTCCTAACCTTAAGCCCCTTTTTACTATTTAGTGTACTACGTCGACTGGGTCAATCATGTACTATTTTGAGTAAAATTAATTTAGGTTCTAGGTTGGATCTTGGCTGACCTATCTCATGACCTAGTGAATTTTTTTCCATAATTGTACTAGGTCGACCCTATCATCCAAAACTTTTGAAAGGGATTAGGGTTGAATTTGTCTATATATACAATTTCATTTCACCATTATTTAGAGAAGAGAAGAAGTAAGAGTTATTATGCATCTAATTATCCATCATTCTACTTGAGGAGAAATCTTAGGTTTCATACTTTCTTTGGAGATATAGATATTATCTTATGGAAAAATCTTTTAGATGCATTTATAGGTTGTGTATCCTAGAGATAATTTATCCTTGTCATCCCTACATACCATAAAAACCTCTTTTGAAGCACCTTGGCCAAGGGATATATTAAGGCTCAATGGGTTCACATTCAAAAGAAAGTATTTCTAACTTTGTTCCTCCTTTGTAAGAGTAGATAGATATGTATTTATACTTATCTTCCATGCATTAATATTTTGTATACATTGACATGAGTATATATCTCTTATGCATGTTTACTTTTATTATTTTTTAACCCCACTTTGTGACACAAGCTTTGTTGATCACTATATTAGACTTTACTTTACCTTTTATTAGTTTAGTGAATATAAAACATAGGGATTAATTAGGGTTATTGCATGATTATTCTTAACTAGAGGCTTTGGAACCCTCACTAGCATTATGTATTGTGATAAGAGATCCCTTAATTAGGTCTAGTGGATCCTCATATTGGTCATGTTTTTTATTGTCTAATATATCCAAAATTGGAAGTGTAAGTATGATCTATATTATCCAAGTTAGGATTGACTTATAGATATGATACATTTTTGATTTCATACATTTTGGTGAACCCAATGTGAATCTAACCCTTGTAGGTATTATCTCACATTTTTCATTATTTTATCATTTTATTTATTATTTTTCTATATTTATGATATTTGATCAACAATGTTGGTATAGTTTCTAACTACAATGCATAGGTTTAACACACAATCACATCAATATGACTATTATGTTTGTGTAGGTTTTTCATCAAGTATAGGGTATTAGGTCAAATCTATTTACACAGTACACTTTCAGACTTCCAAACAGACTACTAGGTCAACTTAGTCAACACAATACACTTTCAAACTTCTAGATAGACTACTAGGTCAACCCTATCAACATAGTAGACTTCTAGAATTCCAACAAACATAATAGTTTGACAATTTGGAATAATATTCTTTACAAGTTTTAGTAAACAAGGAACTATATAACTAAGTTAACCCAGTCGACATAGTTGGCATAATTTACAAGTAAAATTTAACGTATTTTAATAGCAATCTCACTTTCCTTTGCATCCTCCAACCCATCAAGGTTCCTTTCTCTCTTTTTCTTTAAATTCTATTATTCATTATAGTTCTATTTTTCATAGTTTGTAGTCTTTAAAAATGCCCCTATATAGAAAACTAGGACCACTCTATCAATCCAGTTCTATATTCTATCTTCTATCTATAATACTAGGTCAACACTATCAACATATTTCTTTAACAAACCCTTGCTTCAAAAGTACATTAGTGATATTGTTGACTCTATTCTATAATCTTTACATACACTATCATCTAAACTGGTAGTGTAATATGTTTTAAAGTTATAATTAACACTTATATGCTAGTAATTATCTCAAACTTTCACTTTTTATTGCTTGCATGCTTATAATAGATCACATAGTGTAATTAGGTGGTTTTAAAATATACCATTTAGTTTCAATATTTTTTATTTTCTTGCACACACTAACAAATCACATAATCTTAAAATGCATTTAAAAAATTGTCTACCCAAGGCCTACCTACTTGGATTTCATCACCAAAAGGGAAGCCAACTTGGGTTTTTTGGCCAAGTATAAACATGTGGTTAATGGTATATATTGACAAAGCACCTGACACCCTTATCACTATGATGTGTGAAGTGAGGGGGTATGCCCCAATACCAAGCCAGTACCATTGTTGATATTGATCCCTTTCAGCCTAAACATCATAAAACCATCCATAGATTGCTTTCTAGTTCTTTACTTACATTCAAATTCATATCATACTTAAAATCATAATCTAATAATTTAAAAACATTCATGATGACCACCTAATTATCATTTACTTTCTAATTTGACTACTTGATCTTTGCTTAATTATATGTTATATTGTAAAAAATTGCATTAGCCAGTGTTAGTGTAAGGATTTATGTTGTGTATCTCAATTGGATCATCCTCATTTACCCAATTGATTATGTGCTTCTTTTCACTTCTTTATTTCAAAAGTACTTGCAATTTTTTTTCTTATTTTAGTATACAATCATTCTACTTGACATAGTCTCTTATAGACTCTCTATTACCCTACCTACAGTACTGAGTCAACCTTGTTAACACAGTATTATTTTCTTCCTCCTAGGATATAGTTATAGGTTAAACTTATCAATTCTATATCTTTTTCTACCTATTTTTTGCCTAGGTTATAGAACTAGTTTGACCATATCGACTCTGTATTCCTATTTTCTCAATTTTCAAACCCTATTTTCTATACTAAGTCAACCTAGTTGACTCTATAATCTTCTTTTTTCCTTCCTATTTCCTTAATTTTGCATCACTTTTGCCTCATCTAGTCCTTCTCCTTCATCATGAAATTTTTGTTTGAAGATAACACCAAGTTAAATTTAATGGATATGATGAGTCTTACCAACCCTCATAGGGTCTCCCACAAGAATATTATGGATCCTATTTTGGATGAGAGTAATGTTCATATAGCCACTTATATAATAAATTATGGGACCCCTCCTCATTCATCTTTGCTTCATAATCCTCTCTTATCACTTGAATATTACCTTGAATAAGAGTATACTTCTGAGATGCTCTTCTTTATCTTTTAATTTCCTCAACATCAAGGAAAGTATCCCTTTACCTTTTACCATCTCATGATTAGTGTTCAAGTTGAAGAGCCTCATTCACCTTCTCCCATGTTCTTACATGTATTTGGGGATACTAGTTTTTTGATTCTCAACTTCTTCCCTCTATTTTGACCCTTTCTCATACCATGGCTTCTTCTTCTTTGATTTCTTCTACCTCCATGCCTAGTATCTCCACTAACATTGTAGGTTCTACATCTACTGGGCCTTTTCTAAGACCCACTCTTCTCAAAGCTTTCACTAGTGCATCATTTTCTACCCATGGTAACCATGCCTCTAGTGCTCCCTCTTCTCATCTCTTCATTAATCCCTATTTTGCTACACAAGAAAATTTTGCCACTAGTGCCTCACATTATAAAAACTCTTATAACTATCTTACCAACACCCATATGGGTATGTAAGACACTACTTCCAATTCTAATGCTTAAAATAATGCCAAAAATGCAACTCAAACGCATCAAATCTTATTACAAATGCTTAATCAAATAAATACTTTCTAGCTCATAATATAAATCAAATGATGTGAATGAAAAACCACCTTATCCATCTCCAAACCCACCTTCAACATATGCCATGGGGTATGCATAATCAAAATGTTCTATACCTCCTCTTTTGGATTCCCATGGTAATATTATCCCTCAACCTCATCTTGTCAGAAAGACAATCAAGCATATTCAAAATGAGCCTCTTACATGTCAAATTTATAATACTGATATAGGAGGTATCACCCCTACCATTTATTATAATGGGTCAACTGATCCTACTCTTCATCTAAAAACATTTGGAAAAATATATAAATATTGGGTCAAATTAAATACCTTTGCTGTTACTAAGCTATTAGCCAAAAATATCATAGGTGATGCTTGAGATTGGTACAATAAACTTAAAACTCATTATATTACTAGTTTAGAAGATTTAGTAAATGCTCTAGTCCAAGAATTCCAAACTAGTTGTCTTCCTAAAAATACCTTGGCCATTTTATCAATTATAATCAAATTAAAAAATATATATCCCAAGCTTTCATTAAAAGGTGGAAAACATTATCCAACAAATGTGAACATAACATGGCCGATGATAACCTTTTTTTATCTCTTTACCAATGCTCTCTTTCCCAAGTTATAATATCAGATTTGGACTCTCTCTCCACGTACTTTAGAGGAGGCTATTAACCAAGTTAAATGTCATGATTTCCTTATGCATTAATTCAAGCCATCCCAACCTTTTGTAGGTACTTGTATATTACTCAAGAACAAGAATTTTCATGATACCAATGATGGTGTCATAGACTCTTATGACACCATTCACACTATTCAAGTTGTTATTCCTAACCAATCTTTAGAACTAGTTCCCCCTTCTCAACAATTCACCAATCCTCATTTGTCTTCACTTAATAACATTAATGTTCACAAACCTTTAACCTCAACCAAATTGCTAAAAAATCTACCTAGGCCTCTTTCATGAGAACTTGATCCCACTTGTCCTATGAAATTTGGTATGATCATAATAAATTTTGTTGGTTTCATGCTAATTGGGGTCATTCTCATGAGACCTATAGGCATATTCATATTTTGGCTATGGAGTTTCTTCTTGGTCCCAATTTGACCATGATTATATCATTCAAAAATGCCAAAAATCCTATGACATTGCTTTTAAAGACCATGAAATAAATACTAAATCTCAAGATTTGAATCAAGCTAATGTTCATTTTTCCATATATAAATATCCTCTTCCAAATAATCAAGATAACCAAGACAATCCCACCCCTTACACCAATAATTTTGATAGTATTATTGACCCAAATATAGAAGAGAATGTGGTTAATATAACTAATATGTGAAGGGTGGTTATTTTATTTGATCCTCAACCTATCTACACAAATCCATTATCTTGCACATTTCATGTCATCCAAGATTCTTCTCCAACTCACCTAAATGAGTTAGGGAAAGATGACCTTACAATTTTTTATGAACCAATTCCAACTCTTCCCTTGAATAACACTTCCCATTTTATTTCTACCATCCCTCCATCTTCTTTACATAACACCAATGATACTCAAGATTATATCAACACTTATTCTAGTAATTCTAACAACCAATCTACATTAACTACTTCCTCTTCTCAACATAATTTACAACCTTTTTCTAAACCTTCTCCCTCTTATCAACATAAATTCTAATATACTTAAGCTCCTTATGAGGACCTCCTTCAACACTATGCACCTATTTCTAAAAATATTCTTATGGGTTATGATGAGTGGGATCCTAACATTAAAATCACTAATCTCCCATCACAAATCCTATTTCTTGAGATTATGAGGACCTCTTCACATCATTTTAACCATCTTATGCAATTTTTATTTGAAATGAACATCCCTCTTCCTCCCCTAGTAGGATGTGAAACAAACTTATTTGGATCTAAAGATAGCATTTTAAAATAATGTAAAGAGATGTCCATACATGTTGATGAAATAATGGACACTTCTCTTTCCTTCAAGTTTCCCATCTCCTCCATGATTCTTGATGAGATTATGCTTTATGTGGATTATCCTCCTCTATTCATTAGTGTCCAAATTGGTGATATCCAAGTTAAGTGTGCCTTGATTGATGAGGGTACCATCACTTGTGTTGCCTCTCTTGATTTTATCAAAACCCTTGGATATTATAAATGTAATCTCAAATCCACATGCATCACATGTTAAGGCTATGATCGAAGGCAAATGCCTCCTTTAGGTTATGTGTGGCTTCCCATTACTATCCCACCTATCACCATTCATGTGAAGGTGATGATATTTAACTTTCTTATATCTTACAACATTATATTTGGTAGGTCATGGAATCATCATATGAAAGTATTTACTTCTTCTATCTACCAATTCATTAAATTCACTCATAATGGAGACATCTACATGATTCAAGGTCACACCAATCCTTGTAATTTTGAATAATTCCAAGATCTTCATGTCTTCAAGATTCCTATTCTTTAACTATTTCCCAATGTTTCATTTCATGAGTCTCAATGATTTAACTTTCCCATCAATTCTAATCAAGCTTACAATAGTCATCTTGAACTCATTGGGAATATTTCCCCTAACCTCTTAGATTTTAATGATGATGAGCCTAATGAGATCAATCTCAAGATTAAAACTTCCTATATATCACCTCATCTCATCTCTCAACTTCCCACTTATTTTCAACCTCATTCTTGTAAACCTCCTTTTAAGACTCAACATTATATTCATCACACCTCATCAAATGATAATGTCATCCCTACCTATGCCATTGGTATTCATACACCTAATTATGATGATGGTTATACCTTAGATGATCAATTCTTAGGAGATATTATTTAGGCACATGATTCTAAGATTATACATTATCATTCCTCTTTACTTTAGTATTTTAGTATATCCTCTTGTATTCCATCATATATAGTTCCTAATTTTAGATTTTTTCTTCTTTTTCATAGGGTAGAGATGGTGTAGAAACATCCAATTTCTGAATAACCTCATAAGAGTATGCTTATGGATTGTGTTATGATTGGGCCATATCAATTTTCTAAGTACCATGACCCCTATAGCCTACTTATCCTTGAGATGTGTTCAATTCTCCTTAAGCCTTCTATAGACCCTTCCCCTCCCTTAGTAGATCCCATTTTAGATCCCATTCCTACTCCCACTTTAGTTAAGTATATTCTTGATTCAAATCTCATCAAGTGTATTCTAGTCCCTTCACCACCACCACCTAATCTTGGTGATGATTTACTTCCTTTACCATAAATGGCTCCATTTCCCACCAAATGGGTTAATGAGGCTTCCAAAACTCCTTCCATTTATATTATACCTCCTCCTATGAGAACTTATACCAAGCTTACTCATAGGTATATTTATTGCTTTCATGACATAAATAACTATTCATCCATGCTTTATTGTAAGCTAAAACAATATATTGACACTTTGTGTCCTTCTACCCCTTAGTCCTCAGACAAGGTTGTACCTCCCCCAAATGTACTTATTAATTATATTCCTAAGTATGGAGAGGTATATTGTCTTTACCACTAATGTGTTACCCATCACACCAATCATTATCACATCTTCCAATAACATATTAAAGATCACCTTTTAAGTATTCCCTCATCCTATACCATTCTTCCTATGGGTCATTCCCACAAGAAGGCTACCCCTTCTTCTCTCATGGTTCCACCTCATATGGTTTCATCTCCTCCTATGTTCCCTTCTTCAACCCCTATTCCTCCACCCATGAATCCCTCAACTATGGATCATTATCCACCTATGATTCCCTTACATGTGGATCATTCCCCACTGATGATCCCTCTATCTCCTATAGAGTCCATTCTTATGCATTTTCCTAAGCATACCTTATCTGATATCCCTCCTTAGCATGATCTATCAAGCATTCCTACATTTTCTATTAAGGATTTTAGACATGAATTATTTTTTGATTTTTTTTTCAAGATAGATGAAACACTATCTATAATTTGCATCCAACTTCATAGAGACTTATCAGATATTTTGGATAATGTGTGTGGGAAAATCTATCAGTTCTTATAAGCATATGCATGGTGTTTTTACATTTTACTTTGGATTAGACATGTGCTCCAATCTTATCTTTATCTATTGTTTTATATCATTTGATTTTGTGTTAAATTATTATTTGGATTACATGATAACCTTTGATTTCACACTTTATATTACTTAAAATTTCATTTATGTTTGCTTATGTATATATTATTTATCATTGCTTTATTTTTATTATTTAGTTTATTTCTTAAAACTCCATTTTTCTCCTTTTCATGATTATCTACTTTCTTATCTCTATATACATGGATAATTGTCATTGTGACCTGGTTATATAAACCTTATTTCCCTTAGTCATTCCTTCTTTACCATGTGATCAGTTAGAAAATAATTAATCTCATTATAATTTATTATTACCATTCCAGTTTGGATCTCCTTTCTTCCCTTTATTCCATTTCATAATCTAAGCATATACATGGTTGACATTTGAGATAACATTTTGGTTCATTGTTAAGCCTAAGTGTTTCAGTCAGTCTTGTCTTTGGTCACTTAGATTCCTTTAGCCTAATCCTATAGCTCATTCATATGTATCACTCTATCTCTCCTAATTGGCCATTCCAAACTTGTATGTAGGAGAAATCTTAAAAATTCCATCAAAATATTCAAAATCCAAATCATTTAATAAAAGGCAATGATATAAAAAGCAAAAACTTTCAAAACTTTCTTAAAATTCAAATCACATTAAAAGACATGATTTAAATCACATATCCTTCTTATATTAAATATAAAACTTCATGGTTGGCCTCATGATAGAGCTGAGGTCCATTAACATACATTAGGCCAGTAGGTTAGAAAAGGAGAGTAAAAAATCTTTTAGTTCTACCTACTTTAACATGCAAGTACCCAATCTTTGTAGTAGATTGATGGCTTTGTAAAGGGTCATAAAGAATAGGGAACACATCATGGGAAGGTAGGTTAATTTTAATTTTCTTATATCAATCCACCTTCATGATTTTATCTTACTATCATGCTTATTTCCCTAGATAGCTTTGTGTCTATAGTGAGTAGGTTTCTTTTATACATTGATGATCACTAGTCACTTAATGTCTTCTCATGTCTTTAGTATGCGTCCTGTCTCCTAAGGTCTTCTCATAAGATGCCTAAGTTATGATTTTTAAATTCATTATTTCATTCCCTATATTCCTCATATTTCCTCTTGAGAAATATTGTTTTTGTTTATTGATCATTCCCCTACAATTTTCATTTATGAGTTGCATTATAATACCATGGATAAGACTTGGCCTTCCTCACAAATTACCAAAATTTCACCTTAATATTAACAACATCCCTTTTACCAGATTTTCCCATTATTCTACCTCATTGGTGTTATATTTAAGAGTTGTAGTGTAAGACCATGGGTAGGATCTAGCCTTCCTCATAAAATTTTCCAATAATCTAAGTCACAATAAAATTACATGTGTCAAATATGAGATAAGATGTGATTGATTATGAAGTTACATATCATTGACATGATTCACAACTTGATGTAGTATTTTTTATGCTTAAATTATTAATCTTTCACTTTTATCTTCTTATTTTCTAATTGTATGTAAGAATCCAACCATTTCTTGAATTTTTCATACTTCCCAACTTGAATTAGTGTGACAAATTTAAGACCAATTTTTCTAATTTTCTTTTTCTTTTTATAATTCCCAACGTGATTTAGTATGATTGATTGACTTAATTGATTTATTTTAATACTATTGTTCTTTCACGTGTTTTCCACTTTACTAGAATAATTTCACACTTCCCAACATGATTTAGTGTGATCTTACTTATTTTAATTTGGTGTCATTCTTTCTCTTAGTTTAAAAACAAACATTTTTCCATCTTGTTTACCACCCTTTGGTTCTTTATACTTAGTCATTTTATTGTTATTACACATTTCCCAACATAAAATAGTGTGTAGTACATTTTTTATTGATTATACTTAGCCAAATATTTTTTTTCCTATTTTATTTTAACCATGTATGTGTCTTGCATAATGCTAGAAAAGAAACCACAACTCATGTATTTCCTATAGCATATACAATAAAATATAAATTCATGTGATATAAATAAATATATCCAAGAATCCATAACCACAACCATAATACAAACACATAAGATCAACATCTAACCACCCAAATAATACATACACACACACACACACACACACACACACACACACACACACACACACACACACACACACACACACACACACATATAATGTGTTTTTCATATAAGGTAAAATAAAATACATCACTCTATATCTAAGGTTGGGATCTATTTTGTCTATCTCTTAGCTTATCTATGTTACCCATAGATGCCTTAGATAATACCCTCTAGATATTACATTGTAAATAAGATGTTTGAGATCTCAGACCTATCATGTGTCCCTATAGGTTGGCCACTTAGGATTTTACCTATGCTAGCTGGGTCATGGTAGCCATATGCATGGTTCTCTCTTGAGCTAAGGCATACCATACATGTGCCTCTCATACTCCCACACCTATTGTTAGTTGTGTCTCCTTGTATGTCCAATCTCACCTCATAGCCTCTCCTACTATTTTAAACCAACTCCCTAGGGTAGACACTATCATAGGATCCTCCAGTGTCATAGGGTCATATGGCATCAGTGCCTCATTGAAGATCTCATGAAGTGATCCCATCACCCAAGATCCCCATTTGGTCTCCTCCTCCATAGGATTTATAAAATTTAAACCAAATATATATTAGATCATTGATATATCTCAAAATATATCTATCTAAAAAAAATCTTAAGCAAATTTTAAATAATCTATTATTGCCTATTTGAGTGTCACATACTATCATCTCCCCATTTTCATGACTACCAAGAATGGTCTCTCCATCAATGCATCTTCTGAGTACCTTATCTATAGGTCATTACCCAAATGCAAATCCTAGGTTCACCAGTCATGCCCATCTTAGTGGTACCTCTATTACCGAATTGGTACCTCTATTACCCAATTTTTTCCTAGCCTACCTGATGGGTCATCTAGGATAACCACTATTTCTACTTTTTTCCACTATTGGTTCCTCTATTGACGGTATGACTGAGATGGTCATTTTTCTTACTATGGTGATGACTATGGTACCTCTATCACTCTTATATTTGCATCCATCTCATCTCTATCTAATGGTTATCATGCATGACCTATCCATAGTCTTTCATGTTATGGTATGATCACTAGCCTAAAAATTGGTGGTCTTGATCCTCCTCTCCCCCTTGGCTCTCTTGTATGCCTAGCCCAAAATGTGAGCACCACTATGAAATCTATTTAATGAGGGAGTCACATCTATCTTGTTACACATGCCACTAGATATAGCTTTATCCGCTAAGTATTTTGGCCTATAATCTATACTCATACCAATGGTAGTGATACCTTCTCCTAACTCGGTCATATTGTGGTAATGTGCCCATATGGTTTCCATATAAAATATACTCATCTAATTGTCTCTAGCATTGGTGCATGGGGCAAGGCTTGTACTACATGATATTATCACCACCTATATACTCAAGGCAATTGATCATCAAGCACATGGGGTAACCTAGCTAGTTTATACATTAAAAATCTCTCATATATCCAATAACTTAGCAAAATAATTAACCCCATGGTCTTCTACCCTCTGGACAACATCTAATACATGTCATGCATAAGTTGGACCTAGATGTCAAAACCTAAATCATAGAGTGACCTATGCTCCAAAATGGATTATCATAAGGCTATCATGTATAGCAATACCTTATCATCTAACTTGTGACAAAACACCCATGTTGTCACAAGTCCTATAACTACCTTTTAGATATCTAGAATTTGAGATGTATAAACATTAAAGAGGATAACTCTTAGCTTGAGATATATTTTATTCAATCATGTTGCCCACATAGCTAAGGTTCGTCTCTCTTCTTATCCATATGAGATTCCCATGAGCACTGATGTACCTACTATCAAGAGTTTAAAAATTGCATGGACATCCTATAGGGTGATACCCTCCTCAATGGTCTCCCCATATACCTCCCATATAAATGTGTTAGTCAGTCATTCCTAGCCTCCTAAAAACATGACTATCATGTCATAACTCAATGGGACTTGACACATATACATGATCCCTCCTAGACCTAGCATAACCAACCTAGATCAATCTTCAACTATCAATCACTCGAATAGGCCTAGGAGTCATGCCACATCCACAAATCTCCAAAATCTCACATGTTCCTACAACCGTCAAACAATAAAAGATGTATTATACCTTCATGTCATGTATAATAAAATACATTCTTTTAAAATTTTAATAAAAAAAAACCTAATTTACCTTAATCTATCCATTTTTAACCTATTTTAATCCTACTTAGCCATTTCATTACTTAATCAATAATTATAAGCCTTTCTAACACTATTTTAGCCTATTTCATGTATTTTGGTACTATTTTGGTCACTTATTCAAACACTAGGTTGACCAAATTTTCCTCATTTTGACTAGGTTGACTTAACAAACTAAGTTAACCCTTTAATTTTCCCCTCTTAATACTAAGTTGATAAAGTAGATTACTCTACTAAGTCAACAGTGATGTAGTAATTTGGTAGCATGCATAATAAACTAAATCAGCACACACCTACTAAGTTGATAATGTGGATTTTTAAAATTTTAGCCTATTAGGTCGACTAGGTTGACCTAGTTGGTTTTGACTATTGACCCCTTTACCTACTTGTAATAAATGTCTTTAGTAGTTATTACTATGATTCCTTCAACCTATTTCCCTATATGGTCTCTAGTACCCCTAAAAACTTTATTAGGTTCATTTCAGTTTCTAAAATTACTTTAAATTACAAATTTATATAAAACACTAAAGTTCAATAAATATTCAAAAATAAGTTTGAAATTCTCAGTTGCCTAATTGTGTTGTACCTGCTACCATAGTTGGGCATCCCTTTCATCTTGACTATAATTTCCTCACCATCTTCACTCTATTACCTTTCATTTGGTCTCTTAGATTTCTATTTTTCTTTCAAAACAAGTCAAACAATAAGAAAATTACTTCCCTTTCACCTATTTAAACTTACTTTTCAAAATTCTTTACCTTTCAAATATTTACCATCAGATTCCTTGTTTTTCCCATATCTTTGTTTTTAATAACCCATTTTTTGAACCATAAAATGTTCTAGAATCATGACATCATAGAGAATATTTTCCACTATCATATGCCTATATTCCAAAAAAATCAATTTTTTACTATTTTTTGCACTAATCTCTATAGGTTTGCCTAATGTTATACACATTTGGATGCCTTCACTTATCTTGTAGTATACTTCTTTATCTATAGAACTAAGGTCAGTAAAGATGTGTGTTTTTTAATTATATCCTTTCATTTATCTTATTTTCCCCTTACTTCATTTTACTTATCATCAACTTTATGTGTTATCATGTTCTATTCTTGAAGCACCATCTTGTGTTGCACTCACATGACACATGATGAGATTCGAGTGGGGCATATATATACACATAATATTTTCAAACTTTTATCAATTATTGATGCTCTTTATATTGTATGAAACCATCAATTCTCAATCTCTCTAAGTACATGCCTTAAGGGGTGCATTGGGAAAGGGGTGGGTAGACCATTGGTGCTTCATAGGATTGTTGTCCCTTTTTCCACTTGTTATCTACACACTTATCTCTTGAAAACCATATCCCTAAGATTTGTATTCTCTATTACACACTAATTAGTCATTTTATACCTTTTTCCCCCCTTTTCCTATCCTTAACCCCTTTTGATTGTTCATTATACTAGGTCAATTGGGTCAACCTTGTAGAATTTTATGTTAAATTCATTTAGGGTCTAGGTCAGCTATTGGCCGACCTAGCCCATGAAATAGTGAATTTTTGTCTATAACTATACTAGGTCAACTAGGTTGACCTTGTCAATCAAAAATTTTTAAAGGGATCAGGGTTAAATATACTTATATATGCAAGTTCATTTTTCCATTATTTAGAGAAGAGAAGAAGAAGTAAGAGTTATTGCATAACTGCTTATCCACCATTCTACTTGAGGAGTAAGCTTAGGGTTTCATAATTTATTTGGAGCTATGAACCTTGTCTTCTGGAGAAGTCTTATGGATGTATTGATAGATTGTGTAGCATAGATTTGATTTATCCTTGTCATCCTTGCATACCACAACAACATCTTATAAAGTACCTTGGCTAAGGGAGAGATTAAGGCTCGACAGGTTCATTTTCAAAGGTAAGTTTTCCTAAATTTGTTCTTCCTTTGTAAGAGTAGATAAATATGTATTTATAATTATATTTAATTTATTAAGATGATTTATACATTGACATGAGTATATTTCTCTTATTCATATTTAATTTTATTATTTCTTACCCCCACTTTGTGCCAAAAGTTTTGGTGAGTACTAGATTAGACTTTACTTGTCATTAGTTTAGTGAATATAAAACATAGGGATTAGTTAGGTTTGTTTTGTGATGTTGATTTAATAGAGGCTTTCAAACCCTCCATAGAATTATGTATTGTGATAACAGATCACTTAATTAGTTTTATTAGATCCCCATATTGCTCATGTTCCTGATTATCTAATGTATCCACAATTATAAGTGTAAGTATGATCTATCTTCTCTGAGTTAGGATTGACTTATAGACATGATGCATTTTAATTGCATACAAAATTCATGTGATGATTTCGTGTCTATAAGTTATAATGTTGGTGTAACTTGATATGTGTTAATTGGAATTATAGGTATGTAACTCTATTCATCCACCCAATCTTGTGACTCACACTCATTCTAAATAGATTCCATGCATGAAAAATAAAAACATGCCAAGTGTCTTGTATGAAGAATCCAAGAACCTGAATTTGAGTTATGAAATAAGTGAAGCTCACTTGAACCCATTAGATTCATAAAATCCTCATAATTTTCCAAGTGTTCTTCCTCCATTAACCAAAATTTTTTATGAATAGTATAATTTTCTTGAGCACCATGGCACATGTTCTCATTACACCATTAAACCACAATTTTTTCATTAGTCAAATCAACAACCTCTTAAAATTTAATATCCTCCATTATAATGGCTCTTTTTACACATGCTCTAGTATTTTAATTATCCCCTTTTCCATGGCTAGCCTTAGTGAAACTCCAATATGCATTCTTGAATTATGATATGCAATTATCCAGTAAAATGTAATGATGATTGAAAGTAATGTTACTATAAGTCAAGTGTCCATATAACTTCCCAAACCAATCTTACATGTATTATGTATAATATGATCGATCATCACTAATATAGAAATGGTATTCTATTAATATATTTTGTTCTTGATCTATACTATTAGGTGCATGAATGAATGTTATGTGTACAAATATGGTAAATTTTAATGAGTTATAATACTATGATTGAACTTCCATTTATGGTTTAAATGTGTAATTTTTAGTAAAGTTTACTACTAAAATAATCAAATAAAATGGGAATGTGTCCTTACTTAGTTTGAAATGTTCATCTAACCATCTAGCCCTATGTGTGTGCCTTGTATACTCATAAACAATTATATCCCTAGATTTGACCATAAGTTATGAAGCATGTATCTATTTTTTAACAAGCTCACACCTTATATATTCTTTGTTATATTTTAATTGATAATTCATAGATTTGTATTTTCTCAAACCAAATAATTTGTGAAATTTCACTTGTACACTTTTCATGGATAAAGTTTTTTAATTTGTCAATCCACCACAAATGCTACAATTTCCATAAAAACATGATATATTATAAAAGAACTATCCATATGGTCTTTCATTAAAAAAATTGGAATAAATTTCTTGGATAATTTTGGCATAACTTTTATGCCACACTCTTACAAAATGTTGTCAGTATGCAAAGTACAATGAATCATAGTGCATTGAAAATTCAACATGTTTCCGAAAACAATAAGTGGTGCATGTATGAATTATTTTTACATAAAAAGGTTTGGCCATCTCAAAAAATATTTAACTAATATAAATATGTGGAAGTTTTTTCAAAAACTTAGATTAAAATTATGTTTGATTCATATCCAAGAAAATTTTCATATGTAGTTCATGGTTATGAGAACCAACTCTTCTTTGCACTACATCTCTTACATTAGGAAAAACTATTATATTATTTTTCTAAAATTATGTAAGTAAATATTTAAAAAAATTAGATATAGCCTTTTCCTTTCATGGAATTCTACCTGAGAATGCCAATAGCTCATTAATATTGGGTTCATTAAGCCTTTCACATCTACCAATTACTTTCTAATGTAGGATAATCTTTCAAGCATGTATAAATGGTCTTTATTAATAGTGTCAAGAGTCTTGGGAGGTATAATAAGTCCCAATAAGATTTTCTTGAGGCAACTAGAGCCTATACTAGGTCATATAAGTCATTTGAAGGTCTTTGGAGAGTTTCTCTCCAAAAAGTTTGAATTTGAGAAAAAATCAAATGTTTTTATTGTAAATACATGCATATTTTTAATGAATCATATGACATGATGAGTTTTATAGAATATTATGGGAATTATAACATGTCTTGGAGTCTCTAGTCTTTTACTTAGTCATTAGTCATCCAAAGTACTAAACAATGACCATTCCAATGTAGAGATAATGCAAATTAGGCCATTTTCTAAACTTAACACAGGGTTGTTGAAGATAATCTCATAAAATAAGTCAATTCCAAGCTTGGTGTAGATTAAAAAACCTGATAACTTCAACCCTAGTAAATGAGGAGGACTACCAAGGACCAAGGAAGGCATAAAAGGTCCATTTTATTCATTATTGAGGTCAAAGGAAGGAAGTAAAAGAGAGCATGTTACACTGTGTCAAAACTATATAGAAGGTCTGAATAGATATTTGTATATTTTATATATAAGAGGTATAATTTTTTATTAAAGTATATTTTAAATGATATAGTATAATTCCTATTAATTATAACTCAATTATGTTCATATTAATTGTGTTTCTTTTGATGCTTAAATTCCCTGTATCTTTATGTCTTATAGTCTGTCCATAAATTTGTAAGTATTTTAGTAATTATTCCAAGTTATATTGAATATTTTGACTATGATAAATATTTATTATCATGTATTTATTTTTTGAAACAATACCTAAGAATATCCATTTATAATTTGTATGGTTCTAACCTCCAAGTGTTGGAAACCCCTTTAAAGCTATGTTTTTGACTAGTTTTTGTGCACACAGTCCTCTCCAAAGATGTCAAAACTCATACATGAGCTAAGTTTTAATATTTTAATAGTTTTAAATGTGAATTAATGTCCTCATGGAATTTATTTTAGTATAAAATACTAAACAAGCTTTATGAAACATTAGTTTCAAGATCTCAGGTCCAGGGGACTCTATGAAACCCTAGTCTTCACAAAAAAGAAGATATCATTCATTTCAACCATATAAACTTCATGAAATTTAATGAATATTTAAGAAATATTATTTTCATATTATACAAAATAAATAAAGTGCCTATGTGTCTTGAATAAGTATTTATGGTAGATTGAGTTAACTATACCCTATAATTCTATGTTTTCTAAACCTTAAAGTAAGGATTTAAGTGTGATTTTGAAGATTTAAGGATTTTTGTGACAATTTTAGGGTTGATAAATGTTATGTGTATCTGATTACACTTTTATGATATGTTATGAATATTAAAATAAACTCATTTTTAATTTGGTCTACAATAGCAGAGTTAGGCCTACAGACCTACAGAGGAGAGTTAAGCTAATTGAGGGTTTTTGATAAATTTTGGGAAGTAAATGAATTTATTATTTTAAATTAACCTAAGTGAGTGTATTTAAACTTGATCCAACCATATATAATCTTTATATTTTTGATAAATTACATAAATCTTGAATAGAGACCTTAAAGACCTAATAAGAGGCCTAATTGAAAAAGAGCATACAAAGTAAAGTGGATGTGTATTAAGAACTATGTGAAAAGGGAGAAGTATAAGTTGTAAGGCCATAATGGGTAGCCAAAATGTCTTAATTTTTTCATGGAGGTTTGTATATAGTTCTATATAAGGATATTTACCCTAAAAGAGGGCTACAAGGAGATATAGGCCTAGAAAGGGATAAGTGGTCTAAAAGGTAAATAGAGAATTTGAAGTGAGTTTAATTGAGATGGTACAAGTATAATAAGATTTAAGACACATATTATAGGTAAAATAATGGTTTATTTAATCCTAGAATGAAAAATGACCTGTTTGAGCATGGAAAAGGGTTTAGAGTCAATTTGATAAAAGAAGACTTCATGTCCTATAGGAGAAATTGAATAAGAA
Organism: Torreya grandis; assembly: GCA_037957365.1. NCBI lineage: Eukaryota > Viridiplantae > Streptophyta > Pinopsida > Cupressales > Taxaceae > Torreya > Torreya grandis. The sequence goes on along the minus strand of JARHVA010002144.1, from coordinate 1,740,073 downwards.
AGATGTATAATTATGTGTGTCAAATGGTTTTACAGGTGTCAAAGATAGAGGTTGATTGTTTCTAAATAAATTTCATTAATGTTTATATATTTATAACAAGTGCTTATCTTATTTTTTAAATCAATCATTTTTTTCATGTTTGACCACTTACTTCACAATTTGTAATTATATGTCAAGAAACATTAAAATCCTTATTGCATAATTTTAGGCCTACAATATGATATACATAATGTAGATTTTCAACAATTTCACTATTTTCATCATTTATGTTAGATGTTCTTAGTCTTAATTTGTACATTATAGGTCTCATTTTAATTAATTTAATCAATAAAAAAAATAATTAACATCTTTGACTAGCCTAATACATTTTATGAAAGAAACTATCCCAAATTTCTTAAGCCAGTCTTCTTAAATAGTGGTTAGACATTTTTTTATGCATTGGTTTCAAATTATTTGCATTTACTTTAATTAAATACTTGTATTTTCTATGCTTAATTATTGGAGGTGTTATTGCTAGTGTAATTTGTTGAGAGAGTGTTTCAAAATCATTATTACTTTCATTGTTTAGTGGTGGGATGACATTTTATTCATTATATGTTCCCATGAATTTTTCTTCATTTTTGGGAGGTAAAGCATCATACATAGACTCATAAACAATAAAATAAAATAATTTATACTTTGAATGTGAACTTCCAACATTATATAATTAATTATTTTCAATTTCATCATTTCAATTCATTATTGTCAATTTAATCATTATTCAAGTCATTATTGTCAATTGGATCATTATCTATGACATTTGGCTCATCAAGATTAGGATTTTTATTTTTTATAAAATAACATACTTGAATTTGTACCTTATTTTTTTCTATGACCTCTTATAATTGATATAGTGTTTTAGTCTTCAACTTATTCCTCTTCCTCGGACATGATTTGTCACCTAATGGATAATTGATAGCTTTTCAAAGGTGGGTCAAAAAGGTACTTGAAAAGTACATAGAGAATATATGTGGGGATATAATTCTTGATTTGGGTTTAAAATAGTGGTTCAAAATTAAGTTTTGTCTATATTTTAAATAAATTTTACACCTTATAGTTCATATGCATTATTATACTATAACTTTAAGGGGTTTAGGGTTTAGGGCTTAGGATTTTAGGGCTTAGGGTTTTCCCATATGATGATGTAATAAGACTATCATATGATGTATTTTCCCCTTCAATTAGCCTAAAGTGAATTGATTTATTTGACTTAGTCCCAATTAGGTTAAAATATCCCCTTTATTTGATTGATGTCCACATTAACCTCAATTAGGCCCAAATTAGATTCAATTACATGAAATTAGGTATAATTTTCCATTTGGTTGATGTTAATTAGTCCAAAATAGATTTAATTGATCCAAATTAGATTTAATTAGTCTAAATTATATTCAATTATCCCAAATTAGATTTTAAATTAATCCAAATTACATTTAGTCAGTCTAAATTACATTTAATTTATGATAAAATTAGGCCTTAGGACCAACACATGTCACAAAACATGGGTTAATTTAGTCCCTTTAACCACATTATAGTCTCATATTTAGGTTCAATATGTTCAAATGAGCCACAATTACCTTCATGTTTGTATTTTAATAAAATTAGGGTTACTTAAGCCATGTGTTTCATAAATTTTACAATCAATTAAGCCATAAATTTGGTTTAGGGGCTTAATTTTACCAAATCGCATCCCTAATTACACCAATTGACTAATTGGATCATTTCCTAATAGAATTGAACTAACTTTTTTCCCAAATCATATCATGCTCTTCTAATTAGGTTTAAGGGGTTCAAATTAGCCTTAAATACATCCTATATTGAATAAATCTACTATTTGGTTCATTATATATGATGACATCAGGGTTAATCTCACTCTAAATCACATCTTATACTCTACGTACATATTCAATGGGTTTAGATTAGACTCAATTTCATTTGTGTTTAAATTTATGATAAATTAAGGTTTAGAGTTTATGGTTGTTATAAATGACTATTTGGGTTAATATGTAAAGCATTATGAGCTAATTTAACCCCAAATCACTTCCTAGACTCACAAAACTAGGTTTATTGGGTTCACATTGGCCCTAATTTATTTCATGAAAATACATTTGTGATGAAATTAATGAACTTATGGGTTGTATTTATCATAAAATTAGGATTTAGAGTTTAGGGTTTATTGTAATAGGTTAGTATATATGTGATGAAACTAGGTTTTGGGTGACTATATTTGTGATAAAATTAGGGTTGAGGGTCAACATGCCCATGAAATATGAGTAATTTTAGCCCCTTTAATCACATCATAGACTTAAATTTAATATCAATAGGCTCAAATTGGCCATAATTCCCTTCATGTTTACATTTATAATAAAATTAGGGTTAGATAATCCATATGTTACATAGATTATATAACTCATTGGGCCATAAATTTGGTTTAGAGGCTCAATTTTTCCCAAATCACATCCCTAATGTATCATTCTTGACTTAATTTGTACGTTAAATATTCTCTTTACATTATCACATTTAGACATTTTCATCATATCTTCACATAACCTAGTAATTGAGGCCATAGATCCTAACAAAATATAATTGCATCCTTTTTATGGTAGTGTATCTAGGGGAAAGGTATTAATAGTGACCTACACCTACCAATAACTAAATATGATTTTTTTTAAGGTGTGTTCCATTGATAAAACATGTATTGGTGTGTATAACTATTAAAGTGTGATAGAATTTGATCATGTAGAATCTTATATACCTATTCAACATTTACTCTAAAATTTTTAAATGAACCAATTAGATCTTGACAAATAAGACTCAATTATTGGTATTCAAATGGACATTTATATTACTACTCCAAAGGTTAAGTTTTAGTCATATGTTTAAAAAATGCATGTTATGACCTCTTTTGATAAAATCAATTATATCATAATATCTGTGATGAGTTATATCTTAAAACCTTAATTATATGTAGTTAAGTTGACATATTAAAATGGGTAATTTTTTTGAAATCTAACATGATACCATATCACCTTAATTTTCTATCCAAATTTAGTGACCTTTCCCCTATCATGGTACACTTCAATTTATAATTGAAATTATCTTGACACAACACTATTAGGGAGCTCAAGAACATTGATATAAGCATGAAAATACATACCCATAAAGCAATTTTTTTTTTAGTGTTATGAAAAAATAATTCATATGATTTATAGTGTATATGAATTGTTGAAATTTAAATTTAAAAAACCAATAATTTTGGCTCGAAAATGGATTGGATTCTTGAGCCAAAGGCTTGAACTATCAATCTATAGCTATGTTTGAGAGTTTTGATAGAAAACAACAAATTTCAACTTCCATCACCAAATACACTATGGATTTCAATAATAAAATTTAAAAACTTATCACCATGACAAGGATAACACTCTCCTCTTTCCAAATATATTATTTTTATAATTTTTGGACTATTTTAAGGGTTTAAACTATGTTGATTTCTAACTATACCTTTTTTAGGTCACTACATGCCACAAATGTACATGCTTATTCATGTTTATGTAATTTGTTTTTCTTTGATCCAAATGCAAAACAAATTATATGGTCATAAACTATGCCTAATTATACACACATTCAAAACAAATAAATTTTCATTTGTTTTTGAGGTAAATAGGGGCCACACTACCAACTATCCATTTTTTGGTCAGTTTTTAGGATATATTTACTTGTAAAATTAATAAAAAAATATTCATTGAAAAAATTTAAAAAAATAGGTCACAAACTATAATATCATATTTAAATATTAACAAAAGGGATTAAAACAATATTAAATGATGCTAAAAAAATGGTGGGCTACAAGGGCCATCTATCTACTCTATTTTTTTTAAAAAAACAAGAGTTTCTCCTCAAATTTTAGATGTTTGACCTATTTATACTTAACTATTTTTCAAAATAAAAGTTTATTAAAAAAATAGAATCAAAATTATATAATTAAGTTTCTTATACCATCTTCAAATTTTGACAATAGCCATCTCAAATTATCTACAGAAGTTTAGATTTCTAAAATTTTAGGAAAATCATGTCCACAATTAGGCCCCTTTTTATCCCCCAATTTTGTGTACTTATCCATATTTTAATGATAACTTATAAATTATTTTTCATAAAAATTTTAAGGTTTATAATAGGACAAATCCACACACCCTTGAAATAATTTAGATTAAAAAAGATAACCAATCAAAAGTTATGATTATTTTACCATCAGTTTTTAGCCAAAAAAATAGAAATAAAAGATGGAAGTTAGTAATTTGATAATAAATAGTAAACTATACATAAATTTTTTATTAAATTTGGAGAGGTTTTTTATAGGAAAAATATGCATATCCCTTAAAAATTAATATTAAAAGAGATAATATATCAAAATTTATGATCATTTTACTAAGCATTTCTTTAAAAAAATTAGAATATTATTTTTCAATTATAAGACTGATAAAGACTCTAGAAGAATTTATGGGGTGCAAGTTGGGTCCCACCAAGAATGAAATATGTATAGCTAAAATATATATATATTAGTTATAATTATTCAAATGATTTTCAAATGATCAAATGAAGTATCAAGAAATAATAATCTACACCAAGACCTCATGAGCATACAAAGATTAAGATAATAATGTTAAGATTAAATCAATACAATGCAAATATTCATTATAAAACTCATATTTTTTATATGATTTGGATCAGATTTAGTTTCAATAGGTATTTTCTCAATGCCATTTATGGATGAAACATATACTTTTAATCCTTGGATTAGTTAAAACTGATGAAAAGGAAAATGGTCATGCACAAGAAGACTTGAGAATCTAACAACACTTTGTTGTCTAATTTGAGCATGTTCATTAAAAATAAGAAGAGGTATATTTATAATAAATTTTAATCAATGATGACCCTTAATCTTTACTATAGGATGGATGGCTACAAATTCATTCTCACCAAGGTACATGGATCAAAAGATGGATTGATTACATGAGTCATGTTGTGGTCTTAATTTACACCCATGGAGGGGGTTTATTTAGGCTCCCTCTAGTTAAGCCAGAAAATGGGAAAAACTTCAAGATGTGGGTGTCCTATTGTGAGTTTGAGCCTTCAGATAAGGCCAACTTCCTTTTGGATCTATCACCTAAACTAAATTATGACTTGAGAAAGGGAGATAAATAGACACTAATTACATGAAAACATGTAAAAGGAGGTGTTGCACTAATGTTTTAAACACTTATGATTGCATAAGACACACTATAGGACACTTTAGAGACTGTTAAACGTCACTTTATTCACTCTTTGAACATATTCCACATAAGTGTTTCACTAAAAGGCAAGAACTAGGTATTAATCTATCATGGGAGGGAATTTGTCCACTTTAAAACTAATAAACAAACTATATATGAACTTAGAATGACCTGTGAGAGATACCAAACACTTCATGAAGATGAGGGAAATTAGACAAAGGCAAATGAAAGCATGGATTCAATTAACCACATCAATGAACTCATAAGACACACTTCAATTTGGCATGTAAATAGAGTAATTCAATCTCTAATATATTAAATATGTGTTATAGTACAAATTTGGCATAGCTAAAGCATAAGATTCTTTCTCTCAAAGAAAAATGTCTAAGAGTCAACCCCTTCCAATGGGAAAGAAAATGGAATCTATAGGAGAAAGGGAGAGAGAGAGAGAGAGGAAACTAATTAGATATCCATTAATAAATGTGGCCCAACCACTTTTGATTAATTACCATCGATCCAAGGATATTGAGTCAAAATCCATCATATAAGAACACGTCCCTAAGCACCTTAGAATACTAAATGCTCCACTATCTCCCTTAATCATGCTTGATGTTCTTCACATTATCAAGTAGTAACTTAGGCTCAATCCTTGATGTTATTTTTGAAATTTCTTACACATTTACAAATATTCCATTACTTCCAGATCCTAAACATAGTTCTATTATGTAGATACCTAAATCTGACCATTGATAACCTCCAACTAGGCTTTTAACCAATTTTCACCAAAGTGGATAATTTGGCCTAAAAATACTAAAGCACATTAAATGAGTTGAAATTTATATATTCAAGTGCCAAGTTTGGGTAGAGTATTATTAAACTGGGTAACTCAATTTATGGGCTAGCTAATGTTGATCAAATCATTTCAAGTCAAAATGATAATTTTGCACCTAGGTACTCTACATTGCTCTTTTATATCAAATTTCTTATACGAGACATGTACCATTTTTTATCTTGTGTTGACAACATCCTAAATGGGATAACATATCCAATGCATCTAACATTAACTTCCAATTCCAATCTAGTCAAATTTTGGACTAATAACAAGGCATTCTAATCAATTTGAGTAATTTGTGCACAAAGTGCTTAATCATACTAAAGAGCTAATTAATCCAAATCAAGGCCTAATTAATAATTCCATGAAAAATTGTTAAAAACTTGTTTTTATAAATGAATATTGAATGTCTGCATCATCAGGTGACCTCATTTCTTGGGAAGACATCCCTAGGCCATAAATAACACAAATATCAAGATTATGGGTCTCCCATGACTCTTTATTACCTCCCATGCCTCATTAATTTCTCTTCTTCCAAATTCATTATGAGGATAATTATGTATTTTAATTACATACTTCAATTAATTCATGACCACACATCTCAATCTTGAGATGGATAGTCATGGTTGATTCTGGTTATTCTTGAAAATATATAATTAGAGAGGCCATGAACATCATTTTTAAGCTTAATTTGTGTAAAGTTACCATGTAAAATTGATTTTAAGAGCTATCACATGCCAAATTTATGATGCCAAAATATTGATCCAAGCCGAGCCAAAGCCATAAGGTGCCAAGGAGAAGAGGAGATAGCCAAGCCTACTTTGATGAAGACTTCATGAGTACAAGCTGAGAAAACACTACAACAAGCATTTGGAGCATCCAAGGAAGGTGAAGTTTTATTTTCTTTATTTACTTTTTAGTTTTTATTTTCATTTTTTTTGTTAGTAAGCTTACCCTAGCAACTAGACCTAGAGATGTATGTCAATTAGTGTGTTTTTATTAATTTGTTTACATTTTTGGACTAACACAATACTAATCACCTCTCTTGAGTCAAATTATTAGTTCACATAATGGCATGCCTAATGGAACCACACCCCAAAAATTTTATTAAATATCACCTATAAGTAACATACTAACCATTTTCATGTAGGGTCTTAGAGTGTGGAGGCAAAAAAGGTGAAGATTTGAGAAAAAAAATTTATTTTTTACATCTCATAGTTTTATTCTCAAAACTATGTAATTCAGATCCCAACTCAGCCTAACTTGACCTAACTCACCTCGAATTAGATCCCAACTCAACCTAACTTGACCCAAATTGCCTTGACTTAGATCCTAACTTGGCCTGACTTGACCTAACTCACCCTAACTCATATCCTAACTTGGCTTGACTTCACCCAACTCACCTAACTCAGATCTTAACTCAGCTTGACTTGACCCAGCTTTCCTTGACTTAACCCAACTCACATTGACTTAGATCCCAACTTAGCTTGACCTAACCCAACTTGCCCTAACTTGGATCCCAACTTAACCTGACTTGACCCAACTCACCTTGACTTAGATCTTAACTTGGCCTGACTTAGCCCAACTCACCCTAACTCAGATCTCAACTCACCTTGACTAAAATCCCAACTTAGCCTAGCTTAGATACCAACTTAGCTCAACTTGACCCAACTCACCTTGACTCAGATCCCAACTTGGCTTGAATTGACCTAAGTCACCCTAACTCAGATCCTAACTCAGCCCAACTTGACCTAACTCACCCTGACTTAGATCCTAACTCAGCCTGACTCAAATCCCAACTTGGCCTAACTTAACCCAAATTGCCCTGACTCAGATCCCAACTCAGCCTAACTTGACCCAACTTGACCTGACTCAAATCCTAACTCAACTTTACTTGACTCATTTCACCCTAACTTAGATCCCAACTCAACCTGACTTGACCCAACTCACCTCAACTTAGATCTTAACTCAACTTGACTTGATCTAACTCACCCTGATTTGGATCTCAACTTAACCCAACTAGCCTTGACTTAGATTCCAACTCAGCCTAACTTGACCTAGCTCACCCTAACTCAAATCCCAACTTGACTCAACTTGACCCAACTCACCCTGACTTAGATCCTAACTTATTCTGACTTGACCCAACTCACCCCAACTCAGATCCCAACTTGACTGTGTTAACCCAAGATTTCATTTTCCTAAGTTAATTGTTTCATCTTTAAAAATACTTCAAAGCTAAACCACTTTCTAACATTTTTCTTACAATACCAACTTGGAAAATTGTTAAAATATGTTTAAATCATCTTTTGTATGCTTTAAAATGAATTAGGAACATTATTTTGGTGCTTAATATAACATTTAAGTGCTTAAGTAAGTTTTTAGCATTAGTTTTCAAAGTTTACAATTTTAAGACCAAGGGGTCAAATGAACACCACCAAATCTTTTATTTTGGCTATAAATTGAACACACTTGTCAATTTTGTTTTCATTATTTCAATTAGCACTTTGTTTCTAAAAAATACAAGGATGTTTCATGAACTCTCTTCTAGTTGTCCCCTTTAGGGAATGCTTGGAATCAAAATCACTTTCCTTATTTACAAATTACCTAGTCCAAGGAATAGAAAGAACATCATCTAAAGCACTCCCAAAAACTCACAATAGTATTAGGTGACCTTGAAAATGACCCTAAAGTCTTTCTATTTTATACTTTCTTTATTTCATGTAAACTTGGCTTGTAAGGGGGACATCATTACCTCCCATGAGTTATTTACAGAAGCTTTGACCCATGGTTTCACCTCTTGACATTGATTTCATTTGGCTCCATATTGGAGTTGCACATGGGACATAGTGTTACTTTGGACATTGCACTACACTGAGTGAACAACAAGATGTAGTGGTTGCAAAAAGGACTAGACCTTTTTGTAACAATCCAAGTGATACAAACCCAAAATCCATGATTTTATTTTGTATTGTTTGACATGAAAATCATTTTGTAATTGATTCCCATAGAACATTCAAAAACTTGTAGATCTTAGACAACTCCCCACTTGCCATAGAATTATTGTTAGTGTAAGGTGTGCCTCAAGGTCCATGTCATAATACTATCATTTGAGAGAAGGGGGGTGTAAAAACCCTACTATATAATGCACATTTAATTTTATATGAATACTTAAAATCCTCTAAAATGATGTATATTGATGAATTCTAACAATACCAAGCAACCTTGTCAGTTTAGGATCTAAGAGCGATTAATTAGTTGGTTTTGTCCTAGATTAAAGTCTTGTTTTGAGTCAAAAATTGGTGTAAACAAATGATGCAAACCAAGTACATGGTCCTCATTTTCCTTTGAATAAACAGGCGTTATGTTGCCCACGTGAAATCATCAATTTTCTTTGTTCAAAGTTCATCAAAACTTAGAGTCATATCATCCACTTTGGCATAGTTATGTTACCCAATTGAGTCTAAACCTTTGCCAAAGTTTTTTATGTCCTTAATTTATAATCTAAATTCAAAATTTCACCTTTATAAGTTCATAGGGTTGATGTGTTAAGTGGGTTCACCATTTTCACTAAACTTGAGGGAACCTAGGTTCAATTTCCAATTTGGGTTAAAGGCCGTTTAAGACTCATGATCATTATCACCACTTGATAGAGTTAAGTCATTTCATTCTAAATACTTACACTTCAAGTCTATGTAACACAACATTTTGAGTCAATAAAGGTAGTGTTATGCTATCAAATTTGTGATAAATTATCTTTGCCTTAGACAGTTTTTGAAATAAGAATTTTGTCACATCTTTTGGGTAGTCTAGCACTATTACGCTGCCAAAAACATTTTAGATATTGTTTCATAGGCACTCTTGTATAAAGTGTAAATTTTTCCATACATTTTTCAAACCAATCCAAGTATACTTTTATGAACCTTTGTCTAGCACAGTTACACTTTTCACTTTTATCTATCTTATTTGTCAAAATAACCAAGTTTTATACCATTATTTGTGAAAAAATAAACTATATCTAAAGTTCCTTTTGTTTCATACCTTATACCTATTTTATCAAGTCCATGTCCAATAATCAAATGCCTAATTTTTTTTATAAGTGTTTCAAATCTGTTAGATTGAAAACTTCATCTATTTTCAAAGTCTAGCTTTTGACATCATTTGGCCAAGAGTCCTAGTGCATGCCTTGTTTAAGCCTAGCTTTTGACATTGTGTTTGGCCAAAAGACCTAACAACTTTTAACTTCCTAGATTAGACTAATTTAAAACACTTTGACCTTAGCATTTGGAATTCTGATTTTTGGTTAATTTACTTAATCTTTTTGTGTAATATGTGTAATGTTAGACACTTAACATTGTCTTTTGTTATCATAAATCTTTACATAAACCTTTTGATCCTTTTGATGAATCTACACCAATTTTAAACATAATATTTTTGGACATTGTCCTTTTAGATTTTGTATAACTCTCTTCCCTTTTTATCACAAAGCATTGACTATGGATCCCAACATGCATTCCTACACTCAAGTGGACTCATGTACAACTTGAGGATTAGTAATGTGGTTGAACAGGAAGAAATGGTACAAGACCCTTACATGGATAATATTTCTTATGAGATGGATCTTTATCCCTATTATAATACTCAATTAGGGGTACAAATCCAAGATCCATTAGCTAAATATTTGGTTAATATACCACCTTATTTATAATAAGACCAAGAATAAACCACATAATACCTAGCTACAATACTCACAGTTGATAAACTAGTTCTTCAACAGTCATGCTCTACTAATATGCCTTCCACTTAAGATATATTTTTATTTGAACATCATTATTTAGAAAAAAAATACAATATTTTGGTTCAAAACATAGAGGTAGGGGCCAAGTTTCCATCAGACTTCCCTCATGATAATTTACCAAGCCTAGTAAGAATGCCCCATAACATAATTTATGATCAATAAACTTCTTCTATAAATTCTTTAGCTCTATTCCAAATAATGTATCAGGACCCTAATATGCCTAATAAAATAAAATACCTCATGTAAGACCACTTTAACCAAATGCAGACAACATATCAAACCTACCTAAATCTAGCACACAATTTCAATCAGATGACCATGGTGAGCAAACCTCTTATTGACTTAGTTAATTCAACAAGAGTTTTGATAGAGTTAACTAGTCAAGACAATTAGAGTTTAGACCCATTCATGCAAAAAAAATTAGTATATATCTTGTTTCATATGCCCATTATTGAATAAGTGTCTTCTACTTCTATGTAAAATAATGAACAAAATATAGTGGATAATGTGCAAGCAACATCCAATCCAAATGAAAGTGGTACTAACACACAAAAAAATAGTCAATAGCATGTACCTATAGTTAATACCATGAGTGGACCATCATAATAAGGAGTAGGAGTTTCTACATCCCAACCTTAACTAGCTACTTCATCAAGTGTACAACCAACAAGATTAGGTAGTCAACCAATAACTAATGTCATGCCTCAACAACAAAATGTGATGAATCCTACTCCTTAACAAGTGATGAGTATTATTACACAATATTAGGAATAATAAAGTGTACCAACACAATAGATAATGATTATATTTCCACCTCAACAAGGGGTAACTAATGTTCTACCTTGTCACGTAGTGGTAAATATACCTCCTCAATCACAGACCAATGTACCAATCCAAAACTAAATGTTGACTAGCCAACAACATGTAAATATTGGTCATCAATATATTTTGAATATTTAACATGATTTTGCTTCCCAACAAGTATTTGTGCAACAAAGAGACTCCGATGTTTCTCAAGTACCTACTAGACAACAATTGGTTCAAAATGTGCCACAAGTTTAGAGATAGGGTCGTGGTCCAAAAGTTCCCACTCAATAATAAGGTTTGATTAGTTGGCATAATATCCATTTTCAACCATATAAGGTATAGTATAGCTATATCCATCCCAACCACAAAATCCTCTAATTCAAACCTTCATAGCCAACCCAAACTAGAATATCACACAACCTAATCCATGTATGCATATTCTTGGTTCATTTCCCAACCAAACTAATATACACCAATACATAACTCCATCATACCCTAATCAAAGTGTCCCACTTGTGACCTCCCAACCATCTATCCAAACTAAAATTCTCCCTCAAATGAATGTTCCTTTGATTTTCCTATCCCAAGAATTGTAACAGATGAAGGATGTAATTGTTGCCATTCAAGCTGGGAAACAAACTAAAAAGTTTAAGCAGGATGACATGTGCTCTTATCCATTTAACATGGAGTACTTGTAGATAACATTTCCTCTAGGATATGAACCACCAAAACTTTACAAATATAAAAGGAAAGGTGACCCTAAGGCCCATTTAACCAAGTTATTTATCACATTTCAACTAGTGGCATATAACAATATATACCTTTTGTTGTTGTTTCCAAGGAGCTTGGTTGGACAAGCCTTGGAGTGGTTTTTAAAGTTTCCCAAGAATTTAGTAACAAATTTTGATGATATTTCTCATAAGTTTGTGCATCACTTTTCTTATAATCTCAAACATTAGATTTCATTGGTTAACTTAACACAAATAAAACAAAAATCTGGTGAGAGTTTTACAAGTTATCTACAGTGATGGAGAGCCCTTACAAGTTGATTCACCCATAATTTACCAGATAAACAATTCATTGTTGTATTTACTAAAAATTTACTTAGTGAGATAGCTTATCATCTGGAACTACAATGTGCACATACTTTCAAGGAGATCATCAATAAAGGCTTGTTGATTAAGTGATCCCTTATTAATAAAGGGATCATCAAGATTATGTCAAGTAATCATAATCAAGGTACCAATTAGGGAAGTGGCCAAAACCAACATCCAATCCAAGCACAAACATCACAACCACCATAATCCAATAACCAAGATAGACCAAACTAATTCAACCACAATAGAAATGTTGTGGGTAATGGAGTAACCAAGTACCATCATGTCCAAACAATGCAAACATCATTTATACCAACTTTTTAGATTACTCCTACTTAAAAACCTCTCCAAATATTGTTGCAAGCATAACAACAAAACCTACAAAACAAATGCAACAACCTTTACCATTACAAACCCCTCCTCCAAGGAGAACTATGCTTACACATTATGTCTTTAGTGACCTAGGAGAGCCTATTGAGTCTATATTTTAAAAACTTGCTACTACTAATTTGATTAGTTGGCCTATACAAAATAATTATCTACAAGGCATTCCTTATCCTGATTGGTACCAAGAAAATGAAATCTATGAATATCATCAGGTCAACAGGCATAATCTATGAAGATGTGTACAAATCAAGCATTTGATTGAGAATATGTTAGAGAATAGGGAGATAACATTGGATAATTATGATTCCACCTCTAATAAAACTATTGGGATTTATCAAAACCCCTTTCCATAACATAACACATAGTAGTAGCATAATAATTAGCAACAACAACAACAACACTAGCCAATGCAACAATAAAATCGATAGTATCAAAATTAAAGGCTGAACCAATAGAATCGGTATAATCAATAATAGAACCCACAATGTCAAAAAAAATGGACAAAATGAAGGTTAGAATGGTAACAACCAACAAACCTACCATATGGTTGTACTAACTATAATAGGGTTATAGGTCATATTATAGGGGGCAACATTAATACCATCTCCATTAATCCTAGACTAAGCACTAATCAATCTAGACCATTACTAACTAATACCACTCAACCAAATTACATGGATAATCCTTCTTTGACCTAGGAATACACATAGGCAAACCAAAAAGTTAGGACTCCCACTTTTGGACCATATATCGATAACTTATCCTTGCCATGTGACCACATACAAGTGCATCAAAAACTGAGACTTATCTTATTTGGTACCACACCATTCCCAATTTTTTTTATAAATTATGGTCTAACATCTAATCCTAGTTGTGTAATCACAAATCCAAGGTCAAATATTACTATCCTAGGTCCCCAACCATCTACCACTTTGCCTATTATCCAACCAACCATTTAGCCTTGGAATAAACCATTCACCATTGACCAAGACAAGAAGTTTGATATTATGGAACAGTTGTAGAAGACACTAGCACAAATTTCTATTTTAGATTTTATATTAATGTCAATAATCCACAAACACATTTTGAATGAGTTTTTAACCCAATCCACTATTGCCAATAACATATCCCTTGATAACTTTTAAGCTTTGGTTGGACACCTAGCTCTAGCCTAACAAGTCACATTCAACTAAAGTGATATGTCTTCCCTTGGCTCACTCCATAATAATCTATTATACATAAAAGTTTATATAAAGTGACATAAAATGAAATGTGTCTTTATAGAGAATAGAGTAGGCCTCAACATAGTGTCTCTAAATCTCATCAATCTTTTTGGGTACATAATGGCATATCTCCAGCCAGAAATGATAACTATCAAAGCCTATGATAATCAAGAAAGAGAGTCACAAAGCACCATTATCTTACCAATTATCATTGGGCCTTTGACCCATGATACACTTTTCCATGTGCTTGATCTTGAGTTATCATATAATATGCTTCTAGGTAGGCCTTTTTTACATGAGATTCATGCAGTCCTATCAATGTTGTACTAATGTATCAATTTCTCCCACTTAGGGATGGAATTAAATATTCCAAGAGATTTACACCCATATGAACACTGTAAACATCTTAAGGTTGAGTTTCAAAGCTATAATTACCAATATGGTATGAATCCAAGTTATAAGTATCATAAAGGAAAGGCCATACTTATTGATCCTCCAAAAGATAATTACAAGATCCTAATACCTTGGATTCGATTTCCCACATGACACCTCCTAAAGCTTTCAATCATTTCACCATTTTAGATAATGGCTCAAAGGAGTATGTGACTCATGATATCTTCCATATTGCCAATTTTCTTCAAAATCCAAATACTTTTGGGTGACCTAAAAATACCCCACACATGCTTTGGAAATAAAAGAACAAAGATAAGGGACCTATCATGTTTGTACCAACATTTGGCCTAAAACCACACCCTCTTGAATGGGATGAATCATGATTATACAATGATAACCAAGTTGATTATTATAAAAGTGTAAAGTATTCTATTCCCAATAGGATCATGGAGCATCAATATTTTGAAGGAAGATGCCTCAGACCGAGTCAACTTGTAAGGGATCTATAGTGAGGGAAAGCCCTTACAAGTTGATTCACCCATAATTTACCAGATAAACAATTCACTATTGTATTTACTAAAAATTTGCTTAGTGAGATAGCTTATCATCTGGAACTACAATGTACACATACTTTCAAGGAGATCATCAACAAAGGCTTGTTGATTAAGCAATCCCTTATTGATAAAGGGATCATCAATCTTATGTCAAGTAATCAAAATCAAGGTACCAATTAGGGAAGTGGCCAAAACCAACATCCAATCCAATCACAAACATCACAACTAGCATAAGCCAATAACCAAGATAAACCAAAGTAATTCAACTAAAATAGAAATGTTGTGGGTAATGGAGTAACCAAGTCACATCATGTCCAAACAATGTAAACATCATTTATACCAAATTTTTAGCTTAATCCTACCTAAAAAACCTCTCCAAATAATGTTGCAATCATAACAACCAAGACCTACAAAACAAATACAACAACCTTTACAATTATAAACCCCTCCTCTAAGGAGAACTGTGCTTACACATTGTGTCTTTAGTGACCTAAGAGAGCCTATTGAGTCTATATTTTAAAATCTTACTACTACTAATTTGATTAGTTGGCCTATACCAAAGCATTATCCACAAGGCATTCCTTATCCTGATTGGTACCATGAAAATGAATTCTATTAATATCATCAGGTTAATAGGCATAATCTATGACTATGTGTGCAAATCAAGCATTTGATTGAGAATATGTTGGAGAATAGGGATATAACATTGGATAATGGTGATTATACCTCCAATAAAACTATTGGGATTTATCAAAACCCCTTTCCACAACATAACACATAGTAGTAGCATAATAATTAGCAACAACAACAATACTAGCCAATGCAACAATAAAATCAATAGTATCAAAATTAAAGGCCAAACCAATAGAATCAATAATAAAACCCAAAATGTCAAAAAAATGGACAAAAACAAGGTTATAATGGTAACAACCAACAAACCTACCATGTGGTTGTACATGACTACAATAGGGTTGTAGGTCATATTATAGGCGGCAACATTTATACCATCTCCATTAATCCTAGACTGAGCACTAATCAATCTAGACCATTGCTAAATAATACCACTCAACCAAATTACATGGATAATCCTTCTTTGACCTGGGACTACACATAGGCAAACCAAAAATTTAGGACTCCCACTTTTAGACCATATATAGATAACTTACCCTTGCCATGTCACCACATACAAGTTTATTGACAACTGAGACTTGTCTTATTTGGTCCCACACCATTCCTAGCATTTGTTAGTAATTATGGTTAACATCTAATCTTGATTGTGTAATCACAAATATAAGGTCAAAGATTACTATCCTGGGTCCACAATCATCTACCACTTTGCCTATTATCCAACCAACCATTTAACCTTGGAATAAACCATTCACCATTGACCAAGACAAGAAGTTTGATATTATGGAACAATTTTAGAAGATACTAGCACACATTTATATTTTAAATTTGTTGTGAATTTCAACAATCCACAAAAACATTTTGAATGAGTTCTTAACCCAATCCACTATTGCCAATAACATATCCCTTGATAAATTTCAAGCTTTCATTGGACACCTAGCTCTAGCCTAACAAGTCACATTCAACCAAAGTGATATGTCTTCCCTTGGCTCACTCTATAATAATTGATTATACATAGAAGTTTATATAAAGTGACATAAAATTAAATGTGTCCTTATAGACAATAGATCAGGCCTCAACATGGTGTCTCTAAAGCTCACCAATCTTCTTGGGTACACAATGGCATATCTCCAACCAGAAATGATAACTATCAAAGCCTATGATAATTAGGAAACAGAATCACAAAACACCATTAGCTTACCAATTATCATTGGGCCTTTGGCCCATGATACACTTTACCATGTTCTTGATCTTGAGTTTTCATATAATATGCTTCTAAGTAGACCTTTTTGACATGAGATTCATGTAGTCCTATCAATGTTGCACCAATGTATCAAGTTCTCCCACTCAGGGATGGAATTAAATATTCCAAGAGATTGACACCCATATGAACATTGAAAACATCTTGAGGTTGAGTTTCAAAGCTACAATTACCAATATGGTATGAATCCAAGTTATAAGTAGGATAAAGGAAAGGCCATACTTATTGATCTTCCATAGGATAATTACAAGATCATAATACCTTGGATTCCCTTTTCCACATGCCACCTCCTAAAGATTTCAATCATTTCACCATTTTAGATAATGGCTCAGAGGAGTATGTGACCCATGATACCTTCCATATTGCCAATCTTCCTCAAAATCCAAAGACCTTTGGGCAACCTAAAAATACCCCACACATGCTTTGGAAATAAAAGAACAAAGATAAGGGGCTTGTCATGTTTGTACCAATATTTGGCCTAGAACCACACCCTCTTGAAGGGGATGAATCATGGTTGTAAAATGATAACCAAGTTGATTTTTATAAAAGTGCAAAGTATCTTATTCCCAACAGGATCATGGAGTATCAATATTTTGAAGGAAGAGGCCTCAAATCAAGTCAACAGGGAACCATTGGGATAATTTTCATGACTAAATACAAAAGACCCTATGGAATTGGATTTAAACCACTTGGGGGTGACCTCACATATCTTATTTGACTTCCATCATTAGTGGCTAGTGATGATGATGTTGACAATGAAGTAGAGTCTGATCATAGCCTCACCTTTGATGACCTAGCTGAGACTAACTTGTTTGATAACAATGCCATATGTACTCTTACCCTAATCATTTGTCACATCCCATTGCCATTATACTATCCCAAATTCATAGATTGGGACCAACAAGCATCTAATTTATTGATTGATGAGTTTCAGAATGATGAGGCATTATGTGACTTTTTAGGCCTTAGAGACAATGTTTTGTTGTCAAATCATAAATCAAGATTCTCAATTACATTGGATCTTGACGCATATTTTGGAGAGCGAGTGAACACCCTTAGCCAAAAACAAATAAATAAAACATTGAGGTCCCCAAGTGAAATCCTTTTTGAGGCACTTTTTGACTAGAGAAAAAGTAAAGATAATGGCCAGTCTACTGGTAAAAACTTGTTTCAGGCATTGTTAGATGGGGGTGTTCATTCTTCTTTGAATTTAGACTAAGAAACCATGAATGATGAACTTTCCTATAGATCTAAGTTTAGTTTTTCACAATAATAAGTATTTGATCAAATTCCTCAATAATTTCCAACTATTTTTGTCAATGGCCAGATCTCCCATTAGGGGACTTAGATTCATCATGCCTAGGAGATGTTGAAGATCAAGTCCTAATAGAGTACCCTGATATAGTCTAATAGTTAAAGTCTTTGCCTACTATCCTAGAAGAAGATTTGACCCTTATAGTCAAAGATATAATAGAGGTAAACATCAGGACTCCATTAGACCCAAAATGGATAAAATTAGGTGCATCCCTCACTAAGAAGGAATGTGAATTCTTTACAACTCTATTGAGATAATTTGCAGATATATTTGCATGGGCTTATTCTGACATGCCAGGTTTAGACCCCACTTTGGTTCTACACCACCTTGTGGTCAATCTTGATACCAAACTTGTGAAACAAAATCTATGCAATATTCATCCTTGCATTGCTATCTTGGTAAAGAAAGAATTGTAAAAAATCTTAGAATAAGGATGTATTCGGTCTATTGACTACTCAGAATAGATATCTAATGTTGTACTTATTAGCAAAAAACCTAAAGGAATCTAAATTTGTACTAATTTTTGAGACATAGACAAAGCTTGTCCTAAGGATGAATTTCCATTTACTAATATTGACATGATCATTGAATCCACAATTGGTTATGAAATTATTTCACTCATAAATGGCTTTTTAAGATACAACCAGATCATGATAGCACTAAAAGACCAACGTAAAACAATGTTCACTACTCCATGGGGAACATTTTATTATCAGGTAATGTCATTCAGTCTTAAGAATGATAGAGCTACATATCAAAGGGCCATGAATATCATATTCTATGAAATGATTCTTGATATTTTTGAAGACTATGTTGATGCCATATTAGGAAAATCCAAGTCCAGAGTTGACCATCCATTAGTGCTACATAAGATATTTAAAAAATTACAGGAGTATAAAGTCAAACTCAATCCAAAGAAATGTGTGTTTGGAGTAACCTTAAGAAAGTTACTTGGCTTCATTGTGTCTCATAGTGGCATTGAAGTCAATTTGGGTAAAGTCTATGTTATAATCAAGATGCCACCACCAACCAATTTGAAGTAACTCTACAGTTTACAGGGCAAGATCTAGTCAATCTAATGCTTCATCTATTAGTTAGCAGACAAGTGTCATCAATTTACACACCTTCTAAAGAAGGTATTTTCATTTCACTAGGATGATCACTACCAAATATATTTTCAACAACTCAAGGACTATTTAGCTAATCCACTTATTTTGTTACTTCTTATGCCAGGAAGGTTATTCTTTTTATATCTATCAGCTATTGATAATGCCTTAGGGGCACTTTTGGCTCAACATGATAACAATGGAAAATAGCATGTAGTATACTACTTAAGCCATACCTTGGTCACATATGAACACAACTTTGTACCTAATGAAAAAACTTGTCTAGATATGGTCTTCATAGATCAAAAACTACACCATTACATGTTGAATAATAAGACCATGGTCATTTCAAAATTAGATCCACTCAAGTATCTAATATCTAAAATAGCTTTAAAAGGTAGAATGGAGAAATGTATCATGCTTCTTAGTAAGTTTGACATAGAGTATGTCAATCAAAAGGAAATCAAAGGATAGGTCCTTGCAAATTAAATTGTTGAAGCACCCCTTGCAAACACAAAGCCATTCATATTGTATTTTCTTGATGAATCCATAATGATTGTCATTAACACACCTCTTGGGGAGAAACACTGGAAGATATACTTTGATGGTTCATTTACTACACATGGATCAGGGGTAGGTCTCTTATTTATTACACCACAAGGGGATCTAATCCCTAAATCATTCAAAATTAGTTTTCCTTGTACAAATAACATGGTTGAGTATGAACACTTATCATAGGACTTCAATAGGTAGTACAATGGAATATATCTCATCTAAAGGTTCATGGTGATTCTCAATTAATCATCAATCAAGTCAAAGACCATTTTCAAACCAAAGAAGATAAGTTGGTTTTATATAAGGCTATAGTCTATACCCTAAAGCAATAAAATACAAATATCCAATTTGAGCATATACCAAGGGCTAGTAATAGAATTATAGATGCCATGGCTACTATTAGCTCTCTGATTTGATAAATAGATAAAGCTAGAGAATATCAGTTCCTTGTTGAGAATTTGTTTGCACTAGCTCATGAACCTTAAATTGTTGTAATGATTTGTGATATTATTGGTCCTAATTCTATCTAGTACTCATACCTTTAAAACTACCTTCATGACCAAGTTCTACCACCTAACATATCTTGAAAATAAACCAAATCCTTTATTCATCATTCCACTCATTATATTCTACTTGGATCTACCCTTTACCATCACATTTTTGATGGAACTCTACTTCATTATTTAACTTTGGTAGAGTCTACATTAACATTAAGAGAAGTTCATGAAGGATTATGTGGAGCTCATTCTAACAGGGTAGTCCTATCCAAAAATATCTTACATACTAGTTATTATTGGCCCATGATAGATGCATATATAGCTACATATGTAAAAAAGTGTGACAAATGTCAATGACATGCTAATTTAATTCATGCCCTAGTAAAAAATTTGAAACCAATGTTGACACCATGGCCATTTGATACATTGGGACTTGACCTCATTGGGAATATCAACCCCACTTCATCTGATGGCCATAAACATATCCTTACCACCACTGAGTATTTCACAAAGTGGGTTAAAGTTATACCCTTCACTTACATGACTAAAAAGAAAATTTCCCAATTTATCTTCAACTATCTCATTTGCTACTATGGTATCCTATCTAACATTATATTTGATAATGGAGGATCATTCAAGAATAAGGATGTAGACTAGATATTTACTAAATATAACATCACACAATATTTTTCTACATCATATTACCCTCAAGGTAATGGCTAGGTTGAAGCATCGAATACAATCATTATCATTATTCTTAAAAAAAAAATTCAATGATGTCAGTCATGATTGACACCTGTAGATATTCCCTACCCTTTGGGAATACCATACCAATCATCATACTCCTATAGGAGCCACTCCATACTCACTTGTTTATGGTACTGAAGCCATCCTTCCCATTGAAGTTGAATTGCCTTCACTATGCATAGATTTCAAACATGTCCTAGATGATCATGACTATTGAGTAGCTCACCTACAAGAGCTAGACCTAATTGATGAAAAATGCACAACTACGCTCAATAATATTTAGGCATATCAAAACCAACTCAAAGGCCACTATAATTGATGTGTCAAATTAAAAAAAATTAAACTTGGTGATCTTGTTCTTAAAGAAAACCAAAAGAATACCATGACTGAGAAGAAGTATAAAGTTAAATTAAAACCAAAATAGATAGGGAATTTCATCATTACTATAGATTATGGATCAAGGATATACATGCTTGCCACACCAAATGGAAATGAACTCCCTAAGCCAATGATTATTATTCACCTCAAGTGGTGCTTTGCTTGAGCACTAAGGTGTATTATTTGTAAAGACCATTTTAGTGGTGTCACTTTATAAATATTATTATTCATAAAAATATCATTCTTATCCATCCTCCTATCCTTATCCATTTTACCATTATATTATATCAACCAAACATGTTTTAAATCCTAGCCCATTTGACCTTGGTTTTTTCCATTCATTATGCATTTTCAGCACCAAAGAATCTGATTAGTTTCATTAGTTATTTCAAATACATCAAATAGAGATCATATTTTGGAGTAGTATGATATAAGTTTTGGTAGTTACATCCTTTTTTTGTTATTTCTTTCTTATCATTGATCTTGCTAGTAATTATAACTACCTTTAGGCAAATTAGTACCATTGATCTATGATGTTTTATCCTAGTTATAACCACCTATGGGAAACCTAGAAGAAACATTTTTTTATTAATTCTTGATGTACCAACTTGCCACTTCCTATGTCATACTATGTATTTTTACCACCTATGCCCATTTTTTTTGAATTGACTACTACACTAGTCGAATTCCTCCATTACAAGGTGAAATTGTAGTGACTTGAGGTCCTATTCTAGGACTATGTAGGTAGTACTCGATACTTGTTGTGGTCAGCTCAATCACCCTAAGTTTGAATTCTCTCACCATTTTTCAAGAAACCTAAGTTTGAATGCTCTCACCATTTTGTGAGCAACTTATGTTTAAATGCTCTCACCATTTTTTTAGAAACCTAAGTTTGAACGCTCTCACCATTTTGTGAGCAACCTAAGTTTGATTACTTTTACCATTCTAAAAGCAACCTAAGTTTGAATGCTCCCACCATTTTTTGAGAAACCTAAGTTTTAATTCTCTCACCATTATACAAGTAACCTAAGTTTGAATGCTCTCACCATTTTATGAGATTGAACCATTTAGTGTCTCATCATTATTGATTGAGTTGAGATACTTCAAAAAATTCCAAAAACATTTTTAAAATCATTAGAAAAAACCAAAAACATTTGACCACTTGTTTTCCTTAAGGATTTTGGGAACCCTTATTAAGTTTCAAGCAAACCACTTATCACTTAATTTCCCCATCCTTTTTGGCCTTTTCTCTCACACACTTGCCATTTTGTAAGACCATTCCTCTTCTTCTATCACACCCACTCTATTTTTTTCCTTAGTTATAATTTTCTTCCCATCCCTTAGGAGAACTACATTTTACCTAAAGTTTTTATTGGATATTATATCCATAGAACTATGTAGGTAGTGTCCACTTGCCTAGTGTATATGGAGACATCCTAACCACCCACTTCCTTTTCTTCTATTCCCCCATTTTGTTCATTTATTAAGTTGTTGCCTATTTTCTAAGGTCAATATTTGTAGGGTTTCTATTACATTTTTTATTTCTTTGTTTTTTCTTATTTTTGTTTGTATGTTTGACTATTTGTTTTCTTTCAACAATGTTACCTTGATTCAGTTTATGTGTGTTCATTAGGTGATTCCTTGCCCACACCTATACTTGTATCCATTTATATTCATATGTTTACATTGTCATCATGGTTTCTATCATTGGTGCATTGTGTTCTATTGAGTATTGTATTTTGGGAGTCAATCCTCATGCATATTTTATCCAAGTCCTCATGATGTTATACCATGATGCCTACAAATGTGCTAAAACAAACCTCAGCTTTAAGAAGTATATTTGGAAATGGCGGCATCCACATATCTTTGGCACTAATATCCTGATTTAATCCAATAATATCCCAAATAGAGTAATTAACCATGAAATAATTTCAACCTTTATTAATTCAAATTAGCATCTCCATACTAGTAGGTTGTTCCAATTCATCATTACCCTCTATGTTAAGTTATCATCATCCTCAGCCAAGTTATCATGTTTTTCAAAATTAAGGTCCAATGATTGTAACTGCCTATGGGTAAATCATTGTACACCATCCCACCTACATTTCTCAATAATTATAATCACCTTTAGGCAAATCATTGTGTTCTCACCATTTTAATTTTTTTTCCCATATAGGGGCACATTGTTATCCTATTTGTTTATCCTAAATGAGGTAGTTGCATCTTCTCAATGATTATAACCACCTTTGAGCAAATCGTTATGTTATCATACCATGTTGCCACTATCAGGGTATAATGTTTATAACTACCTTTGGGCAAACCATTTTACACCATCCCACTTTCATTCTTAATGATTATGACTACTTTTCAAAAATCTTTGTGTTTTCAACCCATCATCTTTCCTTTTTTTGGTCGCCTCATTTCACTTCTTATTGAGGGACTGTTTGTCAACCTACTTATCCCAATCATTCCCTCAACTGGGCAAACCATCATATAGTTAGTTTATCATCATTATAGTTATAGGCACATAATACCTTTTCATTAAATGATAATATGTTACTATGATTATAGCTTGCAATGCCTTCCCAAATAGGGGCAAACTATAGACACCTAAATCTAGCCATCAATAACCTCCAACTAGGCTTTTGACCAATTTCCACCAAAGTGCACAATTTGGCCTAAAAACACTAAAGCATATTAAATGAGTTGAAATTGATATATTCAAGTTCCAATTTTGGCCAAAGTATCATTAAATGGGGTGATGCAATTTATGGGCTAGATAACTTTGATCAAATCATTTCAAGTCAAAATGCCAATTTTGTACCTAGGTACTTTGGATTGTTCTTTTCTATGAAATTTATTATATAGGACATATGCATTTTTTATCTTGTGTTGACAACATCCTAAATGGGATAATGGATCCAATGCATTTGACATTGATTTCTAATTTCAATTCAGTCAAATTTTGGACCAATAACAAGGCATTCTGATCAATTTGAGTAACTTATGCACAAAGTGCTTAATCATGCTTAAGAGCTAATTAATCCAAATCAAAGCTTAATTAATAATTCTATGGAAACTTGTTAAAAAATTATTTTTAGAAATGAATATTGAATATCTGCATCATTAGGTGACCTCATTTCTTGGGAAGACATCCCTAGGCCATAAATAACATAAATATCAAGATTATGGGTGTCCCACGCCTCTTTGTTACCTGCCATGCCTCATTAATTTACCTTCTTTCAAAGTCATGATGATGATAATTATGGAATTTAATTACATAATTCAATTAATCCATGACCACACATCTCAATCTTGAGATGGATGGTCATGGTTGATTCTGGTCATTCTTGAAAATCTATAAATAGAGAGGCCATGAACATCATTTTTAAGCTTAATTTGTGTAAAGTTACCATGTCAAATTGATTGCAAGAGCTATCACATGCCAAAGTTATGATGCCAAAATATTGAGCCAAGCCAAGCTAAAGCCACAAGGTGCCAAGGAGAAAAGGAGATAGCCAAGCCTCCTTTGATGAATATTTCATGAGTAAAAGCAAAGCAAGCCACTACAACAAGCATTTGGATCATCCAAGGAAGGTGAAGGATTCTTGTTTTTCCTTACTTTTTAGTTTCACTTTTCATTTTTTTTGTTATTAAGCTCACCGTAGTAACTAGACCTAGAGATGTATGCTAATTTGTGTGTTTTTATCAATTTTTTTGAATTTTTATACTAACACAATATTAATAACCTCTCTTGAGTCAAATTCCTAGTTCACATATTAAATATGAAAACCAATCAACATATTGGTTTTTTATAGTCATGATTACACTGAAGATTTGTAAGTTAGGGATTTTGATCAGAAATAAGACATAAAACATATGTCTAAAATCTTTTGAAAGGTTTTGTAGAGCTTTAATGGGTTTAGCCAAACTCGTAGAGTATACTCCTAGTAACCCAGATCATGTTTGATATTGAATTTATGTATTCTATTTCCTTGGGGTGGTGGAATCCTTTGTCCAATGTGTCTACCTTCATGGCATCCTTTCTAGATGTTTTAATATTTAAATTCATCACCATTATAAGCTTATACACGTGTCTCCATCCTTTGATTACATATAATTTGATCAAATATTCCCCATTTATTCTAATAGGAGTATTCATCCGGTTCATGTGCTTATGCCACATGGTGGCTTTGCATGCATATTGAGCTCATTGACTCTTTGACTTTACTCACACCATTGATATTATATGTATGGTTGAATGTGTACCATTTATTTTCTCAAGAGTGTAATATAGGCATGACACTTAGCACCTTTGCATTTGTCCTCAGGATCCCCTAACTAGTTGACCTATCTCTTATCATTGATCCATGCTTGTATGATGGATCACATTCTATTGATTTTTCTAGACCCACTGAATATGTCCTCATCCATGTACCATTAGATCTTATATAAGCTTCCATGATATAAACACTTGTCAACTCCATGTTCAACCTTAGGATCCATTTGAAATATTTTAATTTAAATAGATACTTCTCATGGCTCAAATATGACATCTGTGTGCACGTCTTACTCTACTAGTTCAATTTTGAAGGCTTATATCTTGAGATAACAAACTCATCAAGGTAACAAATTTTTAGGGGACCTTTTTGAAATGAAATAAATCATGACCATGAAATATTTTAGCTATATTTTACCTCTTAAGTGTACTTATCAAATGTGCAACCAAACTAACCTATTTGTTCCTGCACATGACGTGCCATGACAGTCTAATTCCTTAGATTTTATAATTTCACTCTTTAAGCCTATTTAAAGTGTTTCAAAAGATTTTAAAACAAATTTTGATCTTAATTTTAATTATGTCTTCTTATTCTTCCATGGGATCACTCTTTGAATAGGACTCTACTCAGCTTCAATCTCAGACCTATAAAATTTGGTATGTAGGACAAATTTTGCTAACATCTTTGATGACTCAACTAGGAAGCATGCCTACTATGATTGAGAAATCATATTATTTATGGAGTATTGAACTCATGAAAAATCATAATTCTATTCCATGAATTTAATAAACCTATTTGACTAAAAGAAGATAATAATTCCACTAAGGTAAGGAAGAAAACACAAAAAATAGAGAAACTAATCTAACAAAGCAATTATGCAAACAAAGCACTTATTGGGGACAAAACAAAGCAAACTAATGTTCTAAAATAACACTTTAAGGAAAAAAATATAACTAATTATGTACATAGAACTCAATTTCCTTAATATCAATGTTTCAAATGTATCCCATTAACTAGGATAAGAAGTTCCTTACCATCCATTTTTGTAAGTTAGAAGGAATTGTGTTATTTTCAAATAGAGATTGTGTATGGACCACTCCAAAGAGATTCAAACTTTATATGCCTCATTATCTTAGATCTATCCTCATCCCACTTGAGGACTAAATCTCCTTCTTTGAAACTTCTTGAAGAATCTCTTTTGTCAAAGGATCTCTTCACCTATGCTTGATGGGCTTCCATGGCCAATATGGACTAATTTCAAACTTCCTCCATCTTCATAAGCTCAACATATTTTATTTCCATTGGCTCATTCTCCAACAACTCAATTTTATGCATTAGTTTTAAATCAGGAAACTTAAGAGAAATATGCATTCTTAATTCCTTACCATAGACCAGCTTGTATGAAGAGTTGGTTATTAATATTTTTTAGGTGATCCTATTAGCCCATAGAGATGAATGTAGCTTGAGGTTTCATGACCTCTGATTATCTTCAATATTCCTCATGATCTTCAATAGGTTCTTATTTATGGACTCAACCAAGCCATTACCCTGTGGATAATAATTTGATAAAGTTATGATAAAATAACCATGTTGAACTACCCACTAGTTGATCCTATCTCCCACAAATTCCATAGAATTATAAAAAATGAGGGTTGAAGGAACTCCAAATATAGTAAGAAAACCTTCATACAAGTCTAGAACATTAGACTCAGTTGCTTCTTTCAATGCTACTATGTTTGTCCATCTAGTGAAGTAATATGTAGTAATTATGATCCATTTATGTCCTAAGTTTGATGGGGGTTAATGAGACCAATAAAGTCCAATCCCCATTAGATAAATGGTTGGTATACTTCAATTGGTTAGAGATGTAAAGCTACAAGATTTAATTTTCCTACAAACATAACACACTATTTGCATTTCCTAACCAATGCATGATATCCATTGACTATGCTAGGCCAATAATATCATGCTCTCATAATTTTAAGGGTTGTGGTTTTTGTAAAATAGTTCCCTCCACCATGTCCATCATGAAACTACTCAAGCAATATTTATGTTTGGCTTTGATCTATACACCTTAGCAACATGCCATTGATATCTTTCTTGAACAAGGCACCTATTATGGCATTAATATGCATCCTTGGAGAAAGTGCTTTAAGATCCCTCTAACTAAGACATAATATTGGGACAAACTAAGGTTGTGGGTAACCTATGATGGGGCTGAACCTCCAGAGAAGGTTGGCTTCCTTTTGATGAATCACCTAGACTAATTCCACTACTGAGAAAAGGGTTAGAAAGGGGGAAAGGCCTCTTAATAAATTTAACTAGGTGATGCACCAAATAAAAATGGGAAAATCCCATAATATTGAACCCACACTACATTAACACAAGATATTTCTATCTCACACAACATCATAGATGAGCTAATTACATAAGTGTTTTATGGACTAGGTTTAGGTAGAACACTAATTTAGACATGAAATATCTTGAAAACACCCTAAATGAGGTTAAAAAGGAGGGCAATGGATGAGGAAAATTATCCTTCACACAATTCCATCATGCACAACTCACTCAACATAAATCTAAGGCAAGAGATAGGTCAATAAAGTTTATTATTGCATCAAGAGGTAGTTCTTAAAAATGCTTGATAGGGTTTAGACTAATAAAGAGGAGAATATCTTATAATATATCAGAGAGTCCCCTAATGCTCCCAAAAAATAAACATCCTTTTAATAATGATAAAGAATGAATAATATAGAGAAAGGAAGAAGAGGTAGCATGTTAACCAAGAACAATCAATGAGCTACTACCTTTTAATGAATTCTTGATCACACTTAATCCAATCTAGACTAGCCTTTCATCAATAAGTTAACTTTATTTTACTCTAATTAGTCTTCAAGTTATTCTCATTAGTTGAGCAATACACTAGAGGACAAGAGTCTATTTTTTAGATGATGAGTCATGATCCTTTCAAGGAAGAAATATCTTTAAGATCTAAACAACATTGAATGCTCTACTGTATTCTCTAATTCCCAAATCCCTTTTCTTTTATCTTCCATGCCACCTTCCACTTGCTTTCACTATCCATGAGAATAGAATCCTCATATCTATAATTCTGACAGAGCCATGCCATGTCTATTTTGAGTGGTGGTAAGTACCTACTTGTTGAGGTTATGACTATAGTAGAAGATGAGACACTCCTTCATTAATCACATATCTACCCCATGTTAATATTTAAACATATTATACTATAAATTAATACCAATCCAATTATTGGTTTTCTTGTAGTTATCCTATCAATGAAAAGCCTACAAGCCATGCAGCTTTATTCTTGATCTTTATTAGGTCAAAATAGACCTATTCTACCTTTAACTCTTATGTAAATTTGATGCCTCATTATCTACACATATCTTCTTTAAAGAGTTATGATCATAGTCATGAAACAATATTGTTACCCTTTAATATGAGCCTCATAAGTTTTAAATCTTTGAACCAAAGGTTAAGGCTATGCTTTAATGGTGAGGGAACTTCATCATAGCCATCTTAACTATATGAATGTGTCCCATGTTTAATGCTACTTGATCAAGATCTAATGGTGACACAACCCTTTGAAAAATTTCTCTTGATTTGGCGTAAACCATGTTCAACCTCTATTTGAAGTCCCTAGATTTTGACTTTTAACAACGGATATCAATCTTGATCTAGGCCTTCTCAAATTGTGCCATCTATTAGCTCTTAATTCATTCTCAAGATCCTATTGTTAGCTCTTTGACTCTTAAACCTCATGCACACCGTAGATCTCCCTTTTTATGACTAGATCATATACCATTGATTTAATTGATAGTTTATATAGTCATGACACTTGGAAACTTCTAATTTAGATTCTATATTAATTGAATTGTTTACCTCTCATTCATCATTGATCTACTTTTCTATAATGGATCGTACACCATTGATTTATTTAGAGCCATCGACTTTGTTAGTGAATGTGCACCATTAGATCTTCATTCAAATACCTGAGATCTTGACACTTTCTAGCTATGCAATCATCTTTAAGAACTTTGAATTTAAATGGCTATTTCATGAAGATTAAAATTGACATCCATATGCACATTTTACTCTACAATTCTAACTTTAAAGGCTTATATCTTTAGATAGAAAGCTCATCAAGATACCAAATTTGTAGAAGACGTTCAAGGCATGAATAAATTCATGTCTATGTGATCTTTTGGCTTGATATGATTGAGCATACTTATAAAATGCACAAGCAAACTCATTTGTTCATTTCTTTGTGATATGTGATGATGATCTAGTTCTTCTAGATTTGTGCTTAAACTATTATTTGAATCTCCAAGGATAGAATGAAATTATGAGGTTTGTGGAAACCTAATTCATGTTATTGAATTCTATGATCACCATGGAAACCTTTTTTCTCAAATTTTGACAAACTACACTTTAAGTTTACTTAAGGTGTTTCAAAAGCTTTGCAAGCTAGATATGATCTTTAAACCACTCATTCCATTTAGAACTATGTTTAGTTCATCCATTTAGGTAGAAGCTTGGAATGTGGGCCAAAATTGGCCAATAACACCATCAAAAAGAATTAAAGGAAATGACTACAATTTTAAATATCTTATTTTTGAAGGGCTTAGCTAAGAAGGATAAATACCATCCTAGAGGTATCTTACCATGTCTTAGAACCAATTAGAGGGTGAGGGGTGATCTGTTACAACTTCCTCCTCATTTGACACCATAACCACCCCATTATCCTTTTACAAGTATTGGGTATGATGTTCACAAAGTCCTTTGCCTCTGAATAGATTTTTGACTTTGATCTCCACATCATAATCCATTATCTTTGTTATCCACCTATCTCTTCTCTCATTTATATCCTTGTTTAAGAGGAAATCTTTGATACTTGGATGGGAAACCATTAGATGTATCTTATTATTAGATAACAAGTATCTAAGATTATTGAGAGACCTTATAATTAAAATTACATGCTTTTCAACAAAATATTACCATGTTTAATATTCTTCTAAGCCTTGATTTTATAATGATATTGGTTGCTCTAAAGTCTCTTTATTCTACTATATAAAAATTCTTGAAATGGTGTCCATGTTAGAATATATGCATAAAAGGAAATCTATTATGAAATTTGGGTTTATGAGTGTAGGAGCACTAGATATGGATCTCTTAATCTTTTCAAAACTCTTCATTCCTTCCTTGGTCTAGCTAAAGCTCTAATTATTATTTAGCCTAGCTGTGAGTGGCTTAGCTAAAGTGACAAAATATAAAATATATCTCCTTATAAAATTTATTTTACCTAAAAATATTTGCAAAGCCTTCTTGTGCTTGGGCAAGGAAAGTGAAATAATTGACTTTATACTATCAATATCTATACTCATACCATGTTTATAAATCACATGTCCAATAAGCTTACCTTAATAAACTAAAAAGACACACTTTTTGGGATTTAGAGATATCCTAAACTACCTACACTTTTTAAACACTTTCTTGAGGTGAGGCATGTTCTCATCTACACTCTTTTAAAACACTATTATGTCATCCAAATAAACAAGTATAAACTTATTAATGATGCCCTAAAATGCCATATCCATGGCTCTCTAAAAAATTCTCTAGCATTGGATAAACCAAAGGGCATATTTATATATGCAAATGTCCTCCACTTGGTGGTGAAGGCTATCTTGAATTTGTCTTCTTCCTTGAACAAAATCTGATTGTAGCCACTATATCCATCCAACAAGGAAAACCTTTCTGAACCTACAACTAACTATAAGATCTATTCCATAGATGGAATTGGATAGTGGTCTTTAAGAGAAGTCTTGTTTAAGTCACAAAATTCAACATATAATATTATATCACCATTATTATTCCGTACTAGGACAAGGTTTACCACCCAAGTTGAGTTCTTGATTGGAAATATTATAGCTAACTCAATGTGCTTATGAATTTCAGATTTGATCAAATTATTAAGATTTAGATTAATATGCCTTTGTCTTTATCTTACTAGCTTAGTTTCATCCTCTAATTCAATGATGTGTTGATATATACTTGGATCAAATCCTTTGAGGTCACTATATTTCCACACAAATACATCAACAAAGCTTACACATAACTCAATGAAAGCTTCCTCTTATGTAGGACTACATACCTTACCCAACTTCAATTTCTTGTTGGCTGCAATATCCACATTGGAAAATTGTTCCTATTTTGTTAACAGAGATGCCTTTTCCTTCTTTAGATCATCATCCCTACTGAATATGTTCTCAAGTGTGACCAACCCCTTGGGTAACCTATTTTTTTTTCAATTACACACTCTGATAATCATATTACTACAAGAACTTCTCTTGGTTCCTTAATGAAAACTTAGCTTCTTCTTATAAAAACCTAACAATTTGATTATCATATTCAAACACTTTCCAATTCTTATGGTTGTATAGAATATAAGGTCTTACAACCACCTTAATGTTTTACTAAACCTTTTCACTCTTTATATTAGCTAGAATTCTAAATCATGCCCCAATGGCAACCAATTTATTTGCATGTTTGTTCTCATTTATTGATATAGCCTAAATATTGATGAGATCTTTAAATTATTCAAGTAAGTCCCATAATCTATGATTATAGGACTTAAGCAATATATTCTTTCATACATTAATATCTCTTACTTGGTGAGCTACAAGTTCACTATCACCAAAGACTTGTAAGGTGTTGACTCTCATCTTTCTATCCCACTACAATCCATGGACTAATGCCTCATATTTAGTAACATTGTTTGAAAACCAAACTAAAAATTTAGAGAAGATAAATACCTTTTTTTGGATAGATAAATCAACATAATTTCAGCACCATTACCATGCTTGTTCCTTTCTCCATAAAATTATAATTGCCATGAGCCATCACTAGGTTCATCATCTTTTATTAAGGCTAGAATTGGTATATCATTCTCATGAAGGAAATAAACACTAATTACTTCTTCAATTAGATTATAAGGATCATGATCATTCAAATTAGAGTCCCACTCATCAATGAATAGATCTGAAACTCCTTCTAAAGATGACTCATCTTCCACTTCACTATTTTTTAACACCTCATCTAAGATGAGATAGTGTTTACAACACTTGGCATATATGGCTCCAAATTGAAGCATGTAATAGGTTTAGAATGTATAGTTACCTTGGTACCATACCTAGTCCTAAAAATCAAATATGACCAATCAGCTTATAAGTATCCTCTAATTTTTGAGTTGAAGTCCCTTGATAGACACATGGAAAATTAGGGAGGTGAGTCTACTACAACTATATCTTATTAAATGGTAACATTGGGATAAGCATGTAGTGTCAACTTCAGATCCTTGAGGATGCCTACTATCTTTTTTGGTGATCCATCTAGATAAAACACCCTTTTAGTGTTTGACTCATAGATAAGACCAAGTTTGTCTGTAATCTATTTAGGAGTGATAGTTCTACTAGCTCCACTATCTCCCATACAGTTATGGATTAAAGTGTCACCAACTATCAAAGAGTGGTAAAAAGGAGGATTTTTACTTGAATTTACCTCTACTTTATCTACCTTCCCCACCTTATGTACCTACTATAATTATTTCTTATATTGTTGATCTTAACTAGTTAGGATAACACTTGGCTTCTCAATTGGTTCTAAAGACACTTTGAGGGATGAAAGGTCTTGGATGAGCATGTCCTTCTATCCTATAATAGAAATGGAATCCTACATGTGAATATTGGCATTATATTCTTCATTTTATTTATTATGCTAAATTGAGCTCCACTACACTTTGGTTACACCTCATAGCGGAAACAAGTTGATCTTTGATAGTTTTGGAATAATCATTAGGAACAATTGAATTACTGCTCACATATTGAACCTCATCAATGGCTCTTCTTTTAGCTCTAGTCAAAGCCATAACTTGGCTATTTATGTTGCTAGTCTCAACTTGGTTGAATGCAACATGATAATCTATTTTCCAATTCAAATTAATAGCATTAGGTTTCCCTTAAAATTTTGGGGTTCCCACTTTTTATTCCAAACTTTTATTTGGGTATTGATCTCCTTGAAGATAAAACTCTTCTAGTGTCATTTGTGGCATATTAATATTTTGTGACACCAAAGCTTGATTTTGAGCATCATTGGGATTAGATGTCTACTAACCTAAATCTTACATCAAGTTGTTTTAGGTGGTGTGGTAAAAATATCTCTTGAATTGGAAGTCACATTGGGATTAATAGATACATATGGTTTAGCTTGCATAATGGCCCCTTATGATTGGTAGGGTTGTCTATTTTCTTTGAACACTTGGTAAAGAGGCCTTTGATTATTGAAGGGTTGATAAGTGTTCTAGTTTTTTTTATAGGGCCTACCCTAGAACTACTATCTTATTAGTTGAATAAGTTCATTCCCAAAAGATTTGTACCAAACTTTTCAATCCCCCAATCTCACTAGCTTGACTAGAAGGAGTTGTAACCTAATCTTTAAGGGATGGAATAGGGGCTATAAATGGGGTTTGAGGAGCTTGAGGGAATGACATAGGATTCACTTCTAGGAATATAGGCATTAAGGGCCTTATAGAGAGTTTACCATCTTTTATTAAGCTATTTTTTTCTCTTATGACCACCTTATACACATTTAGCAAGGTTATACCATCCATTAACTATATCATTACACTAATATTAGAATTGAAGGATTTTAGATAGTACAAAAATGCACATTCTAGAGATGGTCTAATTAATACAAGTATCCTAGTCCATTTCTTTTGAAATCTAAGGTTAAAATCTAACATGAACTCATGAGGCACTCTTTTTATAATAGTAAACTATTTAACCAATGATAGGTGGCCATATTTATATTCAAACTGTCTGACTAATGCTACACCTAATTCATCCCATGTAGATATGAAATTTAATGGGAGATTTCTATACCATTTCAAAGGTATTCCTTTGAAGGAAATAATAAGCAGTCCAATAGACACATTATCTTGAACAACATTATGTACTAAACAAAAGTTGGCAACATCCTAGATGTGTTCAATAGCAGTTGTTTAATCTTATCCTTAGAAGAATTGGATACTTTGAAGGGTAGATATAGGAATTTCATCAAAGTGAGATATATTAAATGGGATACCTCTATTAAATGGGAGAAACACTTGATTTATGATGGTTATCTTGATAGTGGGGAATGCACTACTCAGGACAATGGATAAGGTCTTATTCTATTAAATCTTGCTCTTTTATATGAAATAGAAGGAAACTTAAAGAATTCAAAGGGAATGCCTTTATTATCTAACCTTGTAGTAACCTTTGGCATGAGAGTGTTGCTTGTATGATGCTATGAACCCTATAACTCAAAGAATATTTATCTTCTAATGATGATGGATGTCTCCTTCTTCAAATACTTTTCCTCAACTCCAAAATTCAACTATGTTAAGGAGAATGTTTTTGGGTCCCTTCAAGCATGCAAAAAAATATTGTGGTCTTAATTTTCACCCATGGGGGGAGTTATTTAAGATCCCTCCAACTAAACTACAAAATGGGAATGACCTTAGGATGTGGGTGTCCTATGGTGAGGTTAAGCCTATGAAGAAGGTCAACTTCCTTTTGGATCAACAATCTAAAATAACCTTTGACTTGAGAAAGGGAGATAAATAGACACTAATTACATGAAAACATGTAAAAGGAGGTGATGCACTAGTTTTTTGAATACTTATGATTACACAAGACACACTATAGGACACTTTCAAGACTGTTAAACATCACTTCATTCAGTCTTTTAAAAGCTTCCTCATAAGTGTTTTACTAAAAGATAAGAACTAGCTATTAATATAGCACGGGAGGGTAATTGTCCACTTCTTAACTAATCAAAATACTATATATGCACTTAGAATGACCTGTGAGAGATACCAAACACTTCATGAAGGTGAGGGAATGTAGATAGAAGAAAAGGAAATCATGGATTCACTTAACCACATAAATGAACTCATAAGACACAGTTCATTTTGGATTGTAAATGGAGGAATTTAGTCTCTGTTATATCAAATAGGTGCTATGGTATAGATTTGGCATAGCCAAAGCATAAGATTTTATCTCTAAGAAAAATATTTGAGAGTCAATCCCTTCCAATTAGAAAGAAAATGGAATATATAGGAGAAGGGAGGGGAGAGAGAGAGAACTAAGAAAATAGCCATTAACAAATGTGGCCCAACTACTTTTGATCAATTAGCATTGATCTAATGATGTTGAGTCATAATCTATCATATGGGAACAAGTACATAAGTACCTTGAAACATAAAATTTTCCACTGTCTCCCTCAATCATGCTTTATGTTATTCATGTTATCAAGTAGTTACTTGGGCTCATACCTTGATGTTCCTTTTGACATTTCTTTCATAGTTACAAATCTTCCATTACTTATAAATCTTGAACATAGGTCTATTAAATATGAAAACCAATCACCCTATTAGTTTTCTATAGTCATGATTGTATTGAAGATCTGTAGTCTAGGGATTTTGATCATAAAAAAGACATAAAACTATGTTTGGAATATTTTGAAAGGTTTTATTGATATTTAATGGCATTAGTCAAACTCAAAGTATTTTCTTGGTAACTTTGATCATGTTTAATCTTGATTTATATATTCTACCTACTCAGGGTGGCAAAATCCTTTGTCTAATGTGTCTACCTTCATGGCATCCTCTTAAGTTACTTTTTATATCTAAATGCCTAACCATTACAAGCTTAGACACATGTCTACATCCTATTCTTATATGGAACTTGATTAAATCTACCCCATTTATTCTCAATATATTATTTTTCTAGATCATGTGCTTACACCAAGTGGCTACCTCATGATCATCTTAAGCTCAATAACTTTTTGAATTTGTTCATACCATCAATAATTTAGGCATGGTTGAATACATACCATTTATTTTATCAATATTATACCATGGTAATGACACTTGGCACCCTTCCATTTATCCTCAAGATCCTTTAACTAATTGACCTCTCACTCGCCATTGATCCACAATTGTATGATAGATCATGAACCATTAATTTATCTAGACCCACTAACTCTATCCTTGCCCACACACTGTTAGATATGATCTGAGATTCCATAATATTGACACTTGTTAGATCTAATTTCAACCTCAAGATCCATTTAAAATATTAAAATTTTAATGACCACTTATTATGGCTCAAATATGATGTTTGTGCGCATGTCTTACTCTGCTAGTTCAATTTTTAAGGCTTATATCTTGAGATAGAAAACTCATATAGGTATCAAATTTGTAGGGGACCTTCTTGGCATGAAAAACATAATTCCCATGTAATATTTTAGCTCTATTTGACCTCCTAAGTGTATTTATCAAATGTGCAACTAAACTAACATGTTTTTTCTTACATGATGTGTCGTGATGGTCTACTTCCTTAGATTTGCCAAGTTCACACTTTAAGCCCACTTAAAGTGTTTCAAAATATCTGAAAACAACTTTTGATCTTCATTTTAAGTCTATCTAATTATTCTTCCATGGGATCACTCTTCGAATGGGACTCTACTCATCTTCGATCTCAAACTTAGAGAATTTGGTATGTAGGCTAAATTTAGCCAACAATCCCTTCATCTTTTCTAAGATGAAGGGTGGAGGATATATCTTTAAAATATCAAAGGAGGATTGAGCCCTAAATCTTGAATGCAATATAGAGGATCTATAATTCTCCTCAAATTATTTTTATGAGAGTCACTATGTAACCTTCATCTTATTTCAAAGATGAAGGGTGGAGAATCATTCCCAAGAAAGAACATAGATCATTAATAATAACCCTTCATCTTATTTCTAATATGAATGGTTGATAATTCTCCCTAAAACATCTCATAAGATTCATTATGGGCCCTTCATCTTGTCTCCAAGATAAAAATGTATAGAATAATCATTTATATTAATTCCTTTAGTAATTAGTGAGCTCACAAAAGAATATTCCATGGGATGTCAATATTCCTTCTTGAATGAAGATGCCTCTTGGAGGGAGAAAAAAATTAATAATTGAAATGAAATTATAATTCCTTTTACATAAAACTATAATTAGAATAATTATTATTTTAAATAATCAAATATAAATTTAATTAATACAGTGTGGGGAATTTTATTATAATAGTGATTTAGGGAAGGGGCATTAATTACATTAATTGATCAACAAAGGAAAAATAGTGAATTGATTAGAGTAGAAGAATTGACTAAAGAAAATGACTAGAATGATAATTGAATAAATCTATTACGGTGAATTATCCCACCTAAATATGAGCCAAGGTGAATTCAAACTCATATGTTAGATGAATAGATGATTTTATACTAGTTTATTTGAAATTATAGGAATTAATTCTATTTTTTAATTTTGACATAGAAGTGATAAAAATGGATTTTCTACACCCTCTAAACTTCATAATCTATAAGATCCATTACTATATTATTAAGTCACCATATATGGGCCTAAAATTATAGCCTTATCCCTTTTTCTTATCTATTTTACTATTAAGCCTCAGGATAAGGTTTTCCACTAGTATGGGCTATTCATGAACATTATCATTGTCTTCAAAATATTGTTCATAAGGCATAATTAGTTTGACATTTGTTATCATTTTTTAAAAAGAAATTTTTTTCAAGAACTTAGTAAAATGTATACTATAGTCCTATACTTATATCGAGAAGAGAGAAAATCCAATTTTAAGATTTTGTTAGTCTTTACTAGAACCAATGTTTATTTCGATAGTGTTTAGGGTTGAATCATGAGCTCCTTCCTCAAACATTGGTGGGGTAGGTGGAAGTTACATGGATTATTTCTCTAAAATAACATCTAAACTATATCTTCCCCTATGTAATAGGGTGTAATATGACTGCATTGAGGAGATAAGCCATCAAGATATTTTGGGGGCTTATATACATGCCCCAATACTTATACTATGTCGATGTTGTACACTGTGGTAGTGGAGTTGAGAGCCTCTAGTTTAAGAGGTATGTGAGGACTATAAGTTTTGATGTTATAAGGGTCAAATGAGATTTTGATAGAATCATATTTTTCTAATATGGTTATTATTTTATTTGTTAACTTTTTCAAGATAGTTAGTGTTATCATGGGAGTTTTTTCACTTACTTTTTTCATTATCTTGACACCCTTTTCCTTAGTTTTCTCAATTAGTGAGGTTTTGGGGTTTTCATCACTTGAATTTAATATTATTGCGGTTTTTATAGGATCCTTATCCTTAACTAAAGGTTAGGGATTTACTACACCATTATTAGGTAAGTGATAGATGATATGAAGCCCTAGTCTCTTATTTAAGTTAGCTAGGAGAGTATCAAAGGATTTAGTATCCCATTAAGCAAGGACAAACTTCCCAAAAAGGATTAATTTGATCAATTAAAACAAATTATAATGGATCACCTTTATTTTGTAAATTCATAGCCTTACAAGGATCATGTTATAATTCATGTTCCTATCCATCACATAAAATTATCTCAGAATGGTTTTGGGGCCCAAAGTTATGAGAAGTATAATAGTCCCAATGGAGGTAGACTTGAAGTTTTCATAACATCTTAGGGTGTTTCAAGTGGTGGATCAATTAGT
The DNA here is from genome assembly GCA_037957365.1 of Torreya grandis. Taxonomy (NCBI): domain Eukaryota; kingdom Viridiplantae; phylum Streptophyta; class Pinopsida; order Cupressales; family Taxaceae; genus Torreya; species Torreya grandis. The sequence continues at coordinate 1,700,264 of JARHVA010002144.1, read as the reverse complement.
TTCTCCATAACCAATTTTTTTAGAAAGAATAAAGGGAATATGTTATGAGTCATCCCATCATCAACCTTTAGTTTATTTACGTAATTATTATAAATCTAGACTTGTAAATATAAAATTGGATTCCCCTTCTAGCCATCTTTGCATTTACAAGAAGACTTATAAGATCAAATAAGCAGATAATATTTATTGATTTTTTTCCTTACTGGAAACATGTCTAAATTGATGTGGTCAATTTTGGCATGTGGTAGAGGCATGATGCTAGCTAGGTTCCCAAATCCTAAAGCATCAAGTAATGTTAAATGATGGGTAGGAGATTTATTAATAAATTACATGAAAGAGATACAAGAAATTATCTTTGTAACTTTTATAACTAAATCATAGTTTCCCATGGGCTTGGGTTTGACATGAGTCTTTGAAACATTTGATAAAAAGGAAATTATAAGTTGGTACTCTCTTGTGTGAGTGATGATTTTTTTATAATCATCTTTTTCTAATTATACAACTAATATCATCCAAGTTTCATCTATAAGGTCCCAATTGAGAAAACACATTAGGGTTCGCTAATCCTTAAGTAGAAGATTTGGCATCATGGGTATTAGTCGATGGAGGTTGGTTGGTTTGTTACCCTATGTTTATTTTTGGGCATTTTATTATTGGTGGTCAAGAAACAGTTTTTGGTATATGTGTAAATTGATGTTTTGAGGCACCACAAGGCATGTTGGTAGAGCTGATGGGTTTACATTAGCATTACATAGGAACATGTCTAAAAAGGTTTATTTTTGGTCCTTGGGAGTTTTTGAATAATTTTTTATATTCCTTGTAGGCATGAGTATCATGTCCAAAAACTCCATAGAAAATATAGTAGACATTGGGATCATAATCCCTGGGCCTCTAGTTATATTTTTTTTGACCAAATTATTATGGGTTATTACCTTGATGAAAGTGAAAGTCTTAATATTTTGGGTGATGGTCATCATGTTGAAACTAGTTTTGATTTGTTTTTAAAACTATGTGCCATGGGTTAGGGGATGGTTAAAATGCACTGCATGAACTATGCATGGATAATTTTAGTTCCTCCCACCTAATTTTTTTTGTTTCCATCATTTTGTTCATTGAGGTTATTTATTATTCATAATGTTCTAGTTTTTGTGTTTATATGTAACACCATCCATAGTTGCATTTCAATTTATGTTTTGAACATTAGGGCCTTCATTTTTGGGGATATTTTGGTTCAAATATTGATAACCCCCATTATTTTGATTTGGGGTGATTATCCCATTGGTTTCATAGGTTTTAAATCCAATATCTATGGTCACTTGGCCAATTCTCATAGTGATTTTGAGCACCTATTTGTAATATTGATAAGGTATTTTTTGAACATCCTCATTTCCTTGTTGATGGAGTGTATAAAGGGATCACATAGTTATCTTTTATCCGTATGAAATTCACCAACAAATGATTATAATAATTTCTTCCATCTTATGATGAAATTGATAGTAGATTCTTTGGGCTCCTTCTTAATGTGCAAGAATTCTTGTATATTAGTTTTAAGAAGCTTGTTCATATCAAAGATTTTTACAAACTATACCATGGTTGTCAAAAGGAATGAATGGATACCTTGAGAAGGTGGCAATACCATTTTATAGATATTACTTTGATGTTTATAGGTAAAAAATATAAATACTCCATCCCAAGGTAGAATATCTCTAACAATGGTTGTGTATGCCTTCACATGCACATTGGGATCTCCCTCTACTTGAAATTTGGGAATCTCATGTAAGGGATGTGGTAAAAGGATGCCTCATATATTTTTATCAAGGGGTTCTATCAAATATTTGTCATAGGTCCCCATGGCACTAAAATACACCAAACGCATGGTGGGATGAGCTTAAAGAGGAGGGTTTGGATAAGAGATGGATGGGAAACCGCTAGAAAAGGAAAATGAGGGTTGATAAGGTGGAGTATATTAGGACATAAATTAGTTGTTTGGATGGATGGATTTGTAAAACATTTCATAATAAGGTGGAAGAAGATTATATGAATAAGTAGGATTTATATTCTATGAATGAGGAGTGTATATGTGTGGCACATTGGTTGAAATGTAACTTAGAAGAATGAATGGTGGTGGCATTTTGGTCATCACATCATTAGGAAGAATCTAAAAAAAATAAACATCTAATAATATTTTTAACTAGAGGTTAATATAGTGGAGGAATGTTAGAATCTATATGGTTGGGTACTCCATAAGTAAGGACATCCCCAAGATAGTGGTTGGAAGTGTAATTATTGGGAAGCGTATTAGATGGGTAATGCAGTAGTTGGTAATTTTTCATTTAGATGCGAATGGAGGAAGAATGTGTGTTTACCAACATGCACCCTTTTTAAAATTTAAAATAGGGCCTATTTTATGCAATAAATTCTATATTTGGTCCCCCTTGAAACATAAATTATCTTAATCCCCAAGAATACTTAGGCCTAATTTTTAATAATCCATTTTTATTTCACAAATTTTGTCTTAAAATCATGAAGAAAAATTAATTAAAATTTTATATTTGTTTTAGTTTGATCTATTTACCTAACTGAGAAAACCCTTTTTTATTGTCAAGTATATCAAGTTTTTATTTATAGGCCAACTTCACCTTTTCCATGTCGCTTATTCCCAACAAATTTGATAGACAACTGAGTCCTATTGATCTCCAAATAATATGGCAACCCATCATATAATGGGTACTTGTACACATTTATTTATCATTTGCATTAAAAATAAATAGATAACTTAGAAAATTTGTAGCCCAATGATAATTCTCTTTGCATCACGATATCATGCCATGTGTTTCCATTCCATAAAATCATGGTGAATGGTTCTAAGTTATAATTTTAAAAATTTGTGATGGTGTGATATGAAATATTTATCCATATGTCTTGATCTCACTCCATCATAGAGTAATTCCAAAATAATTGAGTCATAAACACTTGAAACTATGCAACTAAGTGATATCATACCATGTCATCTCATATCCCTATAAGTCTTTGCTCAAAAAATTTAAGCCATGAATATTTTAACTATATGACTAAGTGAAAAAACATCATATATAATTACTTACATAGTCAGTTTCCACATCTCATCATCTTGCATTATCAAATGTCATAACCTATTTTTTTATGTATCTATAGTTGTTTTTACTTGACATTATTATGGCATATTTTTTATGTTGTTGGTTGGCATATTCATTGGTTGTCTAAATTGATATATTTTTGATACTATTATCATGATTTTTATTAGCTTATATATATTATTATCATGTTTTGATTCATTTTAGTTGTTTGATAAATGGCATGGTTATCATTATTTGATTCATATCAGCTAATAGTTGACATGATTATTACATTATGTTTAGTTTAGAAACTATATGGTTATTTTATTATTATTATTATTATAAATTACTTAGATACTATTGATATCCCATTTTGTGATTGTATGGAAATATTAAATGAGTTAGGATTGATGTTGGATTTTGGTAGGTAGGGCATAAAGGTTGATTGACTAGTCAATGAGACTCTGATAGATTGGTTATGTGATATTTTGCGATTATAAATTCCACCTAACCACTATTATTTTTTTGGTTTATTTTTATTCTACTCTCCTTCCTTTAATTCATGTATCCTTCGTCATATTTAATTTTTGGTTTAATATTTTTGTAATTTTCAAAGTTTATGTTTGATTCTTTGAGTTTTAGATCTCAAACTATGTAAAATGTATGTTTCATATTTTGGTGTCGACTGAGATGATTAAATGTTTGTGAAACTTTTCCTTTCTTAATGTTTCAGTAGTTTTTTGGTTTTTTTATAACTTTGATGATTATTTATCTTGAATCATCTTGGTTTTTATTAAGATTTGTCTTTGACTATGTATTGGCAATGTCATGAATAATTGATTATAATGTTTAAAACCTTGACTAGGCCTTGAGATTGGATGGTTAGTGATAAGTGGACATAGTCCATAAACTCAATTGCATGGATCATATTTTAATTAATTGAGAACCTTGGTCTTATCCATCATATTGCATGGATTGTTAATGTTGGTTGGGTGTAATTCAAGCAAGGTTAACTTGAGTGTGGATTAGGTCATGATGGCATTAAGTTTGATTATTTGGACATTAAGTGGTTTATATTGTCAATTTTTGGAATCATTTATTTTTTTCTTCAACCACCTCAATTTGGAACCCTACAGGCCACTATTATTGCTTAAAATTATTTTCATGGATATTTTTGGGGTTTTGTCTTGTAGTGGACTATTGAGGATTTATAGAGATTTTTTTAGTTTCATTTTTATTAGAATTTAATGTAAAACATGGGGAATACAATGTTAATATTCTTAGGCCCATGAAATTATTTGTTGGATTAAATTTAGTCTATGGTGGTTTGGTGGGGTTATTAACTAGTTTTTTTCCATGGAAATGAGAATGGAAGGTGAGCAAGTAAGGCTTGGCTAAAAATAAACCCCAATGTAGACTACATTTTGAGTTTTCCAAGTAAGTGGAGCTCTATTAAATTTTGGTTTTAAAAAATTATGGGTATTGTTGTAAATGATTATTTAGAATTTTTTGAAGTTAATTTTAATTAAATTATAGTGCAACTTAATATTTCCAATCCTTATTGAATTTCTTGTAGTAATTTAGTGATTTGACTTTGCTTGTTTAATACATTCATGTCTGTGTTGTTTTAATATGGATTTGGGTCTCAACTTAGTTAAGGTTGAGACATATATATTGTTACTCGATATCATACTTGTAAAAAATGAACTATGTTGGTAGATACATGGGTTTTTCTATTTGAGTTGTGTTTTAAGATACACAATTTTTTGTTTCTTGAGTTGTGTGTTTTATTAACTAACTATATTTTTTTTTTGTATTTCATAAATTATGAAGGGTTTTTTGGATATAGCCATTCTTAGTTTATTTTTGAATTATGTTTTTACTTGAATCATGATTTGAGTTCTAGGCTTTGTTAATGTTTTTTCAAGTTTTATTCAAACCATGTTCTTGGTAAGCTATTGAATCTTTGCCTATTTTTGTGCCATGCTCTTTGTACATTATTTGGTCTTGCTTTTTTATTTTGAGTTGGATTAAATGTGATAAATTTTATTTATTGTGTTTTAATCATTTCAATGTTATTCAATCTTGAATATCATGCATACCACTTATATAACCATGTTTCTTGGCTACACCATCCAGTTTACGATTGGGGTGGCTAGGGCCACCAATGGAGGGCTCATAGGGTTGGAATGTTTGTGTTTTACCATTATGTATAATATTTTTCCTCAAATATGACATGTTTTTATATAGCATACTATAACATGGTGACTTTGTTTATAAGTGGACCCACTTTGGGTCAAGGATAAAAGCATGTTACAATTGTGTTGATATTATCTTTTGGCTTTATAACCTTTGTATTTGAGGTGATGATGTAATACTTGCTTGTATTTATGTTCTTTTATATATTTTGGAAGGATTTTAAGCATCAACATATAAATATTTTATCTTGGTAATCATTTGTATACATTGTTACATTTTGTTACTGAATGGGTTATTCTTTTATTTCATGTGTGAATAACCTACATGTTACTTTATAGTTTAAATTTCATTATAGAAGTTATTATTTTCTTCTTGGATTATTTCATATGACCTACATGTAATTGTTTAATTTGGATAAGCAATAATACCATTCTATAATAAACTTATATATGGATAAGATAAGGGTCTTCTTTCCTAATAAGATTTGGTGAAGCAGTCTTAATACTCTATTGGTTTTTTATATGTTGACTTAGCTAATGTACTTATTATCCTTATTTAAGGGTTAAGTATAGTTTCATATGAACTTTAATTATTTTTGTTTAATTATGATGAGTTTTAACTTGTGAATAGAGTTATTACTTAAAGGTTAGTGAGAATATGTGTATTATTTCTTCCATTCTTAAAGGTATCCTACAATTTTGATGTTTGAGTGAGGGAATGACTTTATTACTTGTTTAGTTATTAATTATTACATTAAATACTAACATAAACTACCATGGATTACCTTAAATTTTTATACATGATGAATACTCATATAAAATTTTGAAAGTACAGGTACTTCAATATTAAATTATTACTTCAAAAAGATATGTTTAATAAGCATGGTTTTTGTTTAATTGATGTATGTTTTGTATCATTATTAAATTTTTCCACACTTTTGTGTTATGAAGATATTTATAGTTGGAATTACGTTTCATTTGAAACATAATGAGTTTTCATTGATAATTAAAATAATGTGTGGCTTTAATGAAAGACGGTAATGTATTAGTTCTGTGTTGAAGCAATCTTATTGCTAATGTCATAATCAATTATTATTTGTTAATAAAATTATTTAAAATAATAGAGTGAAATCAAATTTCATATTATCATCTTTATTTTTCATTATAATTCAATGTATATGAATTATTGTTATGTAATTATACATATAATTGTTATTATTAAACCTATCAACTTAATGACTAAAAGACAAGAGATAAAGAGGTTTATATCACACCTAAAGAATGTTGTTAATATACTTGCCATTTACATATATATTCTCATGGAATTAAATTATAATTTATACATTGGATGCAACCTTAGGTATATTTCCCCATTTGATGGATGACTTGTTCAATTTTACTATCATTCAAAAGTTAATATTTAGTTACTTAAAAAATTATCTAAATGATATCTTATTGTTATCAAGCCTTATTTGAATTGTTATGAGAGTTATATAAAACTTGGTGTTGTGACCCAAAATTTAGAGGGTAGTCATTAAAACCTTGGTAGGTAGCACTAAATAATATTTCAATTGAGTTTATTGGCTCGCATTTTTAATCTTTGAATGGTTATAAATTGCTAACATTCTTTCTAACTATGAAATGCAAAGTTGATGAATATGGATATTAATGGTTATGTCATAAGAATGGGAAGTTGTATATAAGTTTACATAAAAGAGGTAAATATTACCTTGTTTGTCAAAGGATATGGATTCTTAATACTTGATTTAATAATTCCTTCTCATAATGTGATAATTGAACTTGAATCAATTGAAAAGCTAAATGAGATGTTAGATGTTTCTAATTATTTCCATTCCATGATATATATTGAACTTATTGTTTACATTATGTCACAGGGGTATAATATTACTACATATTTATTATTTAATAAATGGAAAAATGAGGATGTGAAATTATATTAGGATATTGTTATATAATTATTGTAATATCCTAAATCTCATGTTGCATGTTCCAATTAAACTTTAAAATTTTGATAGTCTGTTATGATCACACTAAGTCTAGATAAATCTTTACACCATTCCAAACACTTATCATGGAACCATTTGGGCATGTAATTTTATTAATTAGGGTTAAGGATATTCAAATGATCCTATTAAGAAGATGACCTCCATAATATCTAGTTCTAAGTTTATGAGTGTGCAGCCACACACTAATATGCCCCAAGATTTATATTTAATGAGAATAAAACACTTCCTTATAGTGTCATTTTAAGGTGTTTTAACCATTTATAAGTTCTAGAAATCTATCATATCCCTATTCTCTATTTTTAGATGTGTTATTTTATGTATTATTGATAAATTAACTTATGCCATTCATTGATAAAGGATGTTCTTGCACTCTGTTTAAGTCTATATTTTTGAAAAAAATAGGGTTGTTAATTGGTATCATAGCATGGTTTTTGATCTACATAACTTTGGGGAAGAACTATACCCTACCTAAATTTTTAATTTTTGACTCCTTAATATGGTTAGAACAAGATCTGGTGGAGGTGTTAATACCAATAATAACTCAATAAAAAACAATCAAGGGAGAGGCCAAGGTAGAAAAAAATGGGAGGTTATGGTGCACACAATCTCAATAATAATATAATGGACCCACCTCCCATTAGTAACCCAAGTTTCACCCTACTGAAGTAGATTTCTCAGATCTCCTTCAAACTTAGACTAACATTGGATTGGCCTACAGGTTGTGGGATACCTGTATCTTAGACCAAACCTCTATATTATGAGGTTAGCTCCTCTAATATATCAACTTTGCTCAGTTTATTAAAACCATCTTTGATTTGGGGGTGAAAATATTTAGAAAGATAAATGAAATGGAAAACTTATAATATTAATGGTGATTCACCTAATGTAATCATTCATCCACTCAATTTGAACTCCAACTAACACTAATAAGTAATGAAAATTACTAAATCTTAAAACTCCAAGGAATCTTATCCAAAAGTGTTTCACATAAAGGTTTCATCAATTGATCAAAGAATGATGGAAATGATGGAAATCCTAATTTAAGGTACTAAAAATTCAATATATTCATTTTTAACTCAATCATTCAACATCAAACACTATATATGATCTACATAAGATGACATACTAGTAACTAGGTGAGATTATGACCTGCCAAGGGAGAGAATACTACCACATGTGAAAATAAAAATAATATAAACACACCAAACCTTTATCAAGGAATCTAAAAATAGTCATTTTATTCATTTAAGAGGTTATCAAGCTCAATATTGGTATAGTTTAATCATGCCTAAGAGAGGGATCCTAAAATAAGTCCTAAAATCCTGAATATATAGAAGATAAGGAGAGAATAAACCAAGTGAATGGCATAGAGGATATAATAAAAAGTCATATATGACCATAAATTCAAGTAATAATTTAATTATCACTCTTTTTAAATATTCCTCTAAGAATATCTCCATGTTTGATGGTGTTGTATGATCTTTACATGAATTGTTTGGCATTGAAAATAAGGTGGTGGGCCATCATAAGCATATAAAAAATTATCCTTCTTTGAAAATAAGACCAAGTTAATTTTATTAATATTTATTGCATGAATACTATGTAATATTCATTTATTATTATTTAAGTATCAATAATTTAGAGTGATTATCACGTGAGATTAGTCGACTCATTCATTGACACTTAAGACTAGTTGTGCATGAAATTTGCCACTTGAAGACAAGGTATGCATGTGTTTTGAAGTTTAAGGTTAGTTATGTATTTTGAGCCTCATTTTTCCTTGATTATCACTTGAGTTAACCCTCTTAATAGTCTTTTATGCCATCCTCAACTTTATTTGATTGACCAAGTAGGTCTACTAAGACAATTAGGCCTAGTAGCCTAACTGCTTGTACTTGATTATTGTGAAATCCTAAATGAAACCTTTATAACCTAAAAATATAGTGATTTTTAGACATGAATCAATGCTTCACATCATTAAATAGGTCATTTTGGGAAAGAAACACCTACAAATCTATCAAACTAGGTGACTAGGTCACCTTGTCCTTCACTCTTGTAGACTGACTGATTATAATAGAGTTACATCAGAATTTATAGGCATGGTTTTGATCATATAATGGATTAAAAAGGTAAAAAATGTCAAAATTCATTCTCTAATGATTTTAATCATCTTAAACTACCTTGAACCTCTATTTTTGCATTTTTTCTCAAAAATCCCTATTTTTTTATAGGTTTATATAGATCCATACATCACGATACCATGAACATGAACCTATCTAAGTTTAATTCATTATTCAAGAGTTTATATTATTATTAATGGGTGTTTGGATGCAATAAAATTTACTTTTCTAAAAATTGGTCTGTAGGAGGGTTTAGGAAGGGTTTTGGAGGTCCACATTATTAACGATGGTTAATAAAATAAAAAACTCAAAACCATAACCTATTTCCATGTATATTTATTCCATAAACCCATTAAATTTTATTTATACTCTTGGGTTCCCAAGAAAAAGGCATGTAAAGATATGAACGTAGAGAAGTTTGCTTATAGGGTTTTGCATGCATTTTGGACCTGCTTATAGTCTAGCAATGGTTCATAAACCTCAAATCCTCAACCAAAATCAATCCTTCTTGGATTTAAATTTACCTATGGTTTCCAACTAATTTTAAAATTAATTTTTCCAAATCCTCATGTGGTGAAAGATATAAGCATCTAAATAGGTAGGTCGAACTGACTATCTTGACTACATAGTTTGAATCTGCTCCTAATGACCAAATTGACCTTTATTTTTACTTTCAATAATTTAAATCACATTTATAATACCTTTACCATCCCCATAAACCTTATAATTATTTTATACTTTATTTATAAGATCTGCAAGTGTCTTCATAGTGGTGTGAGTCTATAGGTCTTAAGACTAGCTTTAGGCCTAAAAGGCCTAATACTAAGTTTTAATCTTCAAGGAAACTATATGTGATGTGATTTATTCAAATAAATAATTATGATAAATATTATAACTCTTCTAAACCTTCTATAATTATTATATCTACTCAAAACCTCAACCTTACTCCATTCTCTAATGATTGTCTATAGGTGTGGTTTACTTACCTGTGTGTGTATGGAGACAAAAAAGGTTTTTAAGATTATTCCTAATTAAATCAAATTTTTATGGATTTTTAAACCTATACCATGTTTTATTAGATTGATAACACTCTTTTTTCAATTTTGAGGGTTACCTTATGCTCTGTATGCCTTAATTCTACTAGCCTAAGGTTTCTTGGTAGTCATACTTTCTTAACCCTTGGGTGACTAAAATTGATTATTAAATCATATATAATATTATAAATATAATAAAACATTTATATATACATCTTCAAACAAACTTCAAAACAAGTAAAAGATCATAAGACTATGAACATAGGCCTGTTTTGGATCTTTCCTCTTTAGTTAGGCCTCAAGGGAATTTTAAATTGAAAAATTGAGTATGATCAATATTAAAAAAATTATTAATTATAAAAATCAAATTTAAAATCCTTAAAAAAAACTTTCATATATTTCAAACCCCATGTTCATTACATTAGATCTCCAAATAGTTTTCTAGTTCCATTGTTGACTATCAACAGACTAACATATGACTATAATAAAATAGTTCATAATTAAACTAATAATATGACCCAAACAAGACCATTTAAAATTATAAAAACTAATTACCACCACTTCTACCAATTTTCATAGTTATATCATGCCTCTAGTGGCCTCAAGATGTATTTCTCCCAAAACTAGCTAGAGGGTTGCCTGTGTTTCCAATAGGTATGTGACTAAGTTCTTATATCACCTTGTATTTGAGTATAATAATGATGAATAGAATTTTATTAGGCCTTAAAAATACTTATTTAAACTATTCATATCTTATTTAGTAACTTTTTTAACCTATGCATCCTATCATTACACCATCTCTCTTTATAGACTCTCAAACCTTAAACCCTGCCAACACTAGTTATAGGTGAAGATATTCAAATTAGGAATTGTTATGCAACACTAAGCATTATAAAAACTTATTATTTTTTATCTCATTATTTATGATATTTTAAATCATCATTTTTACTTAAAATAGTCATTTATTTCCCTTTATAACTCTGCAAAGTCAAACTTCCACAATGCATAAACATGTTAAGTGACTCAGAGCCTCATGTAACAGTCAAAGAGTTACGAATGATGATCTATTCAGTTTCATTTCAATAAATATCACATCCAAAGGTGTGACCAATTTTTCCTTGGAAAATCTTGACCTCATTCTTTACCTAAGGCTGATTGTGTACACTCATGAGTGAAGTAGGCCTTCTCACTTTGATGCACTATATGGAATAAGTCTTCATTTGCATAAATTCAAGGTACGGTACTATTTTATATTTAGGAAAGATTTATATACAGTAACCTTATTATTCTTTGGATATTTTAAACCTTTTCATAATTACCAAAACCCTATGTGCCCATGAAACAATGTATTGAAACCAACCTTCTCACTAAGTGGTTGTAGGTGTTAAAGACCATATGTCTATACTCTATGATTTTTTGATTACATATCCCAAATTATTTGAATTTTATGATGATATTTAATGTTTAATAAAGTTAAAATTATTCTAATGGGTCTCTCAAACAATATTTCCACCCTCCATTGGGTTTAAAACTGAGTTTGTTCCTCAAACATGCCTATACATGCTAGTGGGGCATTGATTATCTATAGTATCCTTATTATTCTTTGCATATTTTAAACCTTTTCATAATTACCAAAACCCTATGTGCCCATGAAATAGTGTATTGAAACCAACCTTCTCACTAAGTGCTTTTAGGTGTTAAAGACCATATGTCTATACTCTATGATTTTTTGATTACATATCCAAAATTATTTGAATTTTATGATGATATTTAATGTTTAATAAAGTTAAAATTATTCTAAGGGGTCTCTCAAACAATCTTTCTACCCTCCATTGTGTTTAAAACTAAGTTTGTTCCTCAAACATGCCTATACATGCTAGTGGGGCATTGATTATCTACAATATCCTTATTATTCTTTGGATATTTTAAACCTTTTCATAATTACCATAACCCTATGTGCCCATGAAACAATGTATTGAAACCAACCTTCTCACTAAGTGGTTGTAGGTGTTAAAGACCATATGTCTATACTCTATGATTTGTTGATTAAATATCCCAAATAATTTGAATTTTATGATGATATTTAATGTTTAGTAAAGTTAAAATTATTATAAGGGGTCTCTCAAACAATCTGTCCACCCTCCATTGGGTTTAAAACTGAGTTTGTTCCTCAAACATGCCTATACATGCTAGTGGGGCATTGATTATGAATCCTTTGAAAATATGACTATAGATTAGTGCTTGCATGGTTAAATATGTGTATATTTTTTATTTAAATTTAACACAATCCAAAAACCATATTTTATATCTTTCTTCAAACTCAAAACATAGAACTTTCTTGGAAAATGTAGCTTGACTACTATTTTATGGTGACTATAATGTACTATGTTTTTTGTAGAATGAGATAGATGAGATGCTATAAGAGGGTATAATATATAGTTTATGAACCTATAATTCATTTATTAAATGATTCATATAATTTCCATAACCTCATTTTAAGCTCAAACTCTCTTTAAAGTCTCATCCATTTCTCTTCCCACTTCTTGGGTTTATGACTGAGTATGCTTGAAGATATGACTATAGGTGATCATTATATTTAAATAAACCCAATAAATTTTTAAATAATATCATGTAATAATTTTGGTGCCAATTATGGGTTTTAAATGATCAATTTACTTCAATATTTCCATTAAGATCTCAAGGTTCCTTCTATAGTGCATTTGGTTCATCTCCTTTAACATGCCTATAGGTAATCATCACTATGTAACTTGTATGAACTATTGGAAAGAGACCTTAATAATTCCAAAAGATTATTTGTGAACCTATTATTAATTAAAATCAACTAATATATATATATATATATATATATATATATATATATATTTAAACCTTATTCATTTGATATATTCATGTTCTCTAGTCTTTTCAAAATAGTACCTTCATGAAGCACATCTTGACTAAGTTTGACCTAGCTGTAGATGGATATTCTTACATGTTTTATCAATATGTTAAGGTTGCATAATCATATTCTCATGAATATAATGGTTTATATCATCCTTGACTCATCAAAATAGTGAAATAATGAGGTAAAAGTGAATGAAAAGGTATTGATATGTGAAAGGATGATGGGAAAGATAATAGAGATGGAGTAACAATCTTGTACAATGGAAAAATGATAGTGTGAATATAGTGTAAAGGAATGAAACATAATGAAGGTGAAAATAACATGACTCTACTATCAATATAGCTAAAAGAATTCTTAGGGGAGCATAGGCATATTCCTTAACTTAATATACCATTTTGGAGGTCTTAGACAAGCATACACTGCTAGAAATAGAAACTTTGGAATCATCAAACACCTTAACAAATGCTAAATTTCATTAATATTTGATAAAATATGGCTATACGAAGGTTTAAATATTATTTTTGGATTTCCTTGTATGGTACCTTGAGTAATATTTGAGAATATTTAAATAGGAATACATGAACATGAAAGAGACTTGAAAACCATGTCATGCTGAATCTTGATAACTATGGATCAACCACTAAACCATATAATCCATCCAAAATGCATGTAGACTATAGATTTTACATTAATTTATCTTATTGAGATCCATATGACCTCAAATATGTGTAAATAAGCTGAATATTATCATTAAAATTTAGTTCATACTACTAAAAAGCTCCACAAAATTTCATTTTTCTATCATTATTCCCAGAATAGGAGAAATCTCAGAAAATCAGTTGATTTTTTGAATTAAGAAAGCATAGTGAGTGAATTAGCTTGTTAAGGATGGTTAATTAAGGAGGGAGGGAGAGAGAGAGAGAGAGAGAGAGAGAGAGAGAGAGAGAGAGAGAGAGAGAGAGAGAGAGAGAGAGAGAGAGAGAGAGAGAGAGAGAGAGAGAGAGAGAGAGAGAGAGAGAGAGAGAGAGAGAGAGAGAGAGAGAGAGAGAGAGAGAGAGAGAGATAAAATTATAAAAAAATTCCAAATTTTTAATATCTCCTAGATCCCTTCCTTTACCCAAAATTCTAGATCTTAATTTTCTCTCTCATGGTTGTACCATTTGAAAATGTGAAGGGCTCTCTTGATTTGAAAAGGAGCTCAATGATGCTTGGTGACAAGTTTTGAGTCTATTTTTGAAAATTGTTCCTAAATATTTTATTTAACACCTATTATTAAACCTTCTTCAAGCTCATGATCTTTGTTGTATGTATAAGTCTGTATAAATCCATACTTCTACATGAAAATAGCCTTTTCTCCATTGTCTTCATACTTCAAGTTTGGAACTACCAATTTATGGAAAGAATAGGAATATATGGCTAATAAGGGGATTATAACAAGTAAAAATTCTTTTGACATCAAAATAGGAGAAAATTTGGCACATGGGAACTTTTGAGGGTCAAAACTATGCTTTATATTAAAGAGGAGATATTTCCAAGGCATGAAAAATTTGACTTAAGGTAATCACATGAATATGAATATGTTTAGAGATATTATGGATGATTTAATTCCATTTTTAGGTTTTATTTTACCATTTTAAATCCAAAATCTTCCTTTTAGACAATGTTTACATAGCTTCACAAAGGGGATTTTCCACTAAATGTGATAAAGAGAATATATAGCCTCCTAACAAGTTTGAAATAGACTTATATGTATTTTGACCACACTTCAAAGCTTATAATCATCTCCATACCTTAATATACTAAATATATCAAATAAAATCAAAGTTAATTATTAGCTATCACCTCTCACCATCTCCATTATTTCACTTTAGATCATAATAACATTGAATTCTTTGTCAAAAACCTCTAAATAATATCAAACGTCATGATGTTACTTAACACTAGTTGAAATGGAAACATGACAATGAAAATACACTAATAGATACTACCTTGATTTTATAGTTAATGAACATTATGATAGTCAATTAAAATTTTTCAATTTTAGGGGTTGGAATTTGGCCTTGACATGCCAAATTGCCAACATTTTTATGACTCATAGGGGTTGACCAATCTACTGTTCAAGAAAATCCACTAATTTTTCATATGATAACGATAGTCTAAAACATAAAAACATGATTTTTATGACTATAATGGAGATTCAAATAGAGTTTTTACTTTGAAACACCTCTCTTTGACTAAAAAAATAGGACACAAATAGAAACAACAAAAGGAACACAACCTAAACTAAAAAGCAACATAACCTAAGGAAAATAAGAACAAGACGATAGACTAATACTTGTGCTAGCCACTTATTTAAACAAGACAAAAACTAAAATAACTAACCTAAATTCAAAATGTTTCCTCTAGGATCAAATGGAAAACTTCATTGACCACTATGGCACCTTGAAGTATGATTTCCACATCTCGATGAATCATTCTTGTAGCTAGGAGCATTAGCATATTCATGTCCTCTTGGGGAAGCAAATAGGACTTTTTTTATATATTCTCAAGTGCATGGATTGTATATGTGATTCCAAGACCTAGTCATACTCTTCCCATATCCATATTTATTGCATCAACAATGTTAATTCTACCTCATTCATGGTCTACTAATGGTCTTTCATATTCTCATACAATGGTTGTATTGGAAACTCAACTAATATAATTTGATTAAAACCTCTATTATGATTTATTTGAGATATTGGTTTATCAATGTCTTCAACTTATTACAAGAATGGTTGAAACATGTTATTAGTCTCTCTTTGATTATACATATAAGAAATAGGATGAACAATTGTAGTAGTGATCTTTACAAGACTTTCCTCAAGCTCCTTATGGGGTAGAGATGGACTATCAAAATTTGAATTAAATCCCTCCAAGTCTTCCCAGAATTTCACATTTTCATGATTGATTGGAAAGACATAAGGTTCACTACCATCTTTACCATTTACTTTTGAGGCATCATGTTGATTAATCATCTCTAAATATATTACAAGTTGATCATCTTCATCTTCAATTGGAAATGGAATCTCATAACCCACTCAAACTCAAACTCATCTTGGTGACTAAGAATTAGTTATTCATCTTAAATGAATCTAGAAGCTTCTTAAACACATACTTTTCCTTGAATGCTTGTAGACTGTATAAGGTCATCTACTTGCCTTTCATCTACTGAAAGTTCTTGTGAGCTATCATGATTGAGGTAAATTACCATGTGACCAAGGAGTTCTTGAGGAATATCCTCTTTTTTTTCAAATGAAACTTCTTTCCCTTGTATCTCATCTTGTACTTGCATCTCATCTTGTATCTCAACAACCTCTTAGAGTTCATCCTCTTTTGTATTAAGAAATATTCATTCACATCTATGCTTGGTAAAGGGTGTCCTAATGGTGATTTCTTCCTATTGATCACTTAAGTCACTATCATAATCTATCACCTCAATTGAATCTTCTTCACTTACCTCACAAAGGAGAGACTCCTCAAGAATTGACATGGTGGATCCATGAAAATACTCAAGAAAATGAGACAAATCTAATGGTGTTACCATGGATGCTTCATTATTCTCATGGGGTTATTCAAATTTGACAACCATCACCTCCTCTCTTTGTTGCATACTTTATTGAATAGACTTCCATGAGGTGAATGCCTTAGCATTTTGAGGAGGGATGAATAGAGGCTGAATGATCTCATGCTTTCTTTCCACTTCAATATGTTGGATTTTACTTGGATACTCTTATCTTTCCCTTGACTATTGCATTTGTTTCCAAGTAATAAACATGTGTTTAGGAACTTCTTATTTTGAACCTTTTGAAACCATGGGTATTAATGAAGTAACTTGCTATTGAGATTGTGTTGCTTTTACAACTACTATTGATTGATGAAGATGTTGGTTTGTAATCTCAATTTGTTTAGAAAGGTGAGTCTCAAAGTCAATCACCATCTCATTAGATATCTCTCACTACTAATTATAAGATGAAGGAACTTATATGGTCTTCTATGAAATATGTAACTTAGCCTCCTTGAGAGACACTTCTTTCACCTTTTGGGGTCTCTCTTGGATAAACTTCCAAGTAGGAAAAGTTGGTAAGGTTTGAGAGGAATTTATGGGTCTATGACACACATTTTTTTGACATTATTAAGACAGAAAAAGTAGTTTAATGGAGGACTGATGTGAAATGAAGGAGGAAACATGATACTAGTTATGATGAACCTAATGTCTCTCATGGACTACCAACTTCTCTTCAATGCATACAACTAGACCACCTATGTTCAACATATCACCATTGACTTTTGAATTTCCTTGTCTTATGAAAGATTCCAACACTTATTTATCTTTCTATAATGAAGCTCTCATGATCTCAATCTCATACCTATGGATCTCCTATCTAAAGATCCTTTGTGTCAATTCTCACCATGTGTTTCTCATAGCCAAATAAGGTATGTTTAAAACTTCATATTGATTATCTTGGAGCTTGGTTGAGCTAATAAAAAATGTCATGATATTTCCATGATTGATTAGATTGATAATTAGGCTATCAAGGAAGTGAATGAGGTTCACAAAGAGGGCTAGAATAGTATCTTTAGTATTGAAATGGATCATATGCCTGATGATGGATCTTATATTATTGATCAAGTTGAATGAAAGACTAATAAGAGTCATAATAAGATGGATGGGGATTATATTAAAACTATAATGGATCATAGGGCTATTGATAAGAAGATGAATGATAGGAATATGCTTTATATGCTACCATAGACTATCATAAGACACATGAAAAATAATAAACTATGAACATGAATCCTCTTTACCTCAGAGATGATGACCATATGAGTGTTTGAAATTTTTTATGAAGACTAAAATATTGTATTTGAGTAATACAATGGTTAAATCTATGTCTAGCCAGGCATATCATAACTATTAGCAACCCAAGTTTCACCCTATTGAATTATATTTCTCAAATCTCCTTCAAACCTAGACTAATAATGGATTGGCCTATAGGTTGTGGGATACATGTATCTTAGACCAAACCTCTAGATTATGAGGTTAGCTCCTCTAATATATCAACTTTGCTCAATTTATTAAAACCTTCTTTAATTTGGGGGTGAAAATATTTAGAAAGATAAATGAAATGGAAAACCTATATTATTAATGGTGATGCACCTAATGTAATCATTCATCCATTTAATTTGAACTCCAACTAACACTAATAAGTAATGCAAATTACTAAATCTTAAAACTCCAAAGGATTCTTATGCAAAAGTGTTTCACATCAAGGTTTCATCAATTGATCAAAGCATGAGAAAACTTGATGGAAATCCTTATTCAAGGCATTAACTAGTCAATATCTCCATGGTTAGCTCAGTCATTCAACATCAAACACTATATATGATCTACATAAGATGACATACTAGTAACTAGGTGAGATTAGGACCTACCAAGGGAGAGAATACTACCAAATGTGTAAATAAAACTAATATAAACACACCAAATCTATAGAAATGAATCTAAAAATAGTCATTTTATTTACTTGAGAGGTTACAAACCTTAATCTTTGTAGAGTTTCATCATGCCCAAGAGAGGGATCCTGAAATAACACCTAAAAGCCTGAATATATAAAAGATGAGGAGATAATAAACTAAGAGAATGACATAGAGGAGAGAATAAAAATTCATCTACGACCATAAATTCAAATACTACTTCAATTATCACACATTTAAATAACCCTCTAAGAATATCTCCATGTTTGATGGTGTTGCATGATCTTTGCATGAACTATTTGGCATTGAAAACAAGGTGGTGGGCCATCATAGGCATATAATAACTTATCCTTATTTGAACACAATACAAAGTTAATTTAATGACTCTTTCCTACATGAATACTATGTAATATTCATTGATTTCTAATTATAGATTAGTTATTTAGAATGATTGTCACTTAAGATCAATCAACTCATTCATTGGCACCTAAGACTAGTTATGCATGGAATTTACTACTTGAAGACCATATATGCATGTGTTTTATATTTTATGGATAGTTATGTAATGTGAGGCTTAGTTATGTCTTACTTATCACTGGAGTTAACCCTCTCAATAGTCTTTTATGTCATCCTCAACTTCATTTATTTAATCAAGTAAGTCTACTAGGCTAATTAGGCCTAGTATCCTAGCTAATTGTACTTAATGGTTTTAAAATCCTACATAAAACCTTTGTAACCTGAAAATATAGTGATTTTGATACATTATCCAATTCCTCACATCATGAAAAAGGTTTTTTTGGGCAAGAAACACTTGCAAATTTATCATACTAGGTGACTAGGTCACCTTATCCTTTACTCTTGTAGATTAGTTGATTAGAAGAGAGTTGTAGAGGAATTTATATGCATGGGTTTGATCATTTTATGGATTTATAAAGTAAAAAAAGTTCCATACATCATTATCAAATGATTGGAATCATCTTAAACTACCTTGTATCTCCATTTTTACACTTTTTCCTCAAAAAACCCTATTTTATGATAGGTCCGTATAGTTTCATACATCATGGTAAAATTTATAGGACCCTATATAAGTTTATTTAATTATTAAATAGTTTATAGTATGATTCATGGGTGTTTGGATGAAATAAATTTCACTTTTCTCAGAATAGGTCTGTAGGATGGTTTAGAAAGGGTTTTGGAGGTCCACGATGGTTCATAAAGTAAGGACCTCAAAACTAGAACTTATTTACATGGATCTTTATTCCATATACCCCTTCAAATTTCCTAATAATCTTGTTTTCCCATGCAAAAGGTGTGTAAATATACGTATGTAGAGAAGTTTGGTTGTAGGGTTTTGTATGCATTCTGGACCTACTTATAGTCTTAACAATAGTTAATAAACCTCATATCCTAAAAAAAACTCAATAATTTTTGTATTTAAATTTCCATAGGTTTATAAACTCATTATAAAATCATTTTTTCCGAGTCCTCATGTGGTGAAAGATATGAGTATCTAAATAGGCAAGTCGAATTGATTATCTTGGCTAAATAGTTTGAATTAACTCCCAAGGACCAAATTGACATTTATATTTCCTTTCACTGATTTAAATAACATTAATAATACCAATACCATCCCCTTAAACCTTATCATTATTTCATATTTACTTGATAGGGTCTACAAGTGACTTCATGGTGGTGTGAGTCTATAGGTCTTAAGATTAGCTTTAGGCCTAAAACTAAGTTTTGATGTTAAATGAAATTTTATGTGATATTAATGATGAAAAACCATAATTACACTCCCTCTTATAACACTTTCAACCTTATACATTTTTTCCAGTTGCTTAAAATCTCAACCTTGTTCCATTCTCTAATGACTACCTATAGGTTTTGTCTACCTACCTATGTGTGTATGGAGACAATAGAGGTATTCAGTATTATTCATAATTCAAGGAATTTTTTATGGAGTTTGAAACCTATAAAAAAAAATCTTATAATTATAACACTCTTTGGTCAATCTTGAGGGTTACCATATGCTCTATATGCCTTGATTCCACTAGCCTAGGTTTTCTTGGCAATCATACTTTATTAACCCTTGGGTGACAAAGTTTGATAATTACCTCATATATAATAATATTTTGAATATAATATCACAATATTATATATTTTAAACTTCTCTTAAAATTTCATACATATTCAAACAAACCTCAAAATAAGCAAACGGTCATAAGACTATGCACACAAGCCTATTTTGGATCTTTCCTCTTTAGTTAGCCCTCAAGGGAATTTTAACTTGAAAACCTGATTATGATAAATATAAAAATATTTATGAATTATAAAAATTTCATTTAAATACTTTACAAAAATTACATGGATTTCAAACCCCCTATCTGTTGTATTAGACCTCTAAATAGTCTGCCTAGTTCTATTGTTGACTGTCAACAAACTAGCATATGACTGTAACAAAATAATGGATGATTAAACTAATAATGTGAAACTAAAAAGACAATTTATAGTTATAAACACTAATTAAAACAAATTTTACCAAGTTTCATAGTTATATCACGCCTCTAGATGCCTCAAGATGCATTTCTCCCAAAACTAGCTAGTGGGTTGCCTGTGTTTCCAATAGGTTTGTGACTAAGTTCTTATATCACCTTGTATTTGAGTTTGATATTGATAAATAGGATTTTAGTATGCCTTAAAAATCCTTATTTAAATTATTAAAAAAAAATTATTCACTTCTTTAAAATATTCATCCTATCATTACACCATCTCTCTTTATAGAATCTCAAACCTTAAACCTTGCCAACATTGGTTGTAGGTGAAGATATTCAAATTAAGAATTGTTATGTAACCCTAAGTATTATAACCACTTTTTAGTGTTTATATAATTATTTATTATATTTTTATTCATCATGTTGTCTTAAAATATTCATTTTTTTCCCTTTAGAACTCTGCATAGTCAAACTCCCACAATGCCTAAACATGTTAAGTGACTTAGAGCCTCATGTAACAATCAAAGAGTTCCTAATTATGATCTCTTAATTATCATTACAATAAATATCACTTCCTCAGGTTAAAATAATTTTTTATTTAAAAAATTTAACCTCATTCTTTATGTAAATATTATTATGTCTACCCATAAGTGAATCAGGCCTTCTCATTTTGATACACTATACGTAGTTAGTCTTCATTTGCTTACACTTAAGGTATAATACTCTTTGTATTTAGGAAAGTTTATTATATAGTCTCCTTGTTATTATTTGGATATTTTTAACCTTTTAAAAATTACCAAAACCCTATGGACACATCAAACATAGTATTGAAACCAACCTTCTCACTAGGTGGTTGTAGGTGTTAAAGACCATATTCTATACTCTCTATGCTTTTTTGATTCCATCTCCCACATAATTTGAATTTTTTGATGATAATAAATTTTTAAAAAAATTATTATTATTCTTAGGTGTCTCTCAAACAATCTTCCCACCCTCCATTGGGTTTGAATCTGAGTTTGCTCCTCAAACAAGTTTGTATATGCTATTAGGGCATTAACTGTGCATCTTTTGAAAATCTGAGTGTAGATTAGTGTTTTATTGGTTGACTATGTGGATTTTTTTATTGTTTTTTTAACACAATCCAAAAACCATCTTTTTTATCTTTATTCAAACTCAAAACATATAACTTTCTTGGAAAAGGTAGTTTGACTATTATTTTAGTGCGACTATAGTGTACTATGTTTTGTACAGACTGAGATAGATGGGATTCTAGAAGAGGGTATACGATATATTTTATGAACCTATAATTTATTAATTTAAATATTAATATATGTTACATAACCTCATTTTAAGCTCAATATCTCTTGAAAGTCTCATCTTCTTGGGCTTATGACTAAGTATGCTTAAAGATATGACTGTAGGTGATCATTCTCTTTAGATCAACCCAATAATTTTATCAAGAAGATCATGGAATATTTATAATGAAAATTATGGGTTTTCAATGATCAATTCACTTCAATGTTTCCATTAAGGTCTCAAGGTTCCTTTTATAGTGTATTTGGTTCATCTCCTTTAGCATGGATATAGGTAATCATCACTATGTAGCTTGTATTAATTGTTAAAAAGAGACTTTAATAAGGCCAAAATATTGTTGGTAAACCTATTATTCATTAAAATAAAATTATATGGATATTTAAACCTTATTCATTTGATATATTCATTTTTTCTAGTCTTTTCAAAATAGTACCTTCATGAAGAACATCTTGACTGAGTTTGACCTAGCTGTAGAATGGATATTCTTCCATGTTTTAGCAGTGTGTTAAGGTTGCATAATCATATTATCATGAATATAAAATTTTATATCATCCTCCACTCTTAAAAATATTAAAACAATGAGTTGAAAGTGAATGAAAACGTGTTGATATGTGAATGGATGATGGGAAAGAGAATAGAGATGGAGTAACAAACTTGTACAATGACAAAATGGTAGTATGAAGACTGTGTAAAGGAATTAAACATAATGGAGGTAAAAACAACACTATTTCAATTTAAAGATATCCAATTAATGTTATTAATGGATCATATGAATATACCTTAATTGAATATACCATTTTGGAGGTATTAGACAAGCATACACTACTAGAAATGGAAACTTATGAATCATAAAATACCTTAATAAATGTTTTCCTTAATATCTACTAAACTATGACTTTGATAAGGTTTAAGGATGATTTATATCTTCCTTTCTATAATACCTTAAGGAATATTTGATAATATTGAAATAGAACACATGAACATGAAATATACCTACAAACCATGTCATGATGAATCTTGATAACCATGGATCAACAACTAAACCATACAATCTCTCCAAATTACCTATAGACTATAGATTTGGCATTTATTTATCTTATTGAGATCAATATGACCTAAAAATTATGGAAATAAGATAAATATTATCATGTAAATTTATTTCATACTCTTTAAAATCTCCACAAATTTTCATTTTTCTATCACAATGCCTAGAAGAGGAGAAATCTTAGAAAATTGGTTGCTTGTTTGAATGAAGAAGGCATAACGAGTGCCTTAGCTTGTTAAGTACAGTTCATGAAGGAGATAGAGAAAAAATAATAAATAATTACCAAATATGGAATCTCTCTTAGACCCCTTATTCTAACCATAATTCCATATCTTGATTTTCTCTCTCATGGTCGTACCATCTAAAAACCTGAAAGGTTCTCTTGATGTGTGAAAGAGCTCAGTGATGCTTAGGGACTAGTTTTGAGTCTATTTGTGATATTTTTTCCTTGAATATATTTTTTAACACCTTTTATGAAACCCTCTTCAATATCATGATATCTACTATACGTAAAAGTATATACAAATTTGTACTTTTGCATGAAAACACATGAAAATAACCTTTCTTTTGCAGTGTCTTCATACTTCAAATTTAAAACCACTAATTTAGGGAAATACAAAGAATATTATGGGTAAATAAGGGGGTTATAATAATTTAATTTTTTTTTGACATAAAAATAGGATAAAATTTGGCACATGGGAACTTTTTAGGGTCAAAACTATGCTTTAGATTGAAGAGGAGATATTTCCAAGACATGAAACATTTGACTTAAGGCAATTACATGAATATGAATATAGATATTATGGATGATTTAATTCCATTTTGAGGTGTTATTTTTCCATTTTAAATCCAAAATCTTCCATTGAGATAATGTTTTCATAGCTTCACAAAGGAGATTTTCCACTAAATGTGATAAAGAACATATTATAGCCTCCTAAAAGGTTTGAAATAGACTTATACCAAATAAATTCAAAGTGAGTTATTATCTACAAAATCTTACCATATTAATTATTACACTTTAGATCACAATAAAACTTGAATTATTTGTTAAAGAACTCCAAACATTCTCAAACATCATGATGTTACTTGACACCAGTTGAAATGGAAACATGACAATGACAAGACACTAAGAGATACTCCCTTGATTTGATAGTTAATGAGCATTATGGTGGTCAATGAAAAGTTTTATATTGTAGGGGTTGACATTTGACCTTGATAGGCCAAATTTCCAACACCTATCAATATTTTTGATAGCAATAATGAGATTCCTATTTATAATGAAGTTGGAGGTAATCCAGCTGATAATCATGAAGAAATCCTAAATAGAGAAAATTTTAGAGGCTATTTATATCCAAAAGACTATAAGTAATCTTTTTTATTTTGAAAATGGCTAATTCTATGAAAATATACAAGTATGGGTTTGATTTTCCAAAAACATTTATGAGACATATAAATTAGTCTGAAATTGCTAGGTATATATGTACATGTGTGTGTGTGTATCTATATGTATGTATATGTATATGTATATGTGTGTGTGTGTGTGTGTGGGTGTGTGTGTATGTATGTATGTATTTATATATGTATATATGTATGTATACACACACACACATATATTTATGTGTGTCTGTATATATATATATATATATATATATATATATATATATATATATATATATATATATATATATATATATATATATATATATATATATCTGTGTGTATGTGTGTGTATTTATGTATGTATATATGTTTGTGTGTGTGTGTGTGTGTGTGTGTGTGTGTGTGTGTGTGTGTGTGTGTAATAAGGACCACTTAGGACACAATAATCTTAAGGTAATAATTATATTTATTCTATGAAAATATTTTGAATATTCGTTGACACCACATGCTCTTTCTTATATATGGTTTTAATAACTAAAAAACTTAATAATAAATTATTTTAAAACCTAATATTTATTTTATTTATTGTATTTAATTTGGTGCATATGGAATTAAAGCTACAGGGATTGAGGTTTAGATATTTCCCCATTTTTTAGTGGATTGATGTCAGCATATTGAGCAGCCCAAGAAAAAATTTAATGTTGGTCCAACATGTCACCCACAGGATTAATGTAAGTTGATTGAATACATATGTGATGGTTTCTCAATTTTTCTTGTTATTTATGCAAGATATTAATGGAAGTGAAGCTCTGGTAGTCTAAATATTGTAATGAGAGGTTGGAAACAAAGATGTGGACAATTTCTAAGTTGGTTTCCTTGTGATTACAACTACAAGGTATGGATTTGTGTTTCTTTTATTCTAAAGATAGAGATAATTTATTTTCATACATAGTGATATGTCTTGAAATTAATAAATATAATAATAATTTCCTTGAAAATCATTTCTTTAAAGATATTTTTTGATGATTTCTCAATTTTTCTAGTCATTGATGAAAGCTATTGGTGAAAGCAAAGCTCTATTAGTTGAAATATTAAGCTGAGAGGTTGGAAATGAAGGTGTAGATAATTTATAAGTTGGTTTCCTTGTGATTGTAACTAAAAGGTATGAATTTGTGTTTCTTTTATTATTAAGACTGAGATCAGGTGTTTTCATGCACAATTCTATGTCTTGAAATGAATAAATATAATGTTAAGTTCACTAAAAATCATTTTTTAAATCTACTTGCTAATAGTTTATAAATTTTTGTAATCATTGATGCAATCTATTCTTGAAAGCAAATATCTAGTAGTCAAAATATTGGGATGAGGTGTAAACAATTTCTAAATTGATTTCCTTGTGATTACAACTGCAAGGTATGGATCTGTGTATCTTTTGTTCTAAAGATTAAGATTAATTATTTACATACATAGTCATCTATATTTAAATGAATAAATATAATGATAAGTTACTTGAAAACTATTTATTTACATATATTTGCTCAAAACATTGTGCATATTGGTATTCTTGGAAATTTCATGTATATCTACAAATATTTTCCTTAAACATAAAATCTGTGAAATGGGTATTTTCAGGTTAGTCAGAAATATGGTTGAAATGATCATGAGACTCTATTGCATTTATTCATGTTATTATTTTTGAATTTTTTAAAATAAGTATCTTGCATGCCATTATTTCTTAGAGGAAATCAATTTCTTATTTGTTTAAAATGAGCATTTCTCAGAGGAAATTAGTTTCTTGTTTATTTAAAATAATCATGTTGTTTAGACCAAACAAATAATATAATAAACTAAGTATAGAAATAATTATGACAAAAAATTAGAGTATATAGTATAAATAATAAACCAACTTTAGGGCCATAGAGAAAGACAATTATTAAAAGAGAGGATGACATAACTAAAAAAATTGAGTACATACGATAATATCATGTGCAGTACTTAGTATAATCTAAGCATAGACCTCTATAAGTCTCTTGAAATACTAATCTAAGATTGACCATTAAATTAATATATTTGACATTGAATTATGATTATGTTAGTTTGTTGTTTTAGTTGCTTTTATTTATAATAATGATTATATTTTCCTTTTCATTCTTCTATTTTCATTGATAAAATACTTTTATAGAGTTAGTGTTGATAATTTTGACTTCACAGGTCAAATTGTCTCCCCTATTATTTGAAAATTTGCATGTCATGCCAATTTGATTTATTTTACATTTAGTATTTAAAGGTCTTTAAAGTTATCATTATAATCCATGATTATTAGGTCATTAAGTTTTTTAGGTGATTTAAGGTCTTGTCCTTCATTTATCATGTGTTTGTCTAGTCATTTCTTGGCCTTTCTAAGCCATTTTTAGTGGTAAGTGTGATCTTGTAATTTGACTCAAGAGAGGATGGTTAGTATTGTGTTACTTCTAAAATGAAAACAAAATGAAAGAAACACACTAACTAGCATAACATCTCTAGGCTTAGACACTAGGGAGAGCTTAGTTAACAAACATAAATAAAACACACAACTAAAATGTAAAATAAACTCTCTTTTACATTCCTTGGATGCTCCTAAATGCTTGTTATAGTGGCTTGCTTAGCTTTTGCTCATGAAGTCCTTGGCAATGCAAGCTTGGCTACCTCCATCTCTCCTTGGCACCTTTGGCTTATGGCTTGGCTTGGATTGGAATAAATTTGGCATGATAACACTAATTGCAATGGATTTTGGAATCATTTGTGCATTATAAATTTGTACCAAAATAGCGTAGAAATGATGTTCATGGCCTCTCTATTTATAGATTTTTGAGATTTATCAAAATTAACCTAAACTATCTATCTCAAGATTGAGATGTGTGGCTAAATATTAATCTAATTTTGAAATTAAAATTGATAAATATACTCATCAATATTTAGGATAGAGGAGTACTTAAGAGTCATGGAGGGCTTTGTTAAGGCATGGGAGGCATGAATCCTCATATTTGTGGCATTTATAGCCTAAGGATGTCTTCCCAAGAAATGAGGTCACCTGATGATGTAGATATTTAGTATTCATTTCCAAAAATAAATATTCAATAAATTTCCGTGGAATTCTTGATTAGGCTCTGATTTGGTTTAATTATCTCTTAAGCATGTTTAAGCACTTTGTGCACAAATTACTCAAATTGATTAGAATGTCTTGTTATTGGTCAAAAATTCAATTAGATTAGAATTGGAAGTTAATGTCAGATACATTGGAACCATTATCCCATTTAAGATGTTAATAAAAACAAATAACAAAATCACATGTCTCATGTAAGAGATTTGATAGGAAAGAGCAATCCATAGCACCTAGGTATAAAATTGGCATTTTGACTCAAAATGATATGATAAAATTTAGCTAGCCTATAAATTTTATTGCCCCATTTAGAGATACCCTGGCCAAAATCATCTCTTCAATATGTCAATTTCACATCATTTAGCATGTTTTAGTGTTTTTAGGCCAAACTGTACATTTTGGGTGGAAATTAGATAAAAGCCTAATTAGAGGTTATCAATGGCTAGTTTTAGGTGTCTATAGTTTGCCCCCATTTGGGAAATAATTGTAAGCTATAAGCATAGTAACATATTTTCAAATAATGACAAATGGTCTGTATACCAAAAAGAAGATAATGGCTAAAGAACAAAGCTCTAAATGGTTTTGAAAAGCTTATGATGATGCCCCTAGAGGAAGTGGCCATCACATTTGTTGATGGATGGTCCCTCAAAAAGAAATAAGAAGAAAGGTCGAATTAATTCATGGTTGAGATTAATTCAAATGAGAAAATGCATGCATGCATTGATGTAAAAAGGATATTGATTTGCCCAAAGGTAGTTATAATCAGGATTAAAAATCAAAATAATGATTTGTCCATACACATTTACAATCATTAAGAGGACCTAGATTAGCTAAAGATGATTGTGCCCTAGTTAGGGATGATTAGCAAACATAAATCAAGGATATAACCTAGAACATAGATTAAAGAGGAGTGGGTGTAAAGTGATGAAAGATATGGATAGAAGAATAAGATTGATCAATGTGAATGATTCAATTATACCTGCTAATGAAGAGATGCTCATCTTGACTAATAATGATAAAACTAAAATGGTCAATGGGTTGATTTGATTAAGGGTGGGATGGAAGGATTTACCAAGGTACAAAGGAGAAACTTCTACAGCTCCATTGATTATAGACCTTGAAGCTATTTTTTGTTATAACATGTGATGGTAGGCTTCATGATAAAATACCATGAAGACATGGCTAAAATATGCATAAGGACTAACTCTTGATCCAATAAAAACTCAAAAATAATGTACTAATGATAAAAACCATGATGATA
The DNA here is from genome assembly GCA_037957365.1 of Torreya grandis. Lineage (NCBI taxonomy): Eukaryota > Viridiplantae > Streptophyta > Pinopsida > Cupressales > Taxaceae > Torreya > Torreya grandis. The sequence goes on along the minus strand of JARHVA010002144.1, from coordinate 1,670,737 downwards.
ATGCTAATGAATGAATATGGATGGACTCAAGAATAATGTGCTTGAGGAATCAACCAATGAACACATATAGACTAAGTCGAGGCAACAATACTAGAAATAAACAAACAAGAAAGCGAACAAAATAAAAACAAAAACAAAAAAACAACTTGAAATAAATAAACAAATAAAAATCCTAAAAACAAAAGCAAAATAAAACATCCTAACAATGACCATGCCCTAGTAAGGCAGATTGAAAATAGCTAACTAGTCTTAGATAGGACAAATATTTTTGGATTTTGAAATATTATGAATGTTTTTGGCATTTTTAGGTATCTTAATTCATTAGATAATGATAATATACTTTCTCATAAAATGTCAAGAGCATTTATCTCAGGTTGATTACAAAATGGAAAGAGCATATGGAAAGGGGGACTGAGGTGACCTCAACATGAATTGAGCATGACCCACATAGTCTTAAAAAGACCTCAAGTCATAGTAATTATATCCACAAAAATGGTTGGGAAAACCCAACTAGTCCTAATAAGTTCTCAAATCTAGAAAATGACCAATCAAATGAACAAAATGATGGCAAGGTGATGTGATAATTCATGATAAACAAGTGTTGTCCCTAGTTTGCCCATAGGCGGTTATAACTAGGATACAATGACATAGTTCAATGATACCAATTTGCCCATAGGTGTTTATAATTAGTAGAAAGATTAGTGAAACATTGATTTGCCCATATGCAGTTATAATCAAGCTTACATAAACAAACTTGATAAGATGAAAGATATCTTGCTAAATCAACTATCACACTACTTTCATAGACTATCATTGAAACATAGATTGGATTCATTGTTGAAACTCGATTAAAATCTTCTAATAAAAGGTGTAGGAAGAACCAAAATAACCAAGATATAAACAAGATTAGGTAGGATGAGTAAAAATAGGCTTTGGTCTAGATTGGAATGGAATGATAAGATGACATGGTCTTGCTCTAGGATAATGATTGGTTGGATAAATTAGATAAAATGTTAAAGCATTTTCCCCCAGGTGATGGAGTAAATGGCTAGGACATGAGGCAATGGAAAATGGATATGTAATAATGGTAATGGCATGGCAATGTGAAACGGTATGGTACATGTTTTTGGCCTAGGTGTGGTTTTTGATTCTATTGTTCTTACTAATGGAAAGATGCACATCTTAATCAATAAATGATATAAATATAATATTTGATCATGTTAATTACTAGCCCATACATCATCTAAATAGTTTGTCTATCAAGAATTGGCTGCTTATTTGGTTGTCAATAATGCTTTTGTGATCTTCATTGGTCGCTAATTTTGATTCCTTAAAATATCAAGACAAGGTATCTTTGTAGCCTTTGTAAAGGAAAGTGTGGCCATGGGTGGTAAATAAGGATAAATAATGGATGGTAGGTTTGATTTTGAAATGGAGTGGTAGATGATAATGGAATGTATAATGGTAGGGAAACAAATGAATATCAAGACTTTTAGTCACATGTAATGTTGTTGATGTTGGATTCAACATAATTTTGGTTATGGTGGGGCCAAAGACTTGTTCTCTCAATAGGACCACCATATTTTTCTATTATTTGATCTTAAGAGTAGCTACCATCTGATTAGGCTGTAGATTAGAAGTTATTTTGATTTTATCTTTGATTTTGTCTTCATCAAGCAGTGAATAACTTTTGTGCTCATCTATTGGTGCCTCAATGAGTTTTTCACCAATTAACTTGTCTTTATTTTCCCATAGCACCATTGAGAAGATTTCACTAATGAACATTAGCTTTTTACTTTGATTGTCTTCTAGCAATTTTTAAAAGTTTCACTACAAGATGTTGAGTTTTACCTTTGATTGTCCCCTAGTGCCTCCAAAAAGATTTCACTAGTAAAGTGCTCTTATATTGCATGAATGTGGTCTTGGCCTCCTTTTTCTTCTTTAATTTCTACATCACCATTGATGTAGTTCAATAAAGTGTGATTTTTTTGATCTCAACCAACACTTGTGGGAGATGGAATGTCAATGATATGGCTATTTTGGTTAATGGTAATGGATTGTGGAATAGGGAGAGGGCACACAATCCACATAGAATATACTAGGATAACTTATGTCAAAGATAAATTAGTCATCCTCAAAAACTATATAAGGATCACAAATGTATTAAAATTTATCTATAAGGTATGTGTAACCAATGTTGTAACAACCAAGAACATATTCTTCTTCTAAATTTGATTCTAACTCAAGGGACTCTAAATCTGATGTTGAGACTGATGTTGATTCAAATTTTGATGGTAAATTTGATGTCAATTCTAGAATAGAACATAACTCTAACTTTTATTCTTCATCTGATAGTTATTTTGTTATAATGATGTCTTGTTGAATATCTGGTATTGGACATGTAATATCTTGTGATGGTATAATGGGCTCTACCAAGACTAGTTTCTCAGAGTGGTACTCCTCTAGGATGGGAAAAAGGTTAAGAGACAACTCCTTAGAGACTATTTTGTCAATAGGAGACTCTTGAAAAATAGTCACATGGTTAAGGTAATGATTTTCCCAAATGTGGTTATAAATATTAAGAAGTGACTCAATAAAGATTGGCTCATCAGTGTGAGACTCCTCAACAAATGGTATAGGATCAATAGGAAATTTATCACAAGTTGACTTATCACAAATGGTTGATTCAATAAAAACATCTTGGATTGGTTGGTTCTCTTGGCCTTGGTTTCCAATGAGTTGAAAAATTCTAGTTTTGAACATAATTTAGTCTTTGAAGGATTGGATCAGTTTAGGTTTGGATGGGACTGGTTCTAGATGAGGAATGGCTTGTGGTTGGATAATGGTAGGGCCTTGGGGAGAATAATTTCTCACATGAGCCAAAGGAATAATTCTTGATATGGTAATGAAAGGGTGTTGTGGGGCTTGATTACTCACACAAGCCAAAGGACTAGGTCCTGGGATGATGAAGGGACGTTGTGGAGCTTGATTGCTCACACAAGCTAAAGAAGGAGGTCTTGGTAAGGGAATGGTGTGATGTTGTAGTCCTAGAATAGAAATAGTATGATTTAGTGGAACATGATTACTCATATAAGCCAAAGAATCCAATTCTTCCTCATAAACCATATCATCCCAGTCATGAGATGGCTTATAAGATGGTTCTTGACTGTGTTCTATGTACTAATTATTACAAAGAGGGTATGGATCCATATCCCAAACAACATTATTTGTAGTTGGGCCTTCAAATTCCTCTTCACAAGCCTCTTCATACCAATCAAGGTTTTGATTTGGATTTTGTGGATTTTGACTATGTTCCCCATAGGGAGAATAATAAAAATCCTCAGAAAATCTTTCTCTATAAGGGTTCTTAGTGGGATTTTGTGTAGACATTATATCATATGTTGGATTATACATGAATACACCATAATTTCAGTAAGACATATCCACATAAATAAAGAAATCTCTGAAACAAAAAGGCTTAGATTTCTAAAAAAATTGAAAAACTATGTCCAAAGGACAAATGGTTTGAGTTTAGTCTAACTTGGTCAAAAGGTGGATTTGTATCTCCAATGTGGTCTATGATAAGACTTGGCATAAAATAGTCTAACATCAAATGTCTAATGTCAAATTTCATATGCATAAAAGGTCAAGTGTCTAAATAAAAACTAGCATGTCAAAGGTCTAGGTCAAAGTGTTCCAAATAAGGTCTAAACTAGGAAAGGGAAAAGTTGAGTTACTAGGTCTTTTGTCCAAACATGAAGTCAAAATATGGACTCAAACAAATAGGCATACACTAGGAATTTTGGCCAAATGGCATCAAAATTTAGACTTAAAACAAAGGCTCATGTGATTTGATTTAATATAACAAGTTTGGAAATAACTTTGACAAAGACCTGACACATAGAATAAAACATAAACATGATCAGTTGGCATAAGGCATAAGATAAAAGGCTCTTTGAAGAAAGACTATGCTTTCCCAAATAAAAGCATAATCAATGATAAGGATAGGTACTGAATAAACAAACCATCAATAATTTATAAATTTAGGTAATTGATTAACTAAAGTTATGAAACCTAAAAGAGAAAGATCTATGTATTATCCCCATGAATTATGACTTAAATATAAATCAATCAATGTTTGAATCCAAACATGACAAAGCTAATTAAAAACTCAATGTTGAAAACTAGGATTTGACCACACAGGCTAGACAAGATTGGATAGCATGACAGCACAAGACAAAGGTCTAAATGGTATACATGACATGGTTTGAAACAAATAGTTTTTTATACAAGGTGAAATAAGTCTTGAAACAATTTGAGCAGCCTAACGGCATAAGCATGCTTGAATGATATGATCAATGTTATGTTTTAAAGGACTCAAAGGCATAAATGGTTTGAAATGATTTAGGTAGCATAACACTACCCTCCTCAACTCAAATACATTATTTTGACATGGCTTATAAATAAACAAATAATTTTTAGTCTCAAAACATACCAAGCAAAAATGACCAAAATACAATAAGTATAATCATCCAAATCCTAGCAAGGGTATGGTAAAATGGGGTCGACTAACTATCAATCTTTGAACATCTCTAAGGGAATCAATTACACAGTGAATTTCATGTCAAACAATGCAAAAGACAAGCTTGAAAATTGGGTGACTATGGCATTGGCTAGTTGTAAAAAGCTTTAGTCCTTTTTACAACCATTACATCATGTTATTCACTCAGTGTAGTGTGATGTCCAAATGTAGATACGTCATGTGTGCAACTCCAATTAGGATACAAATGAAGTCAATGCTAGGAGATGAAACCCTAGGTCAAATATTCCCTAAATAACTCATGGGAGATTATGAAGTGCCCCTTGTAAGCCAATTTTTCATGAAATAAAAGACTAATAGAAAGACTTTAGGGCCATTTTCAAGATCACCCAAAATTTGATGTATTTTTGGTGAGTGTTTTAGATGACATTCTTTCTAAACTTTGGACTAGGATTTTTTCAATAGGAATGGATATTTTGATTCCAAGGGTTCCCTAAAGGGGAAAAATGGAAGAGCATACATGAAACATCCCTCTTATTTCCAAACAAATATTAGATCAAGCAACTATTGAAGATAAAAATCTTGGAATGATGAGTTCATTTTAAAGCCCAAATGAAAAATGAGGTGGTGTTCATTTGACCTCTTAGTCTTAGTTGTAACTTTGAAAACTAATGATAAAAACACTTATTTTAGCACCTTAAATTTTAATTTAAGCACCAAAATAATGTTCCTAATTCATTTTAAAACATGCAAAATATGTTCTAAAACATGATTTATCAAACTTGAAATTTGCTAGTTACATGTCTACCCTTAAGGCATCACCCTAAAAGCAAACGTGTCAAATTATAAATATTTTAAATAGATTTTCCAAATTTTTTTAAAAAAATATGAAACTTGAAGCTAAACTAATGTTATATTCTAAAAATTTAGGATAAAACACATGGTTTAAAAAAATCATCCAAAATGGAGTCCGTATGAACCCAAACCAAGCATTTTAAAATAGCTCTCAGGTTTGTGTTTAAGAAAACATAGTAACTGACATCAATTACACTTACTAACTGATGATGATTATCTAATTGACATTATTTATACCAATAGTGATCGATGATGGCTATGCCAACTGATGATGGTTTTACTTACTGACATCGGTTATTGTGTAAACCTATGACAAAGAAAAATGGAAAAATAAAGTTAGAAAATCAAATTATAAAAATTTTAATGATCTAAATGAAAATTTTAAAGTTGTATAATGATCTTCTTCATGTGTGAGATGTGTTTGGTCCCACTGGGTGTGCCATATGTGATGATATAAATTCTTCTTCATGTGTGAGATGCATTTGGTCCCACTGGGTGTGCCATATGTGATATAATAATTTGAATCAAGAGAGGATGGTTATTATGGTGTTAGTTCAAAATGAAAACAAAAATTAAAGAAACACACTAACTAGCATAAAATCTCTAGGCCTAGACACTAGGGAGAGCTTAGCTAACAAACATGAATAAAACAAACAACTAAAATGCAAAAAAAAAACTCTTTTAAATTCCTTGGATTCTCTAAAATGTTTGTTGTAGTGGCTTGTTCAGCTTGTGCTCATGAATTCTTTGGCAATGGAAGCTTGGCTACCTCCATCTCTCCTTAGCACCTTTGGCTTATGGCTTAGCTTGGCTTGGAATCTTTTTGGCATGGTAACACTAATTGCTTGAAGCTTTGTAATAAATTATGCATTATAACTTTGCATAATAATGTATTTTTAAGATATTTGAGTATAATAACTTTGCACCAAAATAGCTTAGAAATGATGTTCATGGCCTCTCTATTTATAGATTTTTGAGAATGTCTAGAATCAACCTTAACCATCCATCCTGTAATTGAGATGTGTGGTTATGGATTAATTTAATTTTCAAAATTAAGGTTATAATTATCCTCATCATGACATTATAATGTGGGGTAATTAAGAGGCATAGAGGGCATCATGGAAGGCATTGATGGGCATGAATCTTGATTTTTATGGTATTTATGGCCTAGGGATGTCTTCTCAAAAAATGAGGTCACCTAATGATGCAGATATTCAATATCCATTTCCAAAAATAATTTTTCAAAAAAATTCCATGGAATTATTAATTAGGCCTTAATTTGGGTTAATTATCTCTTAAGCATGTTTAAGCACTTTATGCACAAATTACTCAAATTGATCAGAATGCCTTGTTATTAGTCTAAAATTTGACTAGATTGGAATTGGAAGGCAATGTTAGATGTGTTAGAACTATATTACCATTTAGGATGTTACCAATAATGATTAACAAAGGCATGTGTCTTGTACAAAATATTTGATAGGAAAGAGCAATCCAAAACATCTAGGTGTAAAATTAACATTTTGACACAAAATGATCTAATCAAAGTTAGCTAGCCCATAAATTACATTACCCCATTTAGTGATACCCTAGCCAAAATTGGCACTTGAATACATTAGTTTCACATATTTTATCATGTTTTAGTATTTTTAGGCTAAAGTGAGCATTTTAGGTGGAAATTATCTAAAAGCCTAGTTGGAGGTTATCAGTGGTCATTTTTAGGTGTCTATAATTTACCCCTATTTGGGAAGGTGTTGAAAGCTATAAGCATAGTAACATCTTCTCAAAGAATGAAAAGGTTCTATATGCATACAAATACAATGATGATAAACTAACTATATGATTCCCCCTTGAGGGAATGGTTGGCACAAACATAGTGACTGGCAATGGCTATGCCAATCGATGATGGTTTTACTAACTGATGTCAGTTAATATGTAAACCCATGACAAAGAAAAATGGAAAAATAAAGTTAGAAAATTAAATTACAAGATTTTTAATGATCTAAATGAATATTTCAATTTTTCATAATGATCTTATTTATGTGTGAGATGCATTTGATCCCATCAGGCATGCCATATGTGATCTAAGAATTTGACTCAAGAGAGGATGGTTAGTATGATGTTAGTTTCAAAATGAAAATAAAAATGAAATAAACACACTAACTAGCATAACATCTATAGGCCTAGACACTAGGGAGAGATTAGTTAACAAACATGAATAAAACACACAACTAAAATGCAAAAGAAACTCTCTTTTACCTTTCTTGGATGCTCCAAAATGCTTATTGTAGTGGCTTGCTCAACTTGTGCTCATGAAGTCCTTGGCAATGGAAGCTTGGCTACCTCCATCTCTCCTTGGCACCTTTCGCTTATGGCTTGGCTTAGATTGGAATTAGTTTGTCATGGTAACACTAATTTCAATGAATTTTAGAATCATTTGTGCATTATAACTTTACACCAAAATAGCTTAGAAATGACGTTCATGGCCTCTCTATTTATAGATTTTTTAGATTGATCAAAATACCCTAAACCATCTATTTCAAGATTGAGATGTGTGGCTAAGGATTAATCCAATTTTTAAATTAAAATTGATAAATAGACTCATCAATATTTGGGATAGAGGAGTAATTAAGAGGCATAGAGGGCTTTGATGAGGCATAGGAGGCATGAATCATGATATTTATGGCATTTATAGCCTAGGGATGTCTTCCCAAGAAATGAGGTCAAATAATGATGTAGACATTCAATATTAATTTCCAAAAATAAGTATTCAACAAGTTTCTTTGGAATTTTTGAATAGGCTCTGATTTGGTTTAATTAGCTCTTAAGCATGTTTAAGCACTTTGTGCACAAATTACTCAAATTGATTAGAATGTCTTGTTATTGGTCTAAAATTTAATTAGATTGGAATTAGAAGTTAGTGTTAGATGCATTGGAACCATTATCCCATTTATGATGTTAATAACAATAAATAACAAAGGCACGTGTCTCGTGCAAGAGATTTGATAGAAAAGAGCAATCCAAAGCACCTAGGTGCAAAATTAGCATTTTGACTCGAAATGATCTGATCAAAATTAGCTAGCCTATAAATTGCATTGCCCCATTTAGGGATAACCTAGCCAAAATGAGCACTTGAATATGTCAGTTCACATCATTTAGCATGTTTTAGTGTTTTTAGGCCAAATTGTGCATTTTGAGTGAAAATTAGCCAAAAGCTTGACTGGAGGTTATCGGTGGCTAGTTTTAGGTGTCTATAGTAAGAAGAGTCATAAGTTTCATGATGATTATTATATAATGTGTAAATTTAATTAAATTACTAACATATGGATAATCAATTTGATCACATTCTTGACTAACTTCATGACCTGTTTCTATGTAATTTTGACCATTTTTTGACCTCTAAATAAGGTTTTATTTGTTTTTGATGGAATATAATCAATAATAATCTTAATTAAATATTTATTAACCTTATAATACATGTGAAATACTTAGGAACACATTTGATAACATTTCAATTAGAGCTCCTTAGTAAATTTAGTGTTTTTAATGAAAAAATAGGCCTTTTGAGGCATTTATTTTGCTTTTCAAAGGATTTTGGTGACAAAATAATATTAAAGACTTATTTGGGTCCTCATAGGATTATATAAGTAGTTTTTATGGATTTTTATGTGTAAAAATGGCAAAAACCAAATTTGCTCCTATATTGAGCTTCCTGGAAACTCTAGAAGGGCAATTTTCAAATGCTCAGTTAAAAAAATATGAGAGAGAGTTACGATCTAAAAATTTGTCCATTTTTATGTGTCTTAGTAATATTTAAATTAGTGTAATTTTTTAATGGATTGGTGTCCTAATATTTATGAAAACTTTCTAAGAGTGGTAGCAGGTCACTATAGCCTATACATCTGAGAGGGGTCTATTCTTGGACTTATTTCTTAGTCTCAGAAAAATATGGAGACAAATATTTTTTTAGGATTATTTTAGGGTCATTATTATCCTTTTAATCTTGGTCTCATTTGATAACTCCTTCTAGGAAGGTATTTATAGCATAAAACCATATTTCTTTCTCTATCTAAGTGGTCTTTTGGGTCAATTTTGAAGAAAATATAAGTTAATAAATAGTTTTTTCATCTTAATAGGTTACCAATTGATTATATATTTCATGACACACCTTTTTTATCTAAATAAGGGTCACAAGTCTCCATTATGGGTATATCTCCTTTTAAAGGATTTACATTGAGGTTCTTGAAAGTTGAAGAGTTTTAATATATTGCGGTAAAAATCTTGTTGATGTTTAAGGTGTACTATTAATCCATAAGTATCATTCATTAATACCTTACCTCTTTGATCTATTAATCCATTCATCACTAAGCATAAAATCTCCATAATCCTCCCATAAGACACTTTCAGGCCTGCAACACTAATGAGTACATACAAGTGCCTATAGCAGAGTATTATGTTGAAACGAGAACATTAGAGATTTATTTAAGTCCCTTATTATTGAAAATTTTCATTTGAAAATCTTGAGAAGAACTAAGACTGGTTATAAGATCCTTTACCATGCACATTATTCATGATTGTACTCATTTTCTTGTTTGCAACTGAATGTACATCTACAGCTACCCTCAAGAGATGATCATATTGAAAGGAAATATTGGATTTGGTTAAAGTATTCATGGTGAAAACATTCATTTAAGCACCTTATAAAAGTATATGACTGATTGAAGGCCTAGACAATATGCACATTTTTCATATCTTTTCTTAACTACCCATACACTATAATGTCCACCTGTAGGTGGTCCCCACAGAGTTCCAAAGGTGTTGGTTGAGGGAGATTGATATATTTGAGACCTTTATCAGGTTTCAAGAAGTTATAGATAACATGACAACTAGGTTTGAGGAAATTGATTCATAAGCAGACTTGAGAGGTCAATTTGAGTGAAGAAAACTGAGTTTTGGAGATAAATTCCCTAAAAGTCCTAAAATAGAGCTCTAGCCATTTTTTGAGATACCATATAACAATGTAACACAATTATAGATGAGTGAAAATCCGTCCTACATTGTATCCCTATCCTAGGGGGGTTAAACCTTATAAGAGAAAATGGATGTGTGACTAAAGGAACAAGTTGATTATATGTCTCCAATTTTGATGTTTGTTCACTATAATTTTTTAATGATTTCTATAGTATTTTGAGCCTTCAAGATGACTTCACAGTCTAAGATGGTATGACAAGAGTATCTACTCATGACAGATTGGCCTTATTGAGGTAACATGGACTAATGGGTCTACATAACATATCAAAAAGAGTTAGAGTGCTAGGTTTTTTACCTATATTGTAACCTATAGGACCCCTTTTGGCTAAAAAGGTACACCTACAATTTGGTTAGAGCTAAGTTGATTCATAGTCTCACTGAGTAAGGAAGGAATAACAAGAGTTTCTTAAGTGTCAAAGGCTTATAGAAACATGGTGACAAATGAGGTCAGAGTATCAAATCATGGTGATCATTTCTTAAGGCCTATATTTAGTCCTTGTCCATACATAAGCCACATATACACAGTTAAGATGAGGAAAGATGTGACTATTCTCAATAAAGTGAATTTGAATAAGGTTTTTCAAAGTTTTGATTATGTTTTGATATCAAGAATAGACCTAAAAGGGTTTTAATTCATGAAATCCATATGCCTAAAGATACTAACAACCAAGTACACTAAAAAAAGCACTACTTATAGGCCTAAGGGAAATAGAGCCTATAATGCACAAGGTCTTAGTAGTCATAGGTCTATTAAAAGTTTTAATAAAGTGTTCATAGCTATTAATTGGCATTATAGACATAATTTTAAATATAATTAAAACCTAAGTGACTCAAAAGGCTCAAAATGGAGACCTACAACCATTCATATAGTCTTTTATAGTAATGTCAATAGAGAAGAACTAACAAGGCCCTTTCAAGTACAATTCATAAAGAGAGGGGTAATTAAAATGGGTTATAATCAAATATATAATGTTAAGTGATCACCATAATTATTCCAAAGAAGTATCTAACTCTAGTGGTACATTTAGACTGTCACAATCCATACATAGGGTTTATCTCTCTTAGAAGACTATGTTTTAAAGGTACAAGCTAGAGTTATAGTCAAAATTTTAAGGGTAGTGAATGGTATAAAATTAGATAAATAAGCCTTAAGTAATAAACCATAACCTAATTCACCTCACATATTCAATCGAATCACTACCCTATGTAAGGCCAGGCATATACCTACAACTATATTGAGTGCATTGGAAGCTAAGAAAGGTGATTTCAGTGAAAATTATGTAGTTATAAATGAGGAATGTGTATATTAAATAAATGAGGATGGTAATAGTGACATTAATTAACTTCAAGAGAGTGTAAGACATGGCACCCAAATACATATGTAACCACAATGATCTCTAGGCTTAGGTACATTAAGGGTTAATTAACTTAGTAAGGAATTGAGATATGACCTAAAAGAATAAGATGGATTAGTCATTGTGAATTAGGAAATATTTACCATAAGGGATATAATTTTTCATGAATTAAATCTCTAACAAGATACCTACAGTTAGATCAACATTTCCTAAGTAATGAAATATAGTCATAGTTGACTGTCAACTAGTCCAATCAAGAAAAAGGTGTTATTGATAGATTTGGTAAAGGTTGGGAGTATTATATGTATTTTAAATGATCCTTAAATAATTTATATACCATTAACCTCATTTTCATCACAATTAAAGTAGGTTAATGGCCATTTTCAAGTACACATGCAATCGCACAACCTGACAGTCTTGCCTAGTTAAGAAATGGTGAGGGTACTTTGGGATGATAATAGTTCATGATAATTAGCTAAATTTTGAGATTTTTAACAAGTTATTATGAATATTTTATTATTCCCATGACATATAAATATAGTAATATTTGATCATAAGGACAACCTACAACCAACTTATAGAATACTGCACACAGTGACATTTTATACAAGTCTGCTCAGAGTTTTTTAATGTTTGAAGGTGATAGGAAGATTATCTATTCCTGAAATTTTATACATCATGACCTAATTAAGAACCTAATATCAATTTTTTTCATGATTAAATATGGAAAATATCCTCTATTTTGTCTCAGAGGTAGGTCACTTTTAGGCAAATTAGAATGCAGGTTATGATGAGAATTTGGTCCAAGGGGTGTTGATGGGTATTAGAAACACCATGTGTCACTTTTATATGGTTTATTATAGTTAATTTATTTAGAAATAACATGTAAAAATCATAGCAATCATGAGAAACCACTCATAATTGGTGGTGAGTGGCCATTTGTAGTCAAAGCCCACTAGGTTTAGTTTAGGCCTAATGCCTAAAGAGAGGTCATTTCCACTTATAGAACTAACTAAGAATTAAAAATAATGGGTACATGAGAAATGGGAGTTATTATTTGTTTTTAATTTTTTTATTTTATATTAATTCATTAATAATCCATATTTTGGCCCAAGCTCGAAATAGGGTGCATAGAATGCCTAGAAGAGCTCGATAAGCCAAGTTTGAATGCTCACACCAACATGGAGATTTAGCGTGGGACTTAAAGGAGTTATGGGATGTTATATGGGGTATTTAAATTAAATTTTTTGTAATTTTTTCATAGGTTGGACATCACAATTTTATGAATCATCCTTAAGGGTGAAAACTACCAAAAACCCTCCTAAAACCCTAGTTTAGACCAGTTTGAAGAGATTGAGTTGGAAACCCCATAAAATTCCATAATTGATTATTAAAACCTATCATAGGTTATATTATACTCTTATAGGTTACTTTAAATGAAAATTTTCTACACCTTCACTTGTATGGAATGGTATAAGATTTGTACTTTTACATGTTTTAAGGATAAAATAAGGATTCTAGATCATGTATAAGGATACTAATCACTAGGGGAGATATATTGAGACCTTTTTTACCTGATAAAACTTAGAAAATAAAAATAAATATCTTATAAGTGACCAAACCATTCAATCTTTTTGGTCTAGTCGTAAAATGCCTTAAAAAGACAAGCCTTCCAATGGCCATTTCATGGTTCTAGTACCTCCATAGTATTTCAGACCAGAAAACTTGACATGGATCTTTATGGTATCATGTTAAAAGTGAATAAAATGTTTTGGAGATTTTCACACCTATGATGGGTCTCATGATCAATGTTTCCAGCATCTAGGCCTAGGAGGGCTAATTAGACCTACTTTGGTTGAAAGAAGGTGCTAGAAAACACATATACACATGGATTTTGGCCACCAAATTTTGTATGGAGATGTAGGAGGATAGATGCTACCTGTAAAAAGTATTAGTTTCACATCATCACCTCTATTTTCTCCCAAATAAGGAAATTTGTGAAAAAAAGGCTACAAGGAATTCATGGGAAATGCATAATTTTGGTGTCAAATCAAAATTTTTTTTGAGTGATTGATGGACTAAATCACCTTGTCTTAGGTATGGTATGATATTAATAATTATTACATGGAGTAATTAAATATAATTGAAGAAAATTTGAAAAAAAATACTAACTTTACCTTTTATGCCCAGTATAAAATAAGAGTTAAGGAGTTTGAAAATTAGATCAATGAATATAACCTCTCATAAGGTCTTATAAAGCTAATCCATGATATGATACACCACATTTTGAAATTTATGAAGTCATAGGAAGGTTTTTAATGAAGGTGATAAAGTTTTAAAAGGTCACTAAGCTCTAATAGCACTCTCTTTCTTTCTTACACCCCATTTGAAGATAAATTCCAAGAGAAGGTTGAAGAAGTCACTCAACAACTTTTTACAAGTGGTCAAGTATCATTCATGAGCTAAATAAGGTTTAAACCAAGGAATTTAATGGAATTTAAATCATGTATCCATAGAGGAAGACTCATTCATCAAGAAGACATAAAGGCTAAAATTTAGGGATTAAAGCAAGAATCTAGGCACTCTCCAAGTGGTCTAGGATTGAATAATAATTATGACAAATTTTATAAGCCCCTAAAAAATTTTAAAATATATATTCCATTCCAATCTATCAAGGATTAATATTTTAAAGGTTAAAGAATGCTACGTAGCACTTAAGGAGGACCTTGGACCAAATTTAAAGTCCCCTATTTTGGGGATACTTTATCTCCAATCATTTCCTTTGTTATATGAATTAATTTTTATAGAATGTAACATCACTCTTTGATTTTTTATTGTGCCTAAAGTCTACCAAAATTTGTATTCACCTTAAGAAGCTAAATTCTTCCATTTTCAAGATTTTTGAGTGAAGTGTATGTGATTTCCATTGATATAGCTTAGTGAAATTTTTGTTTTAATATGTTATTATCTATTTATTATACCTTAATCTAAGATTTTTGATGTCCTACAATTCATTTTAAGTGTCTAAACTAGCTTAAGTTTATATATTGGGTGTGAGTTCAGTCCTTGCATAAATTGAGTTTGTCAAGGCCTTATTATGAAACATTTTTGTAGAAATATTTATTGAGTGTAGTGAATGTGTGAAAATTTTTCCATCTCACAAGAGTTTCATTGAAATAATAAGTGGTCACAAAAAAATTAGTGCATCACCTTCATTTCAGTTTATCTTTTAGTTTCATTTCAAATAGTAAATTTTTCATCCCTTTCATTGTTAGAATTAGTAGATAGTTGGTTAAGAGTAGGTTTGATTGAGAGAACCAAGGGAAACAACCCTATATATATATATATATATATATATATATATATATATATATATATATATATATATATATATATTCTCTCAATTATAAATTCACCCATACTTTGTATATATTCCATGTTCTAGTAGGAGTGGGGAATTGTACACTTTCTCACAAGGGCACACTCTTGATTGACAATAATTTTGGCATGCCTAGTGGGACTCATTCTCCTCATCATAGTTAAAGTTTAGATCTAAGGAGAAGTGATTAAAATAGTATAATAAATCCATTATCATAAGAATCTAAATATTTCTTAAAGTTATAGATTTCATAGAAGTATTCAGGTAACACTTTCATGTCAAAGGTTACCACAAGGTCAGCTAGTAAAGGCATTCCTCTTGAGTTCATTGATTTTCCTTATACTTCATAAAAAATAAATATTTAATAGGACAAATCCATGTCCAAAAAATCAATATTTATCCCCTAGTCATCTTATTTTCTTAAGTAATATAATCCCCACTATCTATATGGCCTTTAGAAACCAAGTGTTTGTTCCATTCAATAGAGGTAGTCCACTGAATTTAGCCCAATTTGATGACATTCATATATTAGTTCTTAAGAGTATCCCATTATTCTTAGGATAAGATCAAATAAATCTTATTGATCACATCAAGGATGTTGTTAACCTCTATTTAATACATAATTGTGTTCTAGAGAATGTAGTTATTAGACTGCTTGATTCTTCCTTAAAAGGGAAAGAATCGTAGTGGTATAGAAACCTTCCACTAAATTCCATTGCTTCATGGGATGATGTAGGATTAACCTTAGTCAAAAAAATTTATCACCTATCTTTAGTTGAATAGCTAACTACCATAAAGAGGACTCCTCATGAGTCCATGATTAACTTCAACCGTAGATTCCAAAGACATGGACTAGAATACCTATGTTAATTAGTCCATCCCTATAATATTTCTTTTTCTACTATTTTATAACCCTCCACTCTAACATTATTATGATGATACAGTCAATGGGTGGTAATACCTTGTTAGATGCTTATGAGGTTGTAATAAGTGCAAAAAATAGTTTGATACAAGCTAGTAAGATTTTTACAAGGCCTCCAATACCTATTTTCTCAAAATTTTAGTCTATACCATTCCCTCAAGATCCTCAAATTCCATCATTAACTCCTATTCCACCTCCTCAAGCTCAAGTTATAGCCCCTTCTAGTCAATCTAGTGATCTTGGAGAGATAAAAGGTTTGTTATAGTATTTTGGAAATGAAATAGTACAAATAAAGAGGCAAAAATATCAAGAAAATAAGCCTTATAAATGGCCAAGTCAGCCCACCTATCATCCATTCAAACATCAAAGGCTTGCTTATCAAGGATTTAGAGAGAATAGACCACCCTAATAAGCTCAAGGAGCCATAATTCAAGCTAAACCATATGAAAATCTTGATCCTAATCCACCTTCCACTTCAAAATATATTATTCCTACACCACCTCAAAATAATTTAATGTAGGACTTAGGTTGGTAGCCCTCCATTCTCAATGATGTTCAAAACCAAGCCTTGGTGTCACAAAACATGAATATGCCATAAATGACATAAAAAGATTTTTCTCTTTAATGTTTTCAATATTAATAAATATGGTACCACAAGGAGAGGCTCAATAAGTTCAAGGGTAGCCTAATTCTGTTAATGTAAATTTGAAAATGGATGATCATGTTGCTTTCAACCAAGGTGGTGAGACTAGCACTTCAAATGGTCAAGTTGTATCTATTACTAGAGATAAAAGAAGAGCCATTGATTAACCTAAAGATGTGATTCATATTTTAAGTACCCATAATATTATTTCCAAAGGCACCAAAGATCAACTTGATTCCCTTGAAATATAGAAAAATTAGAATACAGAGGTTGTAAAGGCTCATCAAGTACCTTTAGTTCGTGAACAACCAATGGTTTTAAAAGTGAAGCCAAAGGTTAGTGGGAATCAATTTAGTATAGTGAATAAAATGAATAAGTATAACATCAGAATAATAATTTGGGATTACATCTCTATTATAGGACAAAAATACATGCTCATTCAAAATATTTTAGCTCTTAAGTTGTCTCCAAAAATAGTTGAGAAAAAGGTGTTGACTTGACTAATTTAGACTAGCCAATGAAACAACAAGTAAATTAGGTACATAATATGGTAAAGGTGAACAAAACTGAAATAAAATAAAATAATACTCCTCCTTTCTACCTCTCTTTGATATTTGGTGACACTTTAGTTCATAATTGCATGGTGGATAGTGGAGCTAAAGGCACCGTTATGCCCAAGAAAATTGCAGATAAGCTTGGTCTAGTTTAGGAGCCAAATAATAAAAGAGTATTGAAATTATATGGGTTACCAAAAAATATAGTATACATAATTAAAGATCTGAATTTGACACTACATGCTTGTCCCAATGTTACCATTTAGAAAGATTTAGTTGTGGTGGATTTTCCTCCTTACTTTGCCATGTGTCTTTCAAGAGACTTCAACTCAAATATTAGAGGATACTTATCAGTTGATTAGACATATTTAATTTTTATAACCAGTTATGTTACTAAGGTAAAAATTCATTTATAACCCATTTCATATTTATATTTAGAGCCATATACACCAAGTGTTATGAATACTAAATATGTCATATCAGATGAGGTGCTAGAAACTAGTGGATTGAAAATTGAATCACCTTTAGATGGAGTTCTAGATTTATCCCTTGATGAGTGGAACTATAAATTACATGATCATGATCCTTATAAGCTAATTGAGGAGGAGGGCCTTTGTGTTTATTACCTTTATGAGAATGATGCACTGATTCCATCCATGGTGAAGGATGATGAATCTAGTGAAGGTATATGGTAGTTATACTTCGATGAATCAAATAATAAGCATGGAACTAGAGATTTAATGATGTTTATTTATCCAAAAAAATCAAATGTTTTTCTCTTCTATTAATTTTTAGTTTGGTTTCTCAAATAATTATATAGAGTATGAGGCACTAGTTCATCATTTACAGTGGGTTTGGAAGATGAAAATCAACACTTTGCAAGTTTTGGGTGATAGTGAACTTATATTTCACCAAGTAAGAGGTATTAAAATATTCAAGAACACATTAATTAGATATTATAAGCATATGGTGTGAGATTTACTTTAATATATTTAGGATTTCAAAATTTAGGCAATACTAAGAGATGATAACAAACATGTAGATAGGTTGGATTCCATAGGGGCACAATTTAGTATCCCAGTTGATATTAAAAATGAAAAAAAATAGTCACACATTAAGATGGTTATGAGGCCTTGTATTCCAGATAACCATGATAATTGGAAAGTGTTTGAAGATGAAAATTAGATTGTCAGATTCTTATAAGAAGGGGCTAAGTTTTCATCAAAAAATAAGTTAAAGTACTTTCGGTAGTATGGTGATCAGATTGTGAAATTAAAAACAAATAAGTTTCCCAAAGGATTGGTCACACTTGAGAAACTATTCAGTGGTTATGATGAATTGAGAAAGGATAAATCATCTCTATCAAAAAAATAAGAACACTATGTTAATGTGGATATTTCAACTGGTAAGAACTTGAAGTTGGGTAAGGTATGCACTCCTTTAGAAAAGGAAGATTTCATTAAATTATGTATAAGTTTTGTTGATGTGTTTTCATGTAAATATAGTGATCTTAAGGGATTTCACCCAAGTCTAGCTGAACACACCATTGAGTTATAGGCTAAAATTAACTAGTGAGACAAAGACAAAGGCTTATCAATCCAAAGCTTGAGCCTTTGATGAGAGTTGAAATTCATAAGATCATAGAGTTAGCTATTATATTCCTAATTAATCACTCAATTTGGGTGGCAAACCTTGTTGTAGTATGAAATAAGAATGGTGAGATTAGACTATGTGTTGACTTCTAGGATTTGAACAAGGCTCCCCTTAAAGAACATTATTGATTGCCATCTATAGAAAAAAAAAAATGGTTGAAGGTTCAGAGAGGTTTTATTTATTGGATGGATATAGTGGATATAAAAAAATATTTTTTAATGAAGAGTACCAATTCAAGATAGCCTTCACTGCAAATTGGTAGACCTTTGCATATAGAAGGATTCCCTTAGATTTATTCAATGTTGGAGTAACCTTTTAGAGAGCCATGGGTATGGCATTCCAAGGTATTCTTAATAGATTTATACTTGTCTATTTAGATGACATAATTCTATTTTTAAAGAGTGCAAGTGAGCACATGGTTCACCTCAAACAAGTATTCGAAAGGTGTAGGCAATTTAGGGTGTCTCTTAATCCCAAAAAGTGTTTCTTCTTAGTTCATGAAGGTAAGCTTATTGGGAATGTGGTTTAAAAGTATGGATTAAGTATAGGTTCTGAAAGAATAGATTAAATTCTTGTAGTTTCCTTATCTAATCACAAAAATGCTTGCAAAGTTTCTTAGTAAAATCAATTTTATAAGAAGATACATTTTAGTTTTTGCCACTTTAGCTAAGCCACTTACATCCATGCTAAAGAATAATCAGAGTTTTAATTAGTCCAAGAAAGGAGTGAATATTTTTTAAGAGATAAATAAATCCATAGCTAGTGCTCCTACACTCATAAATTTAGATTTCACAAAGTATTTCATCTTGGACGCTTATGCTAATATGGACACCATTTTAGGAATTCTTATGCAATAGAATCATGAGGCCTTGGAGTAGCCAATAGCCTTATTCAGTCAAGGCTTGGAGGAGTAGGAGACAAGGTAATATTTTGTTTAAAAACATTTAATTTTAATTATAATATCTCTAAATAAGTTTAGATACTTATTGTCTAATAATAAGATACACCTAATGGTTGCTCATCCAAGTATCAAAGAATGAAAAAAGATATAAATAAGAAGAGGGTTCATTGGATAACAAAGGTTATGGAGTATGATGTGGAAATTAAGGTCACAAAGCTAATTAGAGGTAAAGGACTTTGTGAGAATCTATCCCAAGACTTGCAAGAGGATAATGAGGTGGTTTTAGTGATAAATGATGAAGAGGTTATAGCTAATCATACCTCACCTTCTAGTTGGTTTCATAACTTTGTAAGATATCTCCAATATGGTATATTCCTTCCCATTTAAGTGCTTCAAAAAGAGGATATTTTATATTACAATCCATTCCATTTCTTCTTTTTGATGGTGTTCTTTTTAGGAAAGATATCAATGGAATGTTGGTAACATGTATAGAGCCAAGCCAAACATAGAGATTTCTTAAATAGTTTGATGATGAACATGGTGGAGGACATTTCTCATCAAGGACTATAGCCCTTAAGATAATGAGAGTTGGGTACTATTGGCCAAGCATATTTGGTGATTCTCATGCATGGGTTAGGAAATGCAAATAGGTGTTATATTTATAGGGAAAGTGAAACTTGTAGCCTTACCTCTCCATCTAATTATGGTGGACCAGCCCTTTGTCCAATGGGGATTAGAATTTATTAGCCTAATAAATCCTCCTTCAAGATCAGGTCATAAGTGGACACTTACTATTATGGATTACTTCACAAGATGGATAGAAGTAGTAGCATTGAAGGAAGCAAATGAATATAATGTTCTATATTTTTATGAATGTTTACTTAATATATTTGGATTTCCTTCAACCATAATTTTTGAAAATGCCATGGCTTTTATGGTAACTAGGATCAGCCAATGGGTTGTTCAACATGGTGTTTATCTTAGCACTTCATCAAACTAACATCCACAAGGAAATGGCCTTGATGAGTCCAAAAATAAGAACCTATTAAATATCATAATAAATATTGAAGATAATAATAGGTCATGACATCTAAATTTTAATTTATCTCTATGGGATGATAGGATCACATACAAAAGATCAATAACTAACTCTCCATACAAGCTGGTATATGGTAAGGAAATAATGTTACCCATTTCTCTTGAGTTTATCTATTTAAAACTAATGCATCAACTTGAGTTTTTGGAGAATGAACCAATGGAGATTAGGTATGTTAAACTTATATATCTAGAAGAGATTAGAAATTAGTCCATGCTAGCCATGGAAATTTACCAAGCACAAGTGAAGAGAGCCCTTAACAAAGGAGATTTTTCACAAAGTTTCAATGAAGGAGATTTGGTCCTCAAGTGGGATGAGGATAGAGCCAAACCAAGAAGGCATATAAATTTTGACTCCCTTTGGAGTGTGCCATACACAATCTATAGCTACAAATCCAATAATGCCTTCTAACTTGCAAAGTTGGCTAGTGAGAAGCTTCCAATCCTAGTTAATGGGATACATTTGAAACACTTTCTTGAGAGCTAAATTCCTTGTACATATTTTTTTTTTTTCCTCCAAGTGTTGTCCTAACACATTATTATGTTTATGTTTTGTCCCAAATAAGTGCTTTGTTTTCACATTTGATTTGATTAGTTAGTTTCCCTATTTTATGTGGTTCCTTAATTGTTTTGGAGGAAGAAGTGTTCTTATTTAAATTTCAAGAGATGTAATTTCAGTCACGAATCAAATTTTTTGTTATTTTATAAGTCCAAAATTATTATAAATGGTTTGGTTCTCGAGTGTAGGAGGCATGCTTCCCAATTGAGTCACCAAATGTTGATAATTTTGACCTCACTAGTCAAATTGTCACCCCTATCATTCAAAATTTTGCATGTCATGCCAATTTCCCTTGTTGTTCAGTAAGTTAGTCTTTAAAGGTCCTTAAAGTGATCAATATAAACCATGATTATTAGGTCTTTAGGTTTTTTAGGTGAGCTCAGTTCTTGTCCTTGATTTGTCTTGTGCTTATCTAGTCATTTCTTGGCCTTTATAAGCCATTTTCAATGGTAAAAAGAGTCATAAGTTTCATGATGAGTGTAATATAATATGTAAATGTCATTACATTCCTAACATATGGATAAACAATTTGATCACATTCTGGACTAACTTCATGACCCATTTCTATGCAATTCTGACCATTTTATGACCTCTAGAGAAGTTTTTATAATTTTATGATGGTATATGATTAGGAAAAAGATTAGTTACATATTTATTCACCTTATTAGACATTTTAAATACTTAGGAACACATTTTATAGCATTTCAATCAGAGCTCCTTAGTGGATTTGGCCCTTTTAGTGCAAAAATAGGCCTTTGAGGCATTCATTTTGGTTTTATGAGGATTTTGGTGAGAAAATAATATTAGAGGATTATTTGGGTCCTAATATGGTAATATAACAATTTTTAGGTGAAAAAAAGGCAAAAAACAAACTTTACTCTTATATTAACCTTCTTGATAGCTCTAGAAGGGCAGTTTTCAAATGTTCTATACAGAAATAGGAGAGAGATTTAGGATCTACTACTTTGGCAATTGTTAGGGGTATGAGTAATATTTAAATTGATGTAATTGGTATATGTATTTTTGGCCTCATATTTATGAAAAATTTCTCAGAGTGATAGTAGGTCACTATAGCCTATGCATCTGAGAGGGGTTAATTCTTGGACCTATTTCTCAAGATAAAAAATTATGGATATAAATGGTTTTGAGGGATTATTTTATGGGAAGTGAGTCTCCATTTAATCCTATTATCATTTGATAACTCGTCCTAAAATGTATTTATAGCATAAAACCATGTTTCTTTCTCTATCCTTTTTAGTGGTGCTTTGGGTTAGTTTAAAGCAAAATAGGAGCTTTCAAGAATATTTTTTCATATTCATAATTTATAAATGGATGATATAATTCATCACAAATTTTTCATCCAAGTAAGGGTCACATGTCTCCATTTTGGGTATATCTCCTTTGAGAGGATTTAAGCTAAGTTTCTTTAAAGTTGTAGGGTTTTAATATATTGAGGTGAAAATATTGTTGATGTTTAAGGTTTAATATTAATAAATCATTCTCATTCATTATTACCTTTCCTTTTTGATCTATTAATACATTCATCACTAAGCACATAATCTCCACAAGCCTCCCATAGGGCACTTTCAAGCATGTAACACTAATGAGTACATGCAGGTGCCTACAAAAATGTATCATGTTGAAAAGGGAAAATTATAGCTATTTTTAAGTCCTTTATGATTTAAAAGTTTCATTTGAAAATATTAATGGGAACTAAGACTAGTTATAGGATCCTTCACCATGTACATTGTTCATGATTGTACTCACTATCTTGTCTGTAACTGAATGCACATCTATAGATGGCCTCAGGAGATGATCATATTGAAAGGAATTATTTGGATTTGGTTGAAGTCTTCATGTTGAAAACATTAATTAGATCACTGTAGAAGGTTGTATGACTAATTGAAGGCCTAGATAACATGCACATTGTTCATGTCTTTACTTAACTACCTGTACAATGCAATATCAACCTATAGGTGGTCCCCATAGAGTTCTAAAAGTGTTATTTGAAGGAGGTTGAAAATTTTTGAGGCCTTCATCAGGTTGGAGGAAGTTAGATATAGCATGATAACCAGGGTTAAGTTCATTGATTAGTGAGTAGAATTGAGAAGTCAATCCAAGTGAAGAACACTGAGTTTTGGGATAAATTCCCTAAAAGCCCCAAAATAGAGCCCTAGCCATTTTTGGAGATACCATATAATATTGTAACACAAGTCTAGAGGAGTCCAAATGCATCCTACATTGTATCTGTATCCTAAGGGTTGAACCTTGCCAGAGAAAATGGTTGTGTGACTAAAGGAACAAGTTGATTAGAGCTCTTCAATTTTGATGTTTGTTTAATATATTTTTTCAGAAATTTCTACAATATTTTGAGCCTTCAAGATGACTTCATAGTCTAAGATGGTATGACATTAATCTAACCATGGAAGATGGACTTATTAAGGTGACATGGACTAGTGGGTTGAAATAGCATATCAAGAAGAGTTGTAATGCTAGGTTTTTCACCTATATGGTAATCTACAAGTCCCCTTTTGGCTAAAAAGGTACACCTATAGTTTGGTTAGGGCTAATTTGATTCATATTCTCATTGAGTAAGCAAGGAAGAATAAAAATTTCTAAAGTGTCAAAGGATTCTAGAAACATGGTGATAAATGAGGTCAGAGGATCAAATCATGGTGAGCCTTTATTAAGCCACATATACACAGTTAAGATGAGGAAAGATGTGACTGTTCTCAAGAAAGTGAATATAAATAAGGTTTTGAAAATTTTTTATTATGATTTGATATCAATAACAAACCTAAAAGGGTTTGAATTCATGAAATCCATATGTCTCAAGATCCTAACAACCAAATGCACTAAAAAAATGACTACTTACAAGCCTAATGGAGATAGAGCCTATAGTTCACAAGGTATTATTAGTCATAGGTCTATTCAAAGTTTTAATAAGGTATTAATATCTATTAATTGGAATTATATACCTAATTTTAAATACAATTGAAACCTAAGTGACTCAAAAGGCTCAAAATGGAGACCTACAACCATTCATATAGCTTGGTACAACAATCTCAAGACAAAAGTACTAAGAATGCCCTTTCAAGTACAAGTCAGAATGAGAGGGAGATTTAGAAGTAGTTATAATAAAATATACAATGTTAAGTGATCAACATAATGATTCCAAATAAGTATTTAACTCTAGTGGTATATTTGGACTATCACAATCCGTACATAGGGTTTATCTCTCTTAGAAGACTATGTCTTGAAGGTACAAGCCAAAGTTGTAGTCAATATGTTAAGGGAAGTGAATGGTATCAAATTTTATAAATAATACTTCAAGTTGAAAACCATAACCTAATGCACCTCACATATTCAATTCAATTACCTACCCTATGTAAGGTAGGTCATACACCTACTACTATATTGAGTACATTAGAAGTTAATCATGGTGATTAGAGTATAAATTACCTAGTTGTTAGTGAGGAGTGTGTTTTATAAATAGGTGAGGATGGTCCTAGTGACATAAATGGAATTAAATAGATGGTAAGACGTGAAACCCAACTACATATGTAACCATAGTATTCTTTAGTCTTGAAACTACTCACATACAACTAGGCTTAGGTACATTAAGGGTTGATCGACTGAGTAAGGAATTGAGATATGTCTTCAAAGAATAGGATGGATGAATAATTTTTAATTAGGAATTAGTGATATATAGGGATCCAAATTTTCATTAATTAACTCTCTAAAAACATATCTATAGTCAGACCAACATTTCCTAAGCAAAGAAATACAGTCATAATTAACTGTCAACTAGTCCAATCAAGCAAAAGGTGTTATCGATAGATATGGTAAAGGTTTAGATTATTATATGTATTTTAAAGTATAATTAATGTATTTAAATACCTTTCACCTCATTTTCATCACAATTAAATAATGGTAATGGTCATTTTAAAGTACACATGTAATCACATAGCCTAACAATCTTGCCTAGTCAAGAAATGGTGAGGTTACTTTGGGATGATAATCATTCATGATAATTAGGCACATTTTGAGATTTATAAAAATTTATTGTGACTATATTTTTATTCCCATGAAATATAAATAGATCAATATTTTTGACTAAAGGATAACTTATAACCACTTACAAAATACTACACACAGTGAGGTTTCCTACAAGTCTACCTGGAGTTTTTTAATGTTTGAAGCTGCTAGAAAGATTATCTAGACCTAAAATTTTGTAAAAATGGTAATAATGAACCAATTAATACCATAATATTTTTTTTTAAATTAATAAATAGGTAAAATATCTTCTATTTTGTCTCATAGGTAGGGCACTTTTAGGCAAATTAGAATGCAGGCTATGATGAGAATTTGGTCCAAAGGGTGTTGATGGGCCTTATAGACACCATGTAGAAATTTTATATGGTTTATTAAGGTAAATTGAGTTTTATATAACATTTATAAATCATAATAATCATGAGAAAGCACTCAAAAGTGGTGGTGAGTGGCCATTTGCAATCAAAGCCCACTAGGTCTAGTTTAGGCCTAATGCCTAAAGGGAGGTCATTTCCACTTATAACACTAACTAAGAATTAAAAATTATGGGGAAATGAGAATTGGGAGTTATTATTTGTGTATATACTATTTTATTCAATAATAATTCATTAATAATCCATCTCTTGGCCCAAATTCAAAATATGGTGCATGGAATGCCTATAAAAGCTTGATAGGCCAAGTTTGGATGCTCACACCAGCATGGACATTTAGCATTGGACCTAAAGGAATTAGGATATTTTATATGGTGTATTTAAATTAAATTTTTCATAGGTTATATTTCACAATTTTATGAATCATCCTTAAGGGTAAAAACTACCAAAAACCCTCCTAAAACCCCAGTTTGGACTAGTTTACAGAGATTGAGTTGGAAACCCAATAAAAATCCATAGTTTCTTCCTAAAACCTAACATAGGTTGTATTATAATAATATATGGTCCTTAAAATTAAATTTTATTGTACCTTCACTTGTATTCAATAGTACAAAAACTATACTTTTCCATGTTTTTAGGCTAAAAAAAGGGTTATGGAGCATGTAGAAGGATGTAAATCACTAGGGGAGATATATTGAAAATTATTTTACCTATAAAAAACAAAAAACCTAGAATAAATGACTCATAATTTCCAAAACCATTCATTCTTTTTGGGTCAATCAAAAAATGCCTCAAAAAGGCAAGCCTTCCAATGGCCATTTCATGGTTCTAGTACCTCCATAGTGTTCTAGACCACCAAAATTGACATGGAGATTTATATAATCATGGTAAAATTAAATAAAAGAATTTTTTTTAGTTTAAAATAGATTATGGGTCTCAGGAGCAAGTTTTCCACCTTTTAGGCCTAGGAGGGCTAATCAGGCCTAATTTGGTTGAAATAAGGTGCTAGAAAACACATCTACACTTGGAGTTTGGCCATAAAATTTTGTATGGAGATGCAGGAGGATAGAGGTAACCTATAAAAAACATTATTTTCTCATAATCACCTCTAATTTCTCCTATACAAGGAGCTTTATAAAAAAAAAAGGCTATAAAGAATTCATGAGAAATGCATAGTTTTGTGTCAAATCAAGTTTGTTTGAGTGATTGATGGACTGAATCACCTTGTCATAGGTATGGTATGATATTAATAAGTATTTCATGGAGGAGGTAAGTATACTTTAATAAAATTTGAATAAAAATACTAGCTTTGCCTTCTACGCCTAGTGTAAAAGGAGAGAGTTAAGGAGTTTGAGAACTAGATCAATGAATATAACCTCTCATAAGGTACTATAAAGCTAATACATGATATGATATGAAAATTTTGGAATTTAAATAAGTCATAGGAAGTTTTTTAATGAATTTTAGAAATTTTTAAAAGGTCTCCAAGCTCTAATAACACTCTCTTTCTTTCATATGCCCCATTTGAAGATAAAGTCAAAGAGAAGGTTGAAGAAGTCACTCAACAAATTGTGCCAAGTGTTCAAGCATCATTCATGAGATAAATAAATTTTAAACCAAGTAATTTAATTGAATTTAAATCCTACATCCATGGATGAATACTCATTTATCAATAAGACTTGAAGGCTAAAATATAGAGGTTAAAGCAAGAACCTAGGAACTCTCTAAGTGGTCTAAGATTGACCAAGAATTATGAAAAATTTTATAAGCCCCAAAAACATTGGAAAATATATATTACATGCCACCCTATATATTATTAATATTTTAAAGGTTGAAGAATGATACGTAGCACTTAAGGAGGAGCTTAGACCAAGTATCAAGTCCCATATTTTGGGGCTACTTTGTCTCCAATCATTTCATTTGCTATATGAATTCATTTTTCCAAAATTTAGCATCACTCTTTGATTTTTTATTGTGCCTAAAGGATTTTAAAAAAATTATTCACCTTTTGAGATAAATAAGAAGCTAAATTCCTCTAATTTTAGGCTTTTTGAGTGAAGTGTATATGATTGTCATTGATATAGCTTAGTGAAATAATTGTTTTCCTATGTTATTATCTAGTTATTATACCTTAATGAGATATGTTTGATGTTATAAAGGTCATTTTAAGTGTCTAAACCAGCTTAATTTCATGTATTTGGTGTGAGTTTAGTCCTTCCTTACATAAATTGAGTTTGTCAAGTCCTTATTATGAAACACTTTTATAGAAATCTTTCCTGAGTGTAGTGGATGTGTGAAATACTTTTAATCTCAAAAGAGTGTAATTAAAATCATAAATGGTCACAAAATAAATGGTACATCACCTTAATTTTATTTTATCTTTTAGTTTCATTGTAAATAATAACTTTTTCACTCATTTTCATTGCTTATAATTAGTAGATAGTAGGTTTTTGTGAGAGCACCAAGGGAACCAGACCCCTCTAGAGATTCTATCCCTTTTGAAGTCACCCACACTTTAGAGATATTCCATGTTCCAATAGGATTGAGGAATTTCACACTTTCTCATAAGGGCACACTCCTGATTGACAATAATTAGAATTGTTTACTTTAAGAGATTGCCTCTTCTATAGGCTTTACTCCAATGGATAAGTTAGATTCTATTATTTAAAATATGATTAAAATATACATATATTTGATAATCAAGATATTTAATTATTTCATAATTCATTATTATTCTTAGAGTTTATAAAAACCCTATGCACATCTTTGAAACATTTGTTACTTCCTAGAATCATTGTTATTCTACAACCATAAAAATAAAGATCTAAGGTGCATCAAAATAGTCACCAAGAAATTGTAGCATGTCCTTATAAATTTATGTTGTACCTTATTTTCATGTTTTAAATTTGTGAGTGGTGGTTTGGTTCAAGTTTTAATTTATAAATTTATATATTGTGGAGATTTAGATTCTATCTATGATATCATTTTCAAACAGAAATTTTTGAAATTCATTTTATAGATTTTTATGAATAAATGTGTTGGTATCATTATTTTTTTTAAGGTTCCAACTTTCAAATTTCCAATGTTAAATTTAATTCAAGATGTGGAATATTGATTCATCCTTTAAGGAAGTGCTTTTCATTGGTGATTTATAAAGTTGGAATTGAAAGTTCTTTAATTTGTAAAATGTCTACTCCTAGTTTGAGTGATACAAAATTAATAAGGGGTTAATTGAAGGGAAATACCTTGTAGTCATATTTTGATAAACATCAATAAAAATAATCTTTAAAAATAAATTTAGGTTTATAAAATCAACTCGAATCAAACATTCTTTCTCATGAACAAGATCATGTTCAATAAGGTTCTAATCACTTTCAACTATTAGATGCAAGTAACAATTCCAATGATCATGACATAACTAATTTAATACAATTTGGTTCTAAAAGTGTTGATAATTCAAACTCACAAGTAGTTCATGAAATTCATCACACCTCTAAAAAAAGAAAGTCATGTGAATGGGAAATTTTAAGCAATTTTAAAGTTGAATGGGTTTCTAAATATCTTTTTATTGAACCTATTTTAAGTGAAGACACTAATGAGCCACCAAAAGAGTGTAGATGCAAGATATGTAATTGGAAAATGGGAAGGGATAAATGCTTGCATTTTAAATTAGATACCATAGAGAAGAATGTGGGGAAAGTATACGTAAATAAAATTATAAATGAAGAGGACAAATTAGTGATATGATCGAGAATAAAATAAGATTATCTTCATGTTAGGTATGAAAATACAATAAACACCTAACAAACAATAAAATATTCATGTAAGTGGAAGAAAGATTACAGTTTTGTTTGGAAAAATGATGGAAATCAGCCAAATGTCAAATATTGTACAACTTTGTATTATTTTTCAAGTTTTAAGCAAAGGTCAATTAATGACTGATTATCTAAGATATAAGGACATGCTACAGTTTCTTGGCATATTGAACTTTCCAAATACTCATTAGTCAGTTACTAGTGGTTGAGAATGGGGTAATTGTCTTGTTGAAGTAGAAAATGAAGATCTTCAAAAGAATATAAGGATATCAAGATACATAAAATTATTATTGGATTAATTTACAACCATTGATAATAATTATTGTATGAGTATGCATGTTTACATTATTTTAAGTCATGTTCATCAGCCTCATTTTCTTGGCAGCCATAAAATGAAAGAAACTACAACTTCTCAAAACATTTTGGAACTAGTCAAGAATAATTTGAAAGAGATTGGTGGCATGGATGATTTCTCAATTTCAATAAATAGTGTTTGTGTAGGGGTAGATGGATCATCAGTTATTCAAGGTCAAATAAGTGGTATTTTTGTAAGGCTAAAAACTTCTTGTACGCCATACACGATTAGCAATCATTACATGTCACATAGAATGAATTTGGCATTTAAAATTTTGAGAAAGTTTAAATTAGTCTCAAAATTTGAAGATCTTATTCAGGAAATGCATTCATACTTTTTTATAAGTCCAAAAACATTTTTAAATTTTTTTTAAAAAAATTGAAGGCTTAATGCAAAGAAATAAAATACTTAAGGATGTTGATACTCAACGGATTTCCCTTTGTGGACCGACACATAGAGTATATGTATAATATAAATCTTTGATGGGAATAATGGAAAAATGTCACCACATAATAAATAAATGTCCAAATATTTTTTTTAGTTAAGTGATATAGAGACATCATTGACCTTATGCATCCTTTTACCCATGTTGGACGAAATGAATTTAATGATAAAGAAATATCAAGAAAGAAAAATTTACGTTCATGAATATTCTAAGTTGAGAAAATTAATATGACTTACCCTTGATAATTTGTATTTAACACAACATTAGTTTACAAAATAAAATTTCACAAGTTGAAACTTAATGATAAATATGGAACATAGTGATAACTATTTACAGTTTATTGAAGATGGATATTTATTTACAGAAGTATGAGAATGTAAAATACCCCTACACACTTTTGACATAGTTGGTTGATCTAATAAACTAAAAAAAATTATGATATAAGGGATTAATTCCTTGAGGTTGTATCCTTTTTAAGGAAGGTCCATCTTGAAATAAATTGTAAAATGTTTCTCTTTAGATATTAGAGATCATTTTCCTCAAGATGAATTGCTAGAAGCCATGGTTGTGGTATACCCTCAATATTGGGAAAATGATAACTCATCAGATTGTCAAAATAAAATTAAAGCCTTGGCCCAACACTCCTACAATAATGATAATTTAATGGTGAACAAATTAAAGTCATTTTAGAATTATCAAAGCTAAGTGAGAAGCCTATTCGATTTGTCACAACAATGTTGGAACAAGTTAAAGTTGTGGACAATGCTTTCAAAGATGGCTCAATTACTAGACTATGGACTACTTTAAGTTTGAGTGAAATAATTTTTAACATTTGGATTTTCACCCTTGAGTAAATGTTTATCTCTCCTCATCCAAGTGGCACAATGGAATCATCTCTCTTGTTGTGCGTGACAATTTTGTTGAGATTAATCTCTAGATAAGGGGCTAGCTCCCCTTGATGCACCTTTAAATCTCTCTCTAATATATCAATTCATGTATGGAAAGGGTTAAAGAAAATAAATAAGAAAACAAAAAAGGTGATTCACTAATGTTTACCTCCTATTTTATTAAGAATATGCTACTTAAAGACCAACATAGATTTTCTCACATAAAACTCACAACTCCTTATGTGTTGTCACATCAGTGTTTCACATGTTATATTCAATAAGGCATTTGACATTTAGGAGAGAAATGGATGATTCCAAGAAGGAATACAGTCATAGACTACTTCTAAAATGTCTACACACTTAGAAAATAATACTAACAAGGACCTATAATGACAGTATTTTTGCACATTAGTAGACCATCAAGAGTATAAGCTAGAAAAGATAATCTTTCACTAGACTAAACCAACAATATTTAAGTCATCACTCAATATTACATCATGTGAGTGGAAAAATAACTTTTATTATTTCTTTAAGAGTCTTTTGAGTAAAATCTAGCTAAATTTTTCCCAATAACCAACAGAGGCTGCTCAAATGAGCCAAGAGAATACATATTTATAGCTTTGAGAGAGAGGTCAAGCCAAGGAAGTTTAAGAGTCACTTGGACATGTGTCTACATGTGATAAATAGTTACAATTTCATGTAGAAGAGGTGTAGGGTGAGTTATGCCATTTCATAGATGTCTACTTATCCAAAACAAGTCATAAGAATGGTGAAAAGTGGCATAAAACCTTCAAAATTGGCATAGGAAACTGCCTCCATCAAAGATCATCCATGAATGTTTGAAACTAAAAATAATAGAGTCAAAACATAACACTATTTAAAGGAAATGGAACTCATGATGATAGTTATAAAATGCTCCTTCTAACTACTAACTATCCTCTAGACACTTGTGTTTGTCGATTTCATGGAAGCTCCTTGATTTGGGTCAGCTACCAGTAACAACTCAAACCATTGACCTATCTATTTTTCACTTATTTTATCTACACTAGATGCTCAGGATCTTTCCATTTGTTATCTCTATATTTTATCTCAGGTTCCCACCAAGTATTTTTTGACTCCAAAGACTATTTTTTGTAGTTTAAAGTTGATGTTTTATGAGTTGTCATCCTTCAGGTATTTTCTTCATACTTTCATTTCCTTCAGACTTCTTATTTCCCTTAGATAATCTTTTCTAAAAAAATTATTCCTCAGACTCATTTTTCATATGGTTGCTTTATTTTAGCACTTTTCCCAAAAGGACTTTTATCTCAACACTTTTCTTGAAATAATTTATTCATCTCTTTGCATTGGGTCTTTTCCTTTGGGCTTTTTGATTTTGACCATTTATATGGAAAATTTTCCCAAATAAATTCCTTTAAAACTTTTTGTTTCGGCATTTTCTACAAAGAGAATTCATTCAACTCTTTTTTTGCATTAATTTCTTTGGGCTATCAAATGACCTTCTAGTTTTTAAAAATGGACCATTTGGTTCTTTGAAATATTTCTTTGGGTTTATTTAAAGTGGACCTTCAGGACTCTAAAATGACCCTTTAGAAAATTTAAAAAGGCCCCTTCATAAAATTTGCAAGTGCCTTTTAGAAAAATTGAAGTGTCCTTCAAAAAAATTGTTTTAGACAAAATGTCTAAAAAAACTCCTTTAGAAAATTTGAAAATTACCCTTCAAAAATTTGGAAAAATACCCCTTTAGAAAATTTGAAAAAGAACCCTTCAAAAAAGTTGCAAGTGTCTTTCATAAAAACTGAAGTGCCCTTTGAAAAAGTTGTTTCAGACAAAATATCCAAAACAATTCCTTCAAAAAATTTGAAAATTGCCCTTCGACAAATCTAAAAATTGCCCTTCAGAAAATCTATCTCAAACAAATTATTCAAAAGAATTTGGCAATTGGCTAAATAAATTTTTTAAAATAAGTAACACTTAGTGAAAAATAAAAGAGTCAAAAGGATTACTATGCAAAGGCTTAGCCAAAGACCAAAACAAACTCTTTAAAATAAATAGGCTTGTACACTTGTTATAGGATTTGTATAGAATACTTCTTTTGAGTGAAACCTAAATACTAGACCTAGCCAAAGGTATAGATTTAGGCAGCTAAGTTTTCAAATAGGGGTTCCTAATTTTGGACTAAATGGCTAAAATTTGATCAACAAATTGGTGACTCGCAAGTGTACTATGCCTACTATACTGACCAGACTAGTAGCCAAATTAATCCATTGGGCATGAAGTCATCTAAGGACACTAAAAAAAGGAAACATTAGACATGAATCAACCTTGAACAATAACCAGACCAAAAGGAAAACCCATGCTACAAGACACAAAGCAAAGCAAGACACAAGACAACTCACACATATTCGTAAGAACTTAGGGAACACAAGAAAGTAGGAAACTATGTACAAAGAAAAAGGAGAACCTCAATAACAATGCTTTAGATATATCCCATTGATTGGGATATGTATCTTCTCTCCATCCAACCTTGAGAGTTGGAAAGCATTGTGTTGTTTGCATTGTGTGATCACATATAGGCCACTCCATAAAGCATCAAACTTTGCATTTCTTCTAGGTTTGGCTCTATCTTCATCCCATTTTAGGATAATGTCTCCTTATTTGAAGCTCCTTGGCATGGATTTCTTGTCAAAATACTTCTTTATTTTCTCTTGGTGAGTTTCATGGTGTGCATAGCTTGATTTCTTGTCTCTTCAAGCTCCATCAACTCACATAACCTGACTTCCATGATATTATTCTCCATTAATTATAGTTGATAGATAAGATCTAAAGTTGGTAACTCAAGTGAGATAGGAAATCTAGATTCTTTTCCATAAACAAGTGTATATGGTGAATTCTTAATTGTTCTCTTTAGGGTGATCATATTAGCTTAAAGGGTTATTTTCAAATTGGTGTGCCAAGTCCTTTGATTCTCCTCTATTATTATCTTGATAATCCTTATTAGGTTATTATTTGTGGACTCAACTAGTCCATACCTTGGGGGTAGTAGTTAGAGGAGGTGTTGAGATAAATATCATGATTTAAAGCCCATTCACTTGTCTTTACTCTTAGAAAATCTAATTCATTGTCTAAGATTATTGTTGAAGGAGATCCAAATCTTGTTACTATACCTTCATAGAAGTCAAGGACTAAACTTTCATTTTCCTCCTTAAGAGCTACAACCTCCACCCATCTTGTAAAATAATTAGTGGCTATCAACACCCACTTATGGCCAACACTAGAAGGTGTATTGATTAGGCATATGAAATCCAAACCCCATTGCATGAAGGGTTGCTCAACCTATATTGGATGAAGAGACAAGGCAACTAGTTTTTATTTTCCATCAAATAGAGCACACATTTGGCATTTCCTTACCAAAGTATGAGTGTATTTAAATAAGATAGGCCAAAAGTAACCAACCCTCATAATCTTAGTAGCTATGGTTCTTAGAGTAAAGTGACCACCAATTGGTCCATCATGGAATTCAAATAATGCTTTTTCAATCTGATCCAAATTAATACACCTTAACAAAACACCTAAAAAGTGCTTCCTAAATATCACTCCATCAAAAAGTACATAAGGAATGGATTGATACCTAAAGTACCTTCTCTTGGACCTATCAAGACCATGTGGGCACTCACCAATTTGGAGGAAATAGATCATGTCATGTGTCCAACTTCACATAGATGAAGGTGAAACTAATATAGAGTCATCATAAAGTACCAAAATAGATTATTTTGCTCTTTTAAGTTTTAAGTGAGATGCTCACACAATCCTTTTCCTTTCACTAACTTGGTAGTTTTGATCTCCACATCATATTCCATAACCCTTTTGATCCATCTTGACCTCTTTTCATTCAAAAATTTGTTCAATAGAAAGTCTTTCATAGTACGATGAGGAAAAAAAATATTAATCTTTTTGTTAGAAAACATATTCCTAAACTTCTTTAAAATCTTTATGACTGAAAGCACTTATTTCTCAACATATGTGTACCTTATCTCAAAGCCTTCCAAACCTTGACTAAAGAAGGTAATAGGTTATTCAAAATTTTCATCGTTAACTTGAGTAAGCATGGTAGAGATTACCTCTTCATTCCCAAAAGTATATAGGTTGAAATCTTTGGAGAAGTTTGTACTTGAAAGGGTAGGAGCTTGGGTAATGGCTTGCTTGATGTCCTCAAAACTTTCTTTCCTACTTCTTGTCCAAGTGAACACCTCATATTTCCTTAGCATGGACATCAAGGGCTTGACTAGGTTAGCAAAATTAGGAATAAACCTCCTAATGAAATTGATCTTACCATAGAATCTTTGTATACCTTTCTTATGCTTAGGTAAAGACAATGCCAAGATGGTACTTACCCTTTCATGATCAATAGACAAACCTTTCTTGGAAATAATGTGGCCTAAGATTTTTCCTTCATGAACAGAAAACACAAACTTCTTTGGGTTTAGAGAGATCCAAAACTCTCTACACCTCTCAAAAATATACCTTAGGTGATTCAAATTATCATTTACATCATTGGATAAAATTGTCACGTCATCAAGATAAACCAATACAATATCATTGATTAGTCCTTTTAAAGTCATATCCATTACATGTTGGAAAGTATCTATAGCATTTTAAAATCCAAATTTAATCTTCCTATATTCATATGTGCCCCATTTGGTGTTGAAGGTTGTCTTATACTAGTCACTTTCCTTTACCAGAATTTGATTATACCCAAAATAACCATCAAGTAGAGAAAACCTTTCACTACCAGCCATAACTTTCAATATTTATTCCATGGAATAGAGTGGGTAATGATATTTCAAAAAAAACTCTATTCAATTCCCTAAAATCAACACATAACCTTATCTATCCATTCTTTTTCCTAACATGAACTAGGTTTGCCAACCAAGATGAATGTTGAATGGGAAAGATGATTTTGGACTCAATCAATTTGGTGAGTTTTTTCCTCATGAGAGGCTCAATATTTGGATTGATTGGCCTTTGCCTTTGATTAATAATCTTATCGTTCTCATCTAAATCTATAGTATGCTAAGCTATATTCAGATCAAAACCTTTTAAATCACTATACTCCCATGCAAAAACATCAAAAAATTCTTTGCATAACTCAATGAAAGCATGCTTCTCTTTGATATTACATACTTTACCAAGTGCAAGAAATTTATCTTTGAAAATATAAACCTTCTCATAGTTTTCCTACTTGGTATATATGCTTACCTTCTCTTTCTTCAGCTGGTCTTCATCATTGAATATGCTCTCAAGAGTGACTAGGCCTTTAGGAAGCTTGTTAGACTTTAATTACACAATCTACCCTCCATATTGGTTTTTTAGTTTAGACTGATTCTTGGAAGAAAACTTATCTTCTTCCTATATAAAAAGTGTTATTTTTTTGTCACTATCAAACACCTACCAATTAGTGACATTATCTGGTATGGAGGGCCTTACAATCACTTTTAGATGAGGTTGGTTCTTATCCTCTTTTATTCCTTTTGGAACATCAAACTGAGCTCTAATTGTTATCAACCTATTAGAATGATTTTTATCTTATCTTGAGATATAATTGATGTTGAAGGCTTTTAAATCTTCCACAATATCCCATACTCTATGCTTATAAGACTTAAGAAAAGAGTTTTTTGTCAAATTTTACCCTTTAACCTGATTGATAACAAGTTCGCTATCACCAAACACTTGTAATTATTTGACACCTCTTTTCCTAGCCCATTCAAGGACATAAATAAGGGATTCATATTATAATGCATTTCAATTGCAAGAGAACTAAAATCTGAAGGTTAAAAAATACATTTTCTTTGAAGGTGATACCAACATTGCTCTACCACTGGCCCCAATCTTGCTTCTAGACCCATCAAAGAAAAGTTCTCACAATCCATTTACATCCTCACTTGAATTCATCAAATTAGGCATTAAATATTCCTTCTCATGCATATAATAGACCCCAAGACCAGATTTTTCAATAAACTTGTAAGGATCATGGTCATAGTTTTCATCTCCCCACTCATCTAGGAATAAATCAGAAACTCCCTCAAGGGAAGATGATGGAGATTGGTCAATATGAATTTCCTCTTCATCAATTATAGCATAATTAAAATTTTCCACCTTATTTGAGTAAGGTTCCAAGTGATATATATTAATAGTCTCTAACTCAATCTTCACTTTAGTGCCATACTTTGTCCTAAACACCATGTAGGACCAATCGGCTGCCAAATATCCACCTATCTTGGATGTGAAGTCTCTTGATAAGCAAAGAGAAAAATAGGGAGGTAAATCTGCCATCACCACATAATGAGAAATTAAAAATTAGTAAAATAATGAAGGATTAAATTCAAACCTTTAACTACCCCCAAAGTCTTGGCCGGTGATCCATCTAATTGCAAAACTTATTTAGTCATTGGCTCATACTTGAGGCCTAGCTTATTTGCTATACATTTGGGCATAACTGATGTGCTTTATCCAATATATATGATGTAATTATGAACCAAAAAATCACCAATGATTATATATAGATAAAAATTATGGGTCTTCTCATATTTATTCACTTGACCATCTATAGATTGAGTTTCATTGACCAAAACCATAGTGTCATTTCTAGATGGGCCAACTTATTTACCCAATCCATGAAATTCCTTTCGAAGTATATATTTATACCCTAGTAATGTTATATAATCCCATAATGAGATGTTCATATGAATCTTATTCATCTATTCCAACACATTTATGGAAGGATTACTCACCTTGGGGTTCTCTTTATGAACATTGGCACCTTGTGATGTAGCTTGTAGAGGTAGAGTTTCAGTAAATAGCCTAAAATTTAGAATCATCTAATTTTATTGTAGTTTAAGAGTTTTATTAGACCCTATTATCATAGGATATGTTTCATGATTCACAATAGGTCCTTGATTGGCTCCTTGAACTTCATCAATAGCCCTCCTTTTGGACCTAATATTAGAGGCAATACTAGTATTCTGATTGCTTGTATTCCCCATGTAATTAATGGCACAAAAATCACCCTCAAAATTATTTATAAGGGTATAAATAGTTTGAGGTTTTCCATTTTTCACCCCACCTTGCATGGATCCTTCAAAATTTTAAGCTTGGAAATATTGGTTGCCTTGCATTACCATGATTTGATTTTGCATTTCATTTGCATAAGTCACTTACTCTTGACCATGTTCAAAAGATGGATAGTTTGGATCTTACTAGACCATGTTATTTTGATTGGGTATAAGGGATTTGGAAGATGAGGGAGCATTAGGATTATATATTTGATAATGCTTGACATGGGTGATTTGGCCTTGTCCTTGTGCATTGTTTTGAAAAGGAGGTCTACTTGTTTTCCTAAACTGATTGTATGTTTGATATGGCCTATAACCTTGAGCTTATAGTCTCTTGAGGGAAACTAACTCATTTTTAACACTTTGAATAAATATTTTAACTTAATGGATTTCATTTAAAGGAGCAATGGTATGCCTTTCTTTATTAGTCAAAGGGGCTAAAGTGGGCAATGCACCTTGACTAGGAGAATGTAAATCAGGGAATAGTGGCATTAGAGGCCTAGGAACTATCTTTCCTACTTGGAAAAGACAATTCTTAGCATTAATATATATTTCATAGGTAGTAGGTAAT
Organism: Torreya grandis; assembly: GCA_037957365.1. Classification (NCBI taxonomy): domain Eukaryota; kingdom Viridiplantae; phylum Streptophyta; class Pinopsida; order Cupressales; family Taxaceae; genus Torreya; species Torreya grandis. Next base: position 1,631,644 of record JARHVA010002144.1, on the reverse strand, counting down.
GTTTTTCCACCCATAGATTGAATCATCATGGCAATGTCACTACTCAATGCTTTTAGGTAGTACAAAAATGCATAGTTTCAAGTAGGTCTCATAAGAGTTAGGATCCTATCCCATGTTTTTTGAAATATAGTATTAAAATCCTACATAAACTCATATGGTGCCCTCTTTATTATGTTAAATTTCTTAGAAAGAGATAGGTGATCACTCTTTCCCCTAAACTTATTAGTCAATAAATCCCCCAACTCATCCCATGAGCCAGTAGAATTTATGGGTAGAGTCCCATACCAATCCAAAACTTTTCCTTCGAAAGATAATGCCAAAAACATAATAGATACATATTCTTGGGTGATGTTATGAATATTACAAAAAAAATCTATATTCTTAATGTGCTCAATAGAAGTAATAGGACCATCCCCACTAAAATATGAGACACTTTTGAGGGTTGCTCCTAGAATTTGATCATATTGGGAAAGATGTAAGGGAGGTGCCCCAATGGAAGGCATAAAAGGTTATATTATAGCCATCTTGGAATGATAACTATGGATATTAGGAATGGAATGTGACACAAACTTAGAAGCTTTAAACACAATCTCTTTTCTAAGGATGAGTATTGACAAACCTAAACCTTTTGGTGGAATATGGAAGTAGTTGCACAAACTTGAAAGGTGTCTCTTTAGCAGAAGATCTAGTTGTCACCATTGGCATGGAAAATAGGACTGATCATCAAACAAAGGCTTTAATTCTTTAATAGAGTCACTAGGTACTGAATGTAGATGCTTCTTTCATCTTCAATTATGCCAAAACCAACACCAACCTTGAACAATATTACATGACTTGGAAGTCCCATTGGGCATGCTAGAAACTATTGACACTTGGATTTGCACCTTTGAGGAGATGTTTATCTCTCCTTGTCCAAGTGGAATAATGGAGTCATCTCTCTTTCTATGGGTGACAATTTTGTTGAGATGAATCTCTAGATAAGGGGCTAGCTCCCCTTGATGTACCTTTAAATTTATCTCTAATATATCAATTCATGTATGATAAGGGTTCAAGAAAAAAACTAAGAAAATAAAAAATGTAATGCACCAACGTTTATCTCCTCCTATTTGACTAAGAATACACTAATTAAAGACCACCACAAATTTTCTCACATAAAACTCATAACTCCTTATGTGTTGTCACATCAGTGTTTCACATGTTAGATTCAAGAAGAAATTCAAAATTTAAGAGAGCAATGGATAGTTATACAAAGGAATATAGTCATAGACTACTTCTAAAATGTCTACACACTTAGAAAATAATACTCACAAGGACCTGTAATGATACTCTTTTTGCATATTGGTAGACCATTAAGAGTACAAGCTGGAAAAGATAATCTTTCACTAGACTAGACCAACAAGATTCAAGTCATCACTCAATAGTATACAATGTGAGTGGAAAAATAACTTGTATTATTTATTCAAGAGTCTTTCAAGTAAAAATCTAGCCATATTTTTCCCAATAAATAGTAGAGGCTATTCAAATGAGCCAAGAGAATGCATATTTATAGCTTTTAGAAAGAGGTCAAACCAAGGAAGTTCAAGAGTCATTTGGACATGTGTCTACATGTGAGAATCAGTTACAATTACATGTGGAAGAGGTATGGGATAATCTATGCCATGTCATATAGGTATACTTATCCAAAAACACTTATAAGAATGGTGAAAAGTGGCATAAACCTTCAAAATTGGCACAAAAAACTACCTCTATCAAAGATCATCCATGAATGTTTGAAATCAAAAATAGGAGAGTCAATATATAGCACTATTTGAAGGAAATAGAACTCATGGTGACAGTTATAAAATGCTCCTTCTAACTACTAGCTATCCTCTAGACACCTGTGTTTGTTGATTTCAAGGAAGCTCCTTGATTTAGGTCAATTGCCAATAATAACTCTAATTATCAACTTGTCTATTTTCACTTGTTTTATCTACACCAGATGCTCATGATCTTACCATTTTTATCTCTATATATACTCTTAAGTTCTTTCCAAGTCTTTTTTGACTCCAATAGCTAATTTACATAGTTTAAAGTTGACATTTTATAGGCCATCATCCTTCAGGTATTTTATTTGGACTTTTATTTCCTTCAAACTTCTTGTCTTCTTGTTTCCCTCAAAAAAATTTCTAAAAAAATTCATTCCTCGAACTCCTTTTTCCCATGATTGCTTTATCTTGGCACTTTTCCTAAAAGAATTTATTTAGCTCTATGCATTGGGTCTTTTCCTTTGGGGTTTTTCCTTTTGACCATTTTTGTAGTTAATTTTACTGAACAAATTCCTTTAAGACTTTTTGTTTCAACATTTTCCCCTGAGAGAATTCTTTAAACTCTTTTTTCCACATTAATTTATTTAGGCTATCGAATGACCTTTCAGCTTTTGAAAATTGACCATTTGGTTTTTTGAAATGTTTCTTCATGTTTCTTTGAAGTGGACCTTTAGGACTATAAAATGACCCTTCAACAGTTTGAAAAAGACCCCTTTAGAAAATTTGCAAGTACCTTTAAAAAAAAACTGAAGTGTCCTTTAGAAAACTTGTTTTAGACAAAATGTCTGAAACAATTCCTTCAAAAAAGTTGAAAATTTCCCTTTGAAATTTTTGAAAAAGACCCCTTTAGAAAATTTGCAAGTTACTTTCAAAAAAACTAAAGTTACCTTCAAAAAATTTATTTTGGAAAAAATGTCTGAAACAATTCCTTCAAAAAACTTGAAAATTTCCCTTTGACAAATCTAAAAATTACCCTTCAAAAAATCTGTCTCAGACAAATTGTCTAAAAGAATTCAGCACTTGTTCAAATGAAGAGTCTTAAATAAATAACACTTAGTCAAAAACAAAAGAATCGAAAGGATTACTATGCAAAGGATTATAAAAATACCAAAACAAAGTTTTCCAAAGAAATAGGCTTATACACTTATTACAAGCTTTGTATAGAACACTTATTCTGAATAAAACTTGTATATTGGGCCTAGCCAAAGGTATAGATTTAGGTAGCTAAGTTTTTAAATAGGGAAGCCCAATTTTTTCCTGAAGAGCCAAAATTTGGTCAACAATACTATGTGATGGTATCCCAAAATATTTTAATCTTGCTAATTTATGCCAAACAATGATTTTGGGCTTAGTGGAATATGAGAGAATTCGTTGTAAATTGTCATTTTTAAAGACAAAATTAAGAAATAAACTTGATAAGAATTTGGATACTTTCTTGAGACTCTATACAATTAGATTTAATGTCCTCAATTTTCCATTTGATAGAGCTCTAGCAATTTGGCAGTCTACATATAAAATAAGAGGATTGACCAATAATTATTCAAACACACTACACTCAGAGAGTTCTATAGTACCATATATGAATCCAACAACTTTTGAATAGAATGCACATAACAATTATCAAGAATAAAATGAATAAAATTGGCATGTTAAAATTTAAAATTTAGGCATCTAAAATCCAAGGTTTATTTTGGAAGAACATCATATTTTGTCATTCCAAATAATTTTCCATGAATTTATGTAGCTATATTGCATTTTGATAATTAATTCTGGGTGACTTTAATTTTGATGGAAAAGTCCTAATACTTGATTAGAAAAATGTGTGTTTTATGTTCTATTTGATTAAGAGAACATGTCTATAATAGTTGTAAACTCTATTATAGATATGCATAAGTATATTGTGGCATTACCTTGTTATTTTATACCAAATAGGTGTATTTTTATGTTCTATTTAATTAAAAGAACATGTCTATAATAGTTGTAAATTCTATTATAGATATGCATAAGTATATTATGGCATTCTCTTGCTATTTTATATTAAATATGTGTACTTTTGTGTTATATTTGATTAATAGAACATGTCTATAATAGTTTTAAACTCTAATATATATATTCATAAGTATGTTATGGCATTCCCTTGTTATTTCATACCAAGTAGGTGATTTTTTGTGTTTTGTTTGATTAAGAGAACATGTCTATAATAGTTGTAAACTCCATTATAGAGATGCATAAGTATATTGTGGTTTTACCTTATTATTTTATACAAAGTAGGTGTATTTTTGTGTTGTGTTTGATTAATAAAACATGTCTATAATAGTTTTAAACTCTATTATAGAGATGAATAAGTAAATTTAGTCATTCCCTTATTATGTTATACCAAGTAGGTGTATTTTTGTGTTCAGTTTGATTAAGAGAACATGTCTATAATAGTTACAAACTCTATTATAGAGATGCATAAGTATATTATGGTGTTCTCTTGTTATTTTATACTAAATAAATTTATTTTTATGTTTTGTTTGATTAAGATAACACGTCTATAATAGTTTTAAACTATATTATAGAGATGTGTAATTATATTTGGGTATTCCCTTATTATTTTATATGAAGTAGGTGTATTTTAATGTTATGTTTGATTAAGTAAACATATCTATAACATTTATAAACTCTATTATAGAGATGCATAAATATATTTTGGTGTTCCCTTGTTATTTTATAATAAGTAGGTGTGTTTTGGTGTTCTATTTTATTAAGAGAACATGTATATAATAGTTTTAAACTCTATTATAGAGATTCATAAGTATATTGTGGTGTTTCCTTGTTATTTTATACCAATTAGGTGTATTTTTGTGTTTAGTTTTATTAAGAGAACATGTCTACAATAGTTACAAACTCTATTATATAGATACATATGTATATTGTGGTGTTCTCTTATTTTATACCAAGTAGGTGTATTTTTGTGTTTTGTTTGATTAAGAGAACATGTCTATAATAGTTTTAAACTATATTATAGAGATGAATAAGTATATTATGGTGTTACCTTCTTATTTTGTAACAAACTTATTTGAGGCATCTATAGTTTAATGAAAATTAAATATCTATATTGGACCAACAACTTCACTTCTACCATTAGCTTGCATAAATGACAAGAAAAATCGAGAAAACCATTACATATGTGGTAATGTGTTGGACCAACATTAAATTTTTCCTTGTACCTTAAATATAATGGCACTAATTCACTAAAAAATTGGTCAATATCTTAACCTTAATCCCATAGCTTTAATTCCATTTGCATCGCATTCATTGCTAGAAATAAAATATACCTTAGGTATGAGAATTTGGGATCTAACGTCATTTATGTCATTAACCTATTTTAACACATTGGTTTTTTAAGCTTTAAAGTCTTGAATACATAGCAATAATTATAGTTTTATGATTTATTATTAATTTTTTAGTAATTAAAATCATATATAAGGAAGAACATGTTTGTTTTACTTGGTTTTATAAATGTGTTAAGGACCACTTGTGACTTAGGACACAATACACTTAAGGTAATAATTATATTTTGGTTAACATAATTTGTTAATTAAAATAAAAATATATTTAAAAGTCCATTATCGATTATCGATATGGTTAAGACATTTTGGTAGACCTTATCATTATCGATTATGGATATGGTTAAGACATTTGAAAGACAATTTTTTGAGAAAATATTTTTAAAGAAATGCTTTCTAGGGAACTTATCATTATATTTATTCATTTCAAGATAGATTATTGTGCATGAAAAAAACTACTCTTGATTCTTAAAATAAAATAAACATAAATCCATACCTTATAGTTTCAATCACAAGTAAACCAACTTAGAAATTGTCTACACCTTTGTTTCCAACCTCTCATCCCAATATTTCAACTACTAGAAAGTTACTTCTACCAATAGCTTGCATTAATGAATAAAAAATTTGAGAAATTATAACATATTTATTACAGAAATTTAATTATTCTCAAATATATATGCATCTCTATAATAGAGTAGATAACTATTATAGACACATTCTCTTAATCAAATAGAAGATTAAAAGTAGTCATTTGCATGCACAATCATCTATCTTAATTCTTGAAATGAATAAATATAATGAAAAGTTCCCTAAAAAGCATTTATTTAAATATATTTTATTATCATCCTCACTTTTCATATTTGTATAACTTTATGTCCCCATAGTCAATTTATTATTTATATGCTATACTCTGATTTTTTGTCACAATTTTTTTAATACTCACTTTATTATATTATTTAGTTGGTCTTTACCACTAATTTTGTCTAAGAAATAATGGAATGTAATATACTTATCTTAAATAATTCACAAATAAAAAAATGAATTATATTATGTGGTTTTTCTTTACCACATACTTATTTTAAACAAACAAGAAACTCATTTCCTTTGATAAATAATGGCATGTAAGATACTTCATTTAAATAATGCACATAACAAAATAAATTATATAATGTGGTTAGTATTTACCACATAATTATTTTAAACAAAAAACAAACTCATTTCCTCTAATAAATAATGGCATGCAAGTTACTTATTTTAAACAAAATGAATAAATGTAATAGATCCTCATGATCATTTCAACCATATTTCTAACTAACCTAAAAATACCCATTTCACAGATTTTGAGAACATATCAATATGCAACAAGTAAAAATCGGTTGAATAAATATAGTGATAAGTTATTTCAAAATATTTTATTTAAATAAATTTTATTTCCATTCTCACTTTTCATAATTGTCTTTCCCTATGACCTCATAGTTGGTTTATACTCTATACTCCATTTTTTTGTCAATCTTTTTGATATACTTGGTTTATTATATTATTTGTTTGGCCTTTACCATATACTTATTATAAACAAACAAGAAATTTATTTCTTCTGAGAAATAATGATGTGCAAGATACATCTTTTAAACAATGCACAAAGAATAAACTGAATAAATGCAACATATCCTCATGATCATACTGTATTTTATTTTTAAATGTTTAAGGTAATAGTTATATTATGGTTGTCATGGTTTGTAAATTGAAATAAAAAAATATTTGAAATGCTAATATGGATATGGTTAAGACATTTTGTAAAAACTTATTGTATAGTTTGTAATTTTTAAACAATGAAAATGTTTTGAATATTTTTTAGTTATGTCATCCTCACATTTAATAGTTGTTTTTCCCTATGGCTCCATAGTCAGTTTATACTTTATAATATAATTTTTTGTCTTTTTCTATACTTGGTTGATTATATTATCTAGTTGGTCTTCATCACATAATTATTATGAAAAAATAATAAATTGATTTCCTCTATGAAATAATGAAATGTAAAATACTTATTTTAAACAATGCACAAAGAATAAACTAAATAAATGCAATAGAGCCTCATGATCATATCATATTTTGTTTTTAAATGTTTAAGGTAATAATTATATTCTGGTTGGTATGGTTTTTTAATTAAAATAAAAAATATTTGAAAGGCCAATATGGATTTGGTTAAGACATTTTGACAAACCTTATTATATAGTTTATAATTTTAAAACTATGAAAATGTTTTGAATATTTTTTTCAATTTCGTAATCTTCACATTTAATAGTTGTCTTACCCAATGGCTCCATATCTAGTTTATACTCTATACTCTGATTTATTTTCACAATTTTTGCTATACTTAATTTATTATATTATATTGTTGGTATTTTGAGAAACTTACTAAGATCTATAATCAATTTATACATAGTCATATGGCCATCAAATTTAGCACTTAAAATGATAAATTTAATCTTTAAAAATGAGGACAAATTTAATTGTTAAAAATAAGGAACTATAAACAAGATCTTAACTTTAGAATTCTCACCCTCTAACATCTTTCTCCATTGATTTTTTAATTAACTCAAATTACTTCTTATAAAATAAATCTACATAAGTGTTTCAAATTGATTAAAACCCTAGAACCATAAAACACTAAAACCTAAATTCATGTAACTTAATTTTTGTTAAAGTTTTATTCCTTTATGGTCATGAGAATCACAAAGTGTGTGATAGTTACAAGAGGAAGACAAGGAGAAGTCTCAATAGCTATTAATGAATTACAATCTAAGTAAGAAATAAAATCCCTATATGTCATGAGAATCATGAAGAGAGTGAAATTTTCAAGAAGATGCCAAGGAGGAGTCTAAGTACCCAATAATGAAGTCAATCCAAGAAAGAAATATAATCCATACATATCTGCAAATGTTTTCACATTTTTAATGACTTTTAGCTACTTTTAAGGGATTTGAACTATTTCCATGTTATTTTTTTCATCATATCTTTGCTCATAGTGTGAAAACCCTTTTTTATCTTATATCAAAACCCTTAATATTAGATATAATTTAGTTATCACATGAGATTGTTTGTTTAACAATGAGATCATCAATATCTTTGCATTTGTTTGGAATTGTTTGCTTAGTAACGAGATTAAAAAGACATCAAAAATATTGTAAATGTGTGTTTGGGCCAATGCACATTATTATGGTGATGACTTTTTTTAGAGTCACTCACACTTGATTAGGGTATAGGTTTAGAATGGGTCTATAAAAATTATTATTCATGTTGTCTCTCATGTCTTACTTTCTTGAATTTATTCATTTGAGAAAGTGTTTGAAATGGATAGACTATCCATAATTTCACAAGGCAAAGCAAAATAGTTATTTTTAAAAATTTAGGGTATCCACTAATAATAATTGTTATTCTACCTCAAGCATATTTATGTCATGAATGTGTTTGGGGAAAGGGGTTTAACTTGGATTTTTTCCCATTATTTATTGATTTGAATATGATGCTTGATTCACCAACTATTTATAAGTTTTATAAAAGAGCTAATATAAATTATGAGTCAATTTATACTGGCATGGTTATTTTACCAAAGATTCACCAATGGAATTATATCTAAAATCTAAGATTCACCAAGATTTTATAGTAAGATGTTAGGGGTCCCTTCCTAAAATTATCCCTAGTCCTAAATGTAATATTGTTAGCCTTAAATGTTATTCAAGGTAATATTGAAACTCAATAATGCAAATTGAATAACCTTGAGGGTGTTTCTAATGATGAAATACCCAAGTTTGGAAATAGTCAAGTGGAGGAGAAGGTGATCCAAGAGATACCTTTAGAAATGGTTTCCCAATCATAAAGGAGTTTTAAAATATTCCACCACCTACCTTTTTGGGTGAGGAATATAGATATGTATTTGATGAATGGCCTATGCATTTGTAGAAATATTTTAATTTACACAACATGTCATCTAATTTAAAATTAAATATGTTAAGAGAAAAAAAAACATTGGGAGGTCAAGTTTGGTATCTACAAAAGAGTACCTATCTTGGAGATCTTAGATAAAATAGAACTTATTTTAGGTGTCTTCAGAGTTAATCTAAATATGTTTTTAGAACCTTTGGGTTCCTATGATCTCATTTTGGGTATGGATAGGCTGAAATATCACCAATCAATACTTGAACTCTTTGGTGATAAGGTGCAATACATAGATGATTTCAATAAACTTATGGAAGTGTTAGGAATTAGAAAAATTAGAGCATGTAAAATAATTTCATCTATTTAGTTGAAAAAGGTTGTGTGTAAGGGTTATAATATTTATGTTGTCAAAATTGAATAACTATCCAAGGACAAATAATCATCCTTCAAGGATTTACATTTTTTATAGGATTTTATGGATGTATTTCCTAAAAACTACCTAGTCTTCCACCCAAACAAGAGTTTTAATTTTCCATAAATATTATGCCTAGAGCTACACCTAAATATAAAGCTCTGTACTAAATTAATGTGTAATATTTATAAGAACTAAAGGTTTAACTACAAGAACTCTTATACAATGTAAGCATTAGACCAAGTGTGTCTCTTTTAGGTTCTTTGGTTGTCTTTGTAAATAATAAGGAAGGAACCCTTAGGCTATGTATTGTTTACCGCATGCTAAATAAGGTACAATTAAGAATCCTTATCCTTTACCTAAGATTGATGATTTATTTGACCAAATTAAATGAGAAGAATTATTCTCTAAAATTTATTTGAGATTAGTCTATCATCAACTAAGAATCAAGGAATAAGATGTATGTAAAATAGTTTTTAAAACTTGGTATGGCCATTACAATTTTATTGTTATGCCCTTGGCTTGACCAATGCACTAGCAAAATTTATGATCTTAATGAATAATGTATTCAATGATTATCTTGATAATTTTATGATTTTTTTCTTTGATGACATTCTAATCTACTCCAAGAATGAGTTTGAGAATGAACAACATCTAATATTAGTCTTGTTAAGGCTAATATATCATAATTTGTATGGAAAACTTTGTAAATGTGTTTTTTATCAGTTTAAAATCAGTTATTTGTGGCACATCATATTTAAAAATGGTAATATTTTAGATCTAACAAAATAAAAATCTATATAAGATTTTCCTACCCCCACTAATGTGAATGAAGCACCTAATTTTATGTTCTTGGTTGGTTATTATCATAGGTTTGTTTAAAAACATCCAACATAGCTAATCTTATCACCTCCTTGAAGTGCAAGTGTAAGAAATTTGTGTGGACTACTCAATGTGATGAGGATTTCTAGAATCTTAAAGAATTATTAACTATAGCTCCTATACTTTTCATTCTCAATAAAAATGGTGATTTTAAAATATGGGAACACGTTTATAACACTCCAATTTATATGCCAAAAACTAGATAAAATGGAAATTTTGAACAAAATGTTTTACTTAAAAAGTTTTTTTCCCAACTGCATTTGCACCTTTATGTTAGATGTGGTCAATTAACCCATCCTCTAAAAATGTGAATATGTAAAGATATGACTAGTTAGAAATTTTTTCCTTCATACTCATACATGTCAAAGGTCATGGTGGTTGTTGTCCTATCCTCCATGGACATGAATAAATGGAAACATGACTAATTATATAGTTGTACCTTCACACCCATGTGTGTTGTAAGGATGTAGTGTTTATCATCTTATCCTCCATAGACATGAAGATGTGAAATAATGACTACTTATAAATATGTGCCTTCACATTTACATGTGTCATTAGGATAAGATGACTAGTAACCTATCCCTCATGGATGCATGGATGTGTGGTTATAGTTGTCTTGATGGTTTCACCTTTGCACCAATGCATGTTGTGAGAATGTGGTGGTCAACCTCAATGTTCTCCATAAATGCACATGTATGTAGACACTACCATTAATCCCACTGCATGTAGATTTCCTAGATGAGGATATATTATCAAGACCAAGGGTCATTTTACTCATTTCAATTTTTGGATTTGTGCTCTAAAATTTTTGAATCCTACCCCCCCTAAGCTCTTCCCATTAGTGAAACCTTTCTATTTTTTACTTATATCCCATAAAAATTTTCTATACCATTTTCATGTTGTTATCAAGATATTTTTCCCCATTGTTTAAAGATTTACCCCTCTCTAGAACCTCATTTTAAGAGCTTTTTCATGGTAACCCAAAATGTCATATGTCTATTACTTTGAATTCCTTCTAACTAATTCAACTTTTCTTACCCCTAGACCCACTAGACATCCTTTTCCTTGATTTCCAAATATCATTCACAAATCTTAAAATTAGTAAGATGAAGTATAAATATATGGGGCATGAACCACAATTGGTTATATATTATGGCATCCCAAAGATTTTTGTTTCCCAGATTGAACATGTGGATTTGGAAGATTTCTATAAAATATTAAATACTAAAATCCCAATGTTTTTTATTAAATGCCTCTTAAAAAGTGTCATACCATAATTATTTGCCTTCCCCACCTTAGTACAATGCTCATAGTTTGTACTCACCTATGCAAAACACTATGATCCTCAAAAAAGAGAAATTATATTGAGATCTAGAGAGCTCATGGTAAAGGTGGATGGAGTGTCTATGGGATTGAAAATAAGGATCCCACTTCATGATGAATGTGTTAGCATTAGTGTCAAGTATTCAAATGAGAATAGGGACAAAAACCCTACTAAATACTTAACTATGATCAACAACTGATGGCCAAAGCAAAAGAGGGAAACACCCTCCAAAATCCCCAAAACCCTATTTAGAGTAGATTGAAATGAATAACTTCTAGATATGGTCACCCTATTAAATCATATAGTAGGTAATGAAGATACCAAGAGCATTCACCACTTGATGTTTCTACCAATGAACATCATTTTTCATGGAAAATAGTTCATAGATTAGGGTGAGCTCATTAATGATTCTCTACATGATCAATTACTAAATGTAGATGCCTCAAAATAATATTTCATGACATCTTATCTAGTGAAATCATTAGCTTCAAAGAGGGTAAACCTAGTACTTTCCCATCCTGAGGTCATCACACAATCAATGTAGGTATTTAAATGCTTCTCTCAACTCAAATTATTACAAAGTAATAAATATTGCACTAAAATCAATGATGCATTCATAATGAGATTAGTGTATTTCCTTGAAGATGAATGGGGAATATAGATTTCAACTAAAGTAACAAACTTGGTCAACCAATATGGTAGATACTACATCTAATTTCAAAAATTCATGTATATCAAGGTTGATGTCTATGAAAGACACCCTCTAAGTCTCCCAAGACTAGAAAGAAATAAAATTATACTCAAATAAATATGTCAATAATTGGTATCAATTCAAAAAAATTATATAAGAAAGCACATACTAGGTGTTTCATTACCCATTACATTGGCACACTTTATTTGTAAACCAATAATCAATGTATAAGACATTGAATTATCCATCTCTGAGTTTACCCTTCGATCCTACACCATCATGGAATCCATTGATACCAAAATATATGTGAAGAATAATCCTATCATATGATCTACCTATGAGCATAAACCTCATCTAGAAGACTATTACACTGATTGTACAAATGAATTTTAAGTAATTCAAAGGGACTAGAGTCAAATGAATCTTGAGTAGATAAGAGAATTCACAAATGAATGGGTTTCATAAGGGATTAATGATAATAATATAGACCTCATTTATCCTGAATATACAAATATGATTATTGTTTCACCCTTTCCAACCATGAACTGGTCGATCAAATAACTCGTTGACCTATAGTGGAGAACATAGAGAGTTTTTACTCATGAAAAGAAATGGATAGACAATAAACTAGTTGAATAAACATAAAGTGGTTTAAAGAGAGGAAATTATTGGCTTCTCTTGAATAAATATCCCCCACCTACTTTAAAAATAAGTAATACTAATATGGTAATTGAGACATCTAAATCTAGTTCTGAAGATGGTGGAGACAAAGATCCTGATCCAAGGATACAATCAAGAAATCCATGTGAGGAGAGTCCAGAAGTATGGAAAAATAAACAAGATAATAAATATATAAATCTATGATATTCAATAAAAGAATTTTATGATCCTAACTTGCTCATCCCCAATACTACGTAGCAATACTTGGTATCCACTCAAAAAGTAGTCCAACAAGTATCACAAAAAGAGGCTAAAGTAGAAGTTCCACATTCTCCATATATATCAATGAAAATAAATCCTCCTCCTAAAATCCCTCCTCTAAAGTACTCCACTCCCTCTTCCTCTAATCAATGGGTATACTCGATGTTGAAGAAAAGGAAAAATGTAGTCAAAGTAGAAATGCTAGATTTTTATGTTGTAGTTGTTATTATAAATATCCTTACATAAAATAAATAAAAAAGCACCTATATCTTGGTATATAATCCCTTAGTTGCATTTTTCATGGAGATCACTAAGACTAATGTCAAAAAAGATAGAATAAATGACAGTGAGTGACTATACTCTAAAGAGGATATCATTCAAATAAGTGACATGGGAAAGTGACATTTATAACCTTTGGGAGATCACTAAAATAATAATCAAAATTAAAGATAAATATGAATGGACTAGATATTATCTCAAATAATAGGTCAAAAAATTGGTAGGCTATGTCAATTATCTACTCAATCCCATTGAGACTATCGCAACTCCACAAGTTGATGTTCCAACATAATTATCAAGGATAAACAAAGAAGTTAATGTTACCATTAAAAAGCATATATATTATGTAAAAACTCTATAGGTATGGGTGGATGAATTTATTGTAATTATAATGAACTATATCAAAGATTTCATGAAGCTATATTCTTCCATTGTTCAATATATGTTATACATCCACAAATAAATCAAATCCCACACTAGCGATTTGAAAGTGTGTGAAGAAGTGATTGTAGATATAAAATAATGATTATAATTAAGGCCAAAGTTATGGTGTAAGGTGGATTATTTTAAAATTAATAATATGACACTTCCTATAATTGGGTAGAGTGTATACTCTAGAGAATGGAAGACTTAAATAGAGGCATCAAAGAGCTAAAAGAAAATATAGACATCGATGAATAAACATGCAAATTGATTTCTACCAATTTAGGTGAGATTAATTATGACCTATATAAATATTATGGGATCACAACATATACTATGGATGAATTGAAATCCTAATTATAGAAAGTGGCCAAAGAAGATCTTCTCGATGAGATAAACTCTAACAAAGTTTCAATGATAATGCTCAGTGAAATCCACTTCCCTTAAAATAGTTGAATACTCAGTTGAAAAAATTATCTAGGGTCCCAAAGCGCCCTTATGTTTATCTCTTTGATATAATTCACATGTTACTGACACATGGTGGTTCCTGAAAAAAATAAAGCCCTCGATGTAGTCAAAATATTCTAGAATTTCAAGGCTACATGAGATAAGGAACAATCAAAGAAAGCTCCAGCTAGTATCAATCCATCTACAACTACTTCTACCTCATAAGAAACCTCCCAGTAAGGTCCATATAACTCCTTTCTATTTTTTTATAAGCATCTATTTGCGGAAAATCAATACTTTCCTTTTCATAATATCAAAATTGTAAAATAATAGAATAAGAATATAATACGAAGAGTCACTTTGGAATGTAAAGGGTCAACCCATTCCCTTTGGTTATAAATACAAGAAATGGAAATTGTAAAAGAGTATTTTTTATGTTTTTAATTTATGAATCTTGAAAAGGAAGAATAAAACTATGTGCTCATTCTTTTTTCCATGAACCAAGGAAAACCCAAAAAATTGTGTCTTGTTTTCTTAAATGGGTATGCATTTTTCTTATGTTAAAGCATAACTCATTATTCCAAGCACCGATTATGTTTGATCTCCTAAATTAACTTACTCTCTTTTAGTTTTATTATTACACAAGTTGATAAAATATGCATTTTTTATCCACCTGTGACTCTTCACCTTCCCACTTTCATTTTTTCTTTTTAATTGAATGTCACAATTACAATCCCCCATTCAATGTGTAAATATTTTATATACCCTATATTTTTTTTAATGATTTTAATAAATGTATCCTCCCCTCATAATAGAGGAGAGACTTTTGATCTCCTATGTTTTTTTGAAACTTAGATTTGTCACAAAGTACCAAATATTTCACCAATAGTTTGTGATACCCACCATGGGGTACGTTATTTACTTTTCATGAAACCCATAATATTTTAGTTATAGTCATTTGTATGACTATCCTTAGAAGTTGAAACCAAATTATCTATCCAAACTTTTATTGGACACAGACTACACAACCAAATATTTCTTCTAATTTATAGTAGTTTAACTATGATAATTAGGTGGATAGTTCCCACTTTTGAAGAGTTGTAACTATGCTAAGATAATAAGAACAACATGTTGATATTTTTAAAATAATTGTTTCACTCTTTACTGTAATAATAGTAATAATTGTATTCCATAAATCTCCTTATAATATTTTAGCATCTTGGTTGATAAAAGGTACATAAGGTCTATCAATAAAAAGGGTATTTATGATCTGTTCTTTGAATTTCAATAATAGTTTAGTTTTATACTCTCCTTTGAATAGATGAAAAATTAAAACATATAATCATAACTTTGTCTCTACAAAATAATTTATTTTAGGATTAATAGTTTTTTGGAACATGGTTATTGTTGTACCAAGGGGTGATCACATAGGCCCGTTATCTTTGGGTGCTCAAATCTTTGAACTTTGAAAATCTTCAAAAAATAATTTACCCAAATTTACAATTGATGGTAGACAACACCCTAACTAACACATAAAATACTTCTTATCCTCTTGAATTATTTTTGGTATTGAACATGAAGATGTGTCAATAACGTTTTTTGTAGAGACATTGGCTGAAAGAGCCATAGAATGGTTTCATCACCTACTTGTTACTTCCATTCTAGATTGGCAAATAATTAGGGATAAATTTAAGGAAAGGTATACATTAGGTAAAGATTAATACTCATTATTATCATAATTGTCTCAAGTAAATAAAGAGCCTCATGAACCCATGATATATTTTATATACCGATTCAATAAGTTGGTATATAAAATTATAACTAGACAATGCCTAAAATATTAAATCTAAAATGTTTCTTCTTAAATGAAAAAAGTGCTTAAAGTAAGTTTATTCATATAAAGGAATCACCCTGAAACATTGGTAGTTACATAGACCCAAGCTACAGAAATAGAATATGGCATGATCATGACTGGGAAAATAAATAAATATTATATCAAAAGTAAAGAGCACAATTCAACAGATCCTTTGATTCAAAAATTGGAAAATTATATCTTGGATTTGAAGAAATAGATTCCTCAATCATAGAATGTTCCATATAAGGAGACACCTAGGAGACCCTTTATTCCATATCATGGTAATGTTGGTCTTAGATTTCCTCTCCTAACTCCTTAACTTGATAGTGAATCAATGCCTACTACCATTCACTATGCATGCATTTTTAATGCAACCAATGACCATGATGGTTTAAACTACCCAAAAATGGCTAGAATATTGTACTTTGCACTATTGAAGAACCACCTAAAGAAGGATTTTTGGGCACCTCTAATCCTAAAATTTAGGAACCTAATGGCGACCCCACTATGGATTATTTTGAATACAAACCTGAAGGTGATGATTATGATGAAAGTGTTGAGGATATAAACAACCACTCATATGAAGTATTCACCTGAGATCAAAATTAGAAGATGAAAATATCTAAAAATAATAAATAATATGATGAGAAAAAGGTGAGAGAGGCCCCTAAAGTTATAGTTATTCCCAAAAACATTCTCAATAGAGGTATCCCTTTTCAAAATTATTTGAACAATAAATGTCCAAAAAAGTTTGGTAATTTAAACTCTCCTCATGTGCCTACCAATGAAGAGCCTACAAATTCTGCTTTCAACATAATCAACCATATGAATAAGACTAAGGTTTAAATTTATCAAACTAAATATTTTAGGAATAAACCTAAATAGTTAGATAGACTATTCAATTTCATCAAAGTAGGAAGTTCTAATCCCCCTCCTCAAGGAGAACATATCAGGATGGTTGATTCCAACTTGTAGAATAATTAACTATATATGTTATTTATGGATTATATAGTACCTCAATCTTTTACACTTGTTAAACTCAAACCTTGGTTGTTTCTCTCAATTTTGGACCTTTTCCCACTTTTGTGAGCCTCACATCTGATTTATCTTATGCCCCTTTATCTCTCTCTTAGTCTAACTAGTCTTATGTTGATGACATAGGCTTTTTATCTTGACTAAAATTATTAAAATGTATCTTCCACCTTTGCAAGTTTTGAGCCTGTACTTACTTTATTACTCCCTAGACACTAATTTTTAGGATAGAAACTAGCATCAATGTTAGTGTCTTAACCTAATGCAAGTTTCTAATGCCCTAAATTCATTTATTTATCAAATGAAATGTATCCTAATGGTCAGCCTAAGTTCTTTAATATGAGTTACTTATCTAAAGGGATTGATATAAATACAAGCTCAACCCTCATTCATTCCTCACCAAGAAAAAAAACCAAAAAAACTAAGGAAACTTAGAAAAATCATTTTACAAAGCATTCAATTAAATAATGCTTTCTTATTTCCATTACATTCATAGGTACAACACATCTACAGGTCTAAAGTACTAAAGGAGTAGCCCAAGAGCCTGGCTTTCTAAGTTATAAGTTAGGTCACTATTGTACTTTATTTAAACACATTGTATGATTAACAAACAATCTAAAACATAGGGGATAACTACATTATTTTGAGGCACTCTTCTAAGTATTGGCTATGTATGTAACTCTCACTAAGAAAGGGGTCTTTGGGGTTAACTCGACACCGTGTGCCCATAAACCCATTTTTTCCCAAGGTGATAATGAATATGAAGAACTAAGGTTTCACAAATTCATGAGAAGTGATAGTCCATGACCCATATCTAAATACACAAAAGCAAAGGTGAATAAAAACCTAGAACCATCTAAGTGGTCACATCTTTTTCCAATAGGTATTATATACATGACACTTGCGTTGAACCCAGATAGTAGCATCAATGTAACTATCCCATGATGATGTTAGTTTCTTGAGATATAAAAGTATCTGATCTAGAATCTAACAACTATTCTAGAATAATCTTTTACACTAATTTCTACTTGTTCCAAATCTAGCACTAAGTTAGCATCAAAACTAGCTAAGTATATTATTTATTTATCATTTCCATGCATAACTTAGTTGTACTTTTAGTGTATGTTTATATCTAAGTTTAACACCTAATTGGATTGTTGTAGATCTGATTATCACCCTTATGCATGATCATTTATATATTATTGACCCTATTAACACTAAGGATTCTTCAATCCATATTAGGGTTAAACATTTAGTGAACTTGATCTTTGAACATAATTTTTGCCCAAGTTTACCTTATAGGATGCTTATTGATTTCTTCATCCTAATATTTATTTATTTGGTATCTTTTATCATGGATGATATTGATTGATTTTATGACTATGATTATTAAGGTCTCTAAATTTTTATCAAAAAGGGGGGGAAATTGAATATTCTTGTATCCTTCCAACTGCTAAAGCTTCTAACCTAAAGGTCTTTAATGGCAATAGTTACTATCCATTTAATCAAATCCATGCTCCCACCATTTCAAGAGATAATATGAGTCATATTCATGAAGATAAAAATACTTTACCCATACTTAATACACCACAATCATATAATTTTAGTCTTTGATATTTGCAAAAATATGGATATAAAGGCCAAGGACTGGGTAAACATGAGCAAGGTATAGTTTAGCCTATTATTCCTAAAAATAACATATCTCAGAATGTCTTAGGATTTTTAGGAAATTCCATGAGATAACAACAACATAAGTCATCTAATCATGCCCTTCATGCATATTTTACCACACAAGTGGGTAAATTTGATTAATAGGTTCCTTCATTTAATTGCCAAAAATCAGATAAATACATTAAGAAATTATGAATGATTTAAAAGTCACTTATAAGAGGGACATGCCTTCCATAAAATTAATTCACACCCCATAATTAACACATTATAAAAAATATATCCTCCTTATCAATTATTATGGTTTCCTCATACATTCATTAGAACCAAATTCTATACCAAAAAAGGGACCTTTACCAAAGACTGTTCAAGCTCAAATTATTATACCAAAAGTACCAAAGTTCAAAAATCCCATACCACTACCAAATTACCCTAGATTTATTTATCATGAACTTTAACTTGTTATATATGAGGATGATGGTACTCAAATGCCTAGATTCAAAAAAGGTGGTGGGTTGTAACCAATGATAACACCTATGATAAACACCAATTTTCTCATGGAATATTGTATGACTATGATGACCACCATTAGGGATATTCAAAAGAAGGTTTTTATACTTAAAATTAAAATGGATTTCCATAATAATAATTCACATGTAACTTCATTCAATAATCAACCTCTCATAAAATGTATGCATGAATATCTTTATCCATAATGTTTTAAGCTATCATATTTACCTCTGTTTGAAACACATAAAGATCCATTTAAACACATGATATGATACGTACATTATTTTGGTAAATGGGCACAAAATTACAAACTTTGACTAAGGGTTTTCTCTATGAGCATTTCTGATGAAGCTCAAAATTCACTATATAGTTTACCAAAGGGTTCCTTAACCACTTTTTTAAAATTGGAAGATGCATTATTCATGGATTTAAATATTCATGAGGTGTCAAAACTTACATTAGAACATTTACACAATTTCAAACAATGTGATGATGAATCCCTTCAATATTATACTATTTGATTCAAAAGTACATCATATGAGTTAGTATTTAGACCCTCATATTTGAAATTGTAATTTATCTTTACTAGAGAACTTCTTTCCCCATTAAAGGAAATAACATTTCATAAACAATATAATTAATTTACCAATTTATATAATTATGTGCATAGATATGCTTCCTTGATAATTACTCATTCAAATTAACTTAACATATCTCCCTCCAAATATAAAATTTGTATCCCTCACATAGATGAAGTAAATAACTTACCCAAAGATCATTATGAATAAAAATGTGGTGTCCCTAATCTTTATAGGACTAGTTTCCAAATGTTACTTAACATGAGGACAATCCAAAGTCCATATATTATGAAAGAATCTCAAAGTGAAAAAAATAAAAAATCATCCATGCAAAAAATATTTACAATTAACTTATACATGGGTGGTACTTATTTTTGGTATAACCATATTGATCCTACATAATCAAAAACTACTTTTAATGTAAGATGCTTACAACAAATTAGCTTCGATCTAAAAGAATTAAAAAATAAAGGAGGTTAGAAAGACTCCTTAGGTAGCATAATAATACAAATTAGTTGTGGTCCTAAATTAATTCAAATATGGGTTTGGGTTATGCATACCACATCTCCATATGCACTTACACTAGGAACTCTTTTGCTATACCAAATGGAAGAAAAAATTGATCCAAATCAACAAGGTATTTCCTTTCCTCATAAAGGCAAATTAATATTTTTCCAAATGATAAAATTACTTCTTCTACTACACATACACAACACAAAAAGGAACATGATATGTACATTTTAAACCTATCCAATCATGATGCAAACAATGTAAAAGATCCAACTTGAGGTTGTAAGGCATTGACTGGGGGAGATACCTATGACCATTTATTGTCTATGATTATAGAGTAGTCTCTTCAAATATTCCAAAAATATAAAAAAACCATAAAAAAATTCAAAAATAGCTTAGGAACCTACATGTTATATTGTATCCTTGTCATTTATGTGTTAGTTTCATGTTGATGGATGGTATATTCAGTTAGTTATACACACACACTTCTACTTGGGTGTGATATAGGTATACACAAAGGCCTGATCTATTATTTTTTAAGATATTGGGGCATCAAATTATTTGATATTGATACACATAGTTTCATGGTTTGATGATCACATTTCATTACCATGTTTGAGCTTACATATGTACCTACACATGCCTTTATCCATGATTATATCTTACACAGGATACTTGATATGTTATACATTTGACATTTTTTCCTAACACATTTGATCCATGGGATACTATGACATGTTTATGTTGGTTGCTTATGCTTTAATTTATGCACTTCATTTAGTGTCTTGCCTTGCTAATATTTTTTTTATTCGAGCATCTGAATATGCTCCTTTGCTTGAGACACTCCTTCCTATGTATGTTTTTATTCAGATTTTCATATGTCATTATTTATTGTATAGAAATTTATATATATCACCTTAATTTTATGAACATTTTTACTAAGTCATGTCCCTTAAATTGTGTGTCATTTAAACATGCCCCTTATTTTTAGTCTTTTTATACCATTGCCTTTTGACTTGATTTTGAGTGTTATTGTGTATGTGTTTGGTTTGCTTGATGAGTTTTTATTATTATTATTATTATTATATATATGTTTTCATGATAATTACCATGAATATTAGTAATTCATGTGATCAAATTGGCTTTATAAAATTCAATGTTATATTTACCTATACATGTCCATTATATATGCTACATGGTTACATTCATAGATTATACAATTATCTTATCCTTTGAAGGTGAGGTAACCACAAGTTAATATCTTTCCTTCACCTCAAAGGGGGTGCATATTAGTGGGGCATGTCATAGATTCATGTTATCCACACTTGGCATAGTTTTTATATATAGTGGGGGCATGTCATATGGGCATGGCTTCCACACATACTCATAGTTATCCCATGCTTCAGAAGCATGTTATCCAGACTCATTTAGTATATGGTAATTATATTAGATTTTAGATTTAGTGGGGGAATTACATATGGGCATGGATCCCACACATTCATAGTTATAAAATTCAATGGGGTTCTAATTTGGAATCATTTTCTCCACACCTATTCAATATTCAACATCTCCATATTATAGTGGGGGCATGTTTTGGGAAACATGTTATACACATTGTTACTTATTATAATTTTTATATTTATCCATAGATAGTGGGGAAATGATTTGGAATAATTTTATCAATACTTATAAATTTTTCTAAATTGTCCAGAGTATACAATTATATGATTCATATTCATAGTTGTGTCAGAATTCTATACATTGGTACCATTATTATACATAGTTTTAACATGAGACATATCTAATGTGCATATACTATGAAATGTGTGCCTAATATTGAAAAATAAAAATTAGTTTAATATTTTAGAAAAAATTTAGGGACTATCACCCCCCACCATTTAGAATTTTATAAACTATATTGAGTCAATCAACTGTAGTAGTTAGTTCACCTTTTGGTATGGTTGATTTGATCAAATCATTGAATATTGATAAGTTTTTAGGTTGGAATTGATATTATAATCCACCTCACTACTTTGATAGTGTGGGTGACTTGGTTCACTTACACTCACCAAGTTACAAGTATCATTGGGTTGCACGGTTCAGATAATCTCAACTACTAGGTAGAAATTCACTTTTGATCTAAGGTTGGGAGCATGTTCCTTCCAATCTCTCTCTTTCTCTAACTCTTTTGATATAATCACTTTCAATATTTATGTATATTTTTACTGATCTCAGTTTCAAAGCCTTATAATGATAAATATTTTTCAAATCAACTTGCCAATAGGGAAGGTAATTACATCGATACACACATATACCCCTAAATATTTCTCTTTTAATTTAAATATATTTCAAGTACTTTAAAATTATATATTATATGCATTGATTATATAATGTAACATGCTCTTGTTTTTAGGTTATTCATTATCCAGGCACTTAATTTGGGCACACACAAAAATAAGTTGTGTATACACACCTAGGTATGCATTCCTTTCCTTTAAACTATAAATTTCATTACTAGATTAAATTGGGGGAAAATTTAGATTATATTTATGATTTATATATCACCTCAACCTTTAAAACATGTAAAAATCATACCTTTTGTTGTTCCTCTCAATTTTATACCTTTTCCCACATCAATGAGTCTCACATCTACACTATCTTATGCCCTTTGGCCTATCTCTTAGTCTGATTATTGTTATGTTGATGAATTGGGCCTTATATATTTCCCATAATTCTTAAAATGTACTTATATTCTACCTCTACAAGTTATAATCATGTACCTACTTTCTTTCTCCTTGAACACTAATGTTTGGGATAGACACTAGTGTCCTAACCTGATGCAAGTGTACAATGCCCTAAAGTCATATATTTTTCAAATGAAACATATCCTAATGGTCATCCTAAGTGATTTTATGTGATTTAATTATCCAAAGGGATTGATATAAGTACAATATTAACCCTCATTCATTCCTCACCTAGAAAATAAACTAAAGAGACAAATATAACTTATCAAAATCACTCTATTGAGAGTTAATTGAACAAAACTTCCCTATTTCCATAATAGTCATAGGTAAAACACATATATGGGTTTGAATTACTAAAATATAATCCCAAGAGAATAATTTACAAAGTTAAAAACTATTTCATCAGTTTACTTGCTTTGCACACATTGTATGATTCACACACAAGCCAACATGTAGGGGAAAACTATTGATTTATCCTTTTAGGGTTTAACTATGAAAATCCTATGTTTAGATTAAAGGGATGAGATGTCTAAATTAGTTAAATAAATTGAAATAATTAATTCCTAATTTATTATATTAATTTACCTTCTTTTACTTTCTAAAAATAACAATAAATAGGAATAAATAAATACTTATCTAGAAAATGATTGTTACAAATGATCTAAATTTTGAAAATTGGATTTTGGATAGTTCTAAGTGTCATAAAAAATATTATAGTGTTAATATGCTCAATATATAGTAACACCCCATATGAATCATAGTTTCATACTATTGTAGTGTCCTCCAAGTAGTGGTAGTGTCCCCTTTAAAGGACTATTCTTATTTTTTGGGAGCACTTGTGCATGTGTTTTAGGTCTTATTATTGCATGTATGAAACCTATATCTCTATGTTGTGCTTGAAAAAACTAATTTAGTTTAAAAACCCTAATCCTCCTTAAAATTATGGCATGATCAATAATTATGTGTTCATTAGTATGATAGGCTAGACATCCTCAACACCCCTTTGTGAAGAGATTTAACTAAACATCAATACTTTAAAGAGGGATAAAGATCAATGTAGTTCTCCTACCTAGTGCTTAATGCAAGTGCAAGTGAATGATAGAATCATAGTGGACTTGTATGTTGAGCTTTGAAATATTTGAAAACTAGGCTTAGGGATATTATAGATGGTAGTATATATAAATAGGGTAGAATAAGGATCAAATACCTTAAATTTTCTCAACTTATCTTTGGTTTGAATGTACTTTTGTATCTATTTTCCATCTCATCAATAGGGGTCAATTAGAATTGAATTTATAGAGTTTTTTTTGTTATGAAAATAATAAAATGTGCTTAAGTTGACCTTAAGAGGGGCACACATTTGAAAAAATATCTATTGGGAAGAGCTAGGGATAAGGATAGTAGTGCCTAATTAGTGAGACTAACACCATGTGGCTATAGTGTCCCAAATGTGGTGGTAATGTCTTCTTGGTAGAATGATAAATAAATTGGGTTGGGATCTGAGATGATAGTTTTGGTACTATGTTTTGGCTAACTATCGATGACTTTAGTCTACTCAATGACTATAAAAGTAAGTCTAAGACTCTAGGATATGTCTATGGCTAAGCTAGGAATAGGGTAACTTAAGTGGCACTCTTAGCATCCAATTACCACTTTTAGGTTATTACATTTACCCCCCACCCTTATGCTATTAATGTATCAAATAAAAATAATTATTATAAAGGAAAAAAAGGTGCACCTCAACTTGCCTTGGAAGTCAATCATGTGTAGCTAAGTCTGAGTATGTAAATCTAGGTCTACGTATGTGAAACATTATCCAAGTAATGTCCTATAATTGAACATGGAAAAAAATTAATCCTTACTTAAAAGATGATCAAAATCAAAATACTATGCTAAAATAAAGTAACTAAGTAAAAGTTGAGTAAAGAGAGAGGAAAATAATGAATACACCTCATTGGGTAAGTGAACTAATGCATAAACCTAATGATAACATGTGTGTGTGCATGTACATAATGAACAAAAATTGAATATCTTGGACTAAACTGATGGCTTTCCTAATCCTCATATGGGTGGCTCAATAAATTAATCTAGTTTTGGCTCCATTATTACCCACCCCTACTTAGTGGATCTTGATATCTGTGAATAGATTGGATAAGATTGTAAGTGTGTCTAACCCTATCATATAGGTGGCTCAAGAACTCAAGTAGGCCATGAATCCATCATTTACCACTTGTGTGAATTATATGCATTTGTAAATTAACTATAATTTTTTTTAATTATCTAAGTGAATCAAAATTTATATGTCAACTTTAAAGCCACTCAGGTATATTAGGTGGCTCTAGGCCACTTCAGAATGCCAACCAATGTAGATGGAGTAAGGCATGAATTTGGTGAAAAATTAGAATGTGATATCAATTTTATATAGTAGATAATGACATGGGGTTTTCCATTCCATATTATTAACATGTCTATAGCTGATTCTATGGAAATTATTTGTCACACACATACCCCCAATTTGGTATCTGAGTATACTAAATATAAATTGAGTATGTAATATCTAAATCTATGTAACTAAAATAAATGTGGGAATGGTAATGCCACACATGATTCCCCAAAATATAAGTAATTAGTATGAATAAAAGCTAAAATGAATGTATCTAAGATAAATAAAAACATAACTATCAAACTTGTGACTATATCTATGCAAATTTGTACTATACCTAATGTACTAGTCTAAATAATTTTGAATGTCCTAAAGTTAGGGATACTAGATAGTAGTGACCTATGGTTATAGTGTCCTAATATATGTTCTAATGTCTATCTAATCTAATTTTTGAGTGATATAAATTAAATTATGAGTCTCTATTCTATTTTATGTTTGCCTTGAGTCTAATGTCTAAAACTGAGCCTGTATGCCGAAATGTATCTGTGAATAACAGTGTAGGATCTCGATATCTATGACAAACCCCTATGAATTCCCCCTCTTATGAGGGTAGTTGTGAAATATAAATAATAAATTCCCTCTAAATAATTAACTCTATAAAATGTGTTAGATTGATCATGTGCATGATATTGTAATATAATGTATAAATATAACATTAGAATGTAAAAGTATTTAAGTATGAGTAAGTAATAGAAGATGTATGTTATAATATTTCATTGAAAAAGGGTATCAAGATATATTTAATCAATATATAATAACAAATATTAGTAACTACATAGGGGGATGGGGCATGATCTCCATCATGGAACCTAAGTAGGAAGGGTAGATATATGAGATCCCTTATAGCATCAAAAACTAATGTGTGTGTGTGTAAAAAGAAAATAAAAGTGTCATAGTGTAGAAGCATATAATGAAGCATACATAAAATCAATTGAGGCATGTAAAAGATAGGACAAGGGGCCATAATATAAGGGATATAGTCACATGTCACTAAATATGAGAATGAAGACATAGAAGGACATGTTCAAATGTCCACCTATGTAAGCAATAAGTAATTTAGCATAGATCCACATAGAAAGATATGTTCAAATGTCTACATATAAAAAAAAGTAAATCATACACAAGGGAAATGGGAACATGTCCAAGGCATATAAGTAGAGATGTGGCATAGAGCCAAATAAAAATGGAATATTCAAATGCCCTCAAAGATGGAAGAAGCATAGGAACACAATATAATCTAATCTAGGAAAACTAGAAATGAAAACATGTATAACTGTGTAGTAAAAATATATGTAGATGCTATGATGCATTTATACTAAGTCTAACTAGTGATAGTCAGCAAAAAACCTGAGCAATGAGGGGAAATGATCAATATCAAGATAAATCAATGCATAATTGGAATGCATGGAATATAAGGATAGAACTTGGTAATAACAACTATGTAGGAGATACCCCTAATGGGTAGATGTATCAAATATATAAACATATATCAATGTAAATACCCCTAATGGGTAGATGATAGCTCATCTAGATCAGTGTAGTGGAGTGGAGCCCTATCAAAAATCTACAATCAATTGAAAAAAACAAGTAAAGCATATGTGTATAATAAAACTGACTATATTATGATAGCTAGTAATATGCAATATCTATCAAGTAATATAAATGTAAACATAGTAATACATATAATCTATAAAATTTTGTTTTTGAAATATTTGAGTGTTTTTATATTTTGACATGTTATGTTATTTTTTGTTTTCTAAGTATAATATATGTAAAATCAAATGAAAATAAAATGTGTACAAGGAATGAGAGAGATAAATAAGTATGTACAAGATTTGGAACCATACTAACCAATGAGTCTCATGAGAGACTCACTATCACTATGTCTTGAGTCAAAAATAGGAATGGTAATCTCTCATGTAGTGTGATTGGTATGTTATATTTGAATGTTTTTGTAGCAGGAATATGATTATTGTTCACCATCAAAATCATAATAACCTAGGAAATGAATGTCGTAGATGATTTGGGTTCTAAAAGATAGGTTTTAGATAGTTTTAAGTGTCATAAATAGGATTTTGGTGTTCATCTACTCACTAAAGAGTATTGCTCCATATGGAGAGTAATGCCACATTTATGTAGTGTCCTCTAGGTGTTAATAGTGTCCCCTTTACAATATTGTTCCTATTTTATATGAGCACATGCACCTATTTTTTTAGGTCTTATTCTTATGTGTACAAAACTATAAGCTTTGTATTGTGTCTAGAAAACCTAATTTAGTGTGAAAACCCTAATCCTCCTTACAAGTATGGCAATAAATAATTGTGTGTTTATTAGTAGGTTAGGCTAGACATCCTCAACACCCCACTATAAAGAGAATTATATACATACTAATACTTCAAAGATGGATCAAGCTCAATGTATTTCTCCCACCTATTTATTGATGTAAGTGCAAGTGCAAGTGAATGCTAGAATGAGAGTGAAATTGGATGCCTTGAATGTGTTTAATCTTTTAAAAAATTGAAAACTAAGCTTAGGGCTGATGTAAATGGTAATATGTACAAGTAAGGTAGAATAGGAATCAAATAGATTAATTTTTCTATACTTATCTTTAGTTTTAATGTGCTTTTTCATCTATTTTCCATCTCATCAATAAAGGTCAATTAGACTTGTATTTATAGAGTTTTATTACTTGTACGAATAAGAAAATGTGCTTAGGCTAACCTTATGAGGGTTACACATTTTAAAAAATTATCTATTGGGAAGAGATAGGGCTAAGGATAGTAGTTCCCAATTAGGGACACTAGTGCCATGTGGTTGTAGTATCCCAAATATGGTGCTAATGTCCTCTTAGCAGAATGCTAAACAAGTTGGGTTAGGATCTGAGATGATAGTTATAAGATTATTTTTGGCCAATTATAGGTGACTATGGTTTTATCAATGATTATAAAAGTAAGTTTAAGGCTCTAGGATAGGTCTAGGGATAAGGTAAGAATAGCGTAACTCAAAATAAACTGTTAGGATCCAATTACCCCTTTTAGGTGATTATAACTACATTAATTTGAGGTACTCTTTAGATTATTGGCTATGTAGGTAGCATTCACTAACATATAGGTGTTTGGGGTTGACTCAAATATGTGTGACCACTAAATAATTTTTCCCCAAGGTCATAATGAATATTAATAACTAGGGTTTTATAAATTCATGAGGAATGATAGTCCATGACTTAGATCTTAATACACCAAAGTAAAAGTGAACACAAACATAGAATTATCTAGGTGGTCACATCCTTTTTTTAAAAATTATGCTATATAGGAAACTTGTGTTGGATTGAGATATTAGTGTTGATACAACCATCCCAAGATGATGTTAGTGTCCATATTTCTCAAAGTGTTAGATCTCAAATTTTATGATTGTTCTAGAATCATCTTCTAAATTGATTTTTACTTGTTCTAGATACAACAATATGTTAACATAAGAACTAGCTAAGTATATTACTTATTTGTCATTTTCATGCATAATTTAGTCTTAGTTTATATATTTAGTCTATTTGTGTCATAATAAATTTAGTGTCTGTTAATATCTAAATTTAACACCTAAATGTCTTGTTGTATATTTTATTATCACCCTTGTGCATTATCATTTATATATTATTAACCCTATTAACACCAAGTTAGGATTCCTTAATAAATTTTAGGGTTAAATAGTATCCATTATTTCTCTAATAAATGAAATACTTGAACCTTTATATGTGTCTCTTTTTTTTTTGTGGCTATAAATTAAACAACTATATAATTAATTCAAGGGCTTCGAATAATGTCATGCTAGCCAAATTTATGCATTCCTTAAGATGAACTTGCACTAAAATATTTGATTTTTAATTAATATGGAATAAAATAAAGTTATATTAATTGGAAATATAAAGTATGCACATGTTTCTCTTTCTATTTTTTCCCAAAAGATAGTAAAGATAACCATACTAGTAGTAGACATCCCTCCTAGCTATGGGATACTTCTGAGTATGTCTTTCTATAGAGACCTTTGAGAATAAATCAAACAAGATTAGACATAGGAAATGATTCTCATGAAATAAGTTAATGATAAATTACTCCCAAATCCAAATGATAAGGTCTTAGTGTAGAAGTCAAATGATCCTCATGTAGACATCCTAAATGATGAAATTGGTACTAGCACTTACATGATGATGGTTGAAAGAGATTTAGAACTTCCTAAACTAGTGAAGGTCAATTGTAATGATATATAGAATCTATAATTTGATTTAAGTTACTCAAATATTGGTTTAGGTGCTGATGTATTATTAGTCACTCTACAAAGAATCATTTCCTTTCTCATACAAATTTTAGTTTGAATGAACAAATAATATTACTAATTATGAAACATCATTACTAGGATTTAAAGTAGTAGAATAGATGGGAATTCAGAACCTAAAAGTGCAAGGTGATGTAAAATTGATCATAAAACATGTATGAGGTCAATATCAAGTAAAAATGATAGACCCAAAACACTACAAAAATAGGGTCTTGGATTGTAATGAATCCTTCAAAGTTTTCTCTATAAATGTAGTCCCAAGAGTAGAAAAATTCAAAATCGACACCCTAGATGTATTTAATTCCTTGATGATTCCTCCTCCATAAATTTAAAGTGATAGGTATTTCATTGAAATGGTGTGTCTCCCCAGTATACTAGACAACTCTGAGCATTGGAAAGTATTAAAAAATGATGAAAAGATCATCACTTTCTTGAAATAAATAGATATTTTTAGAAATATTTTTTTTGTTGGAAGCTCCATTGCATATAAAAAATCTTCTACTCTAGAAAATAAAAAGGAATAGACTTCAAAAACACATGACACAATGGATAATCAACTTGAATACAACATTATATAGTTGAAAGGAAATAATATTCCTAAATGGTTAATATTTTTATAAGATTTTTTGACAAATTTGATAGGTACATCAAGCAAAATATTTAGGGAAATCCCATAAGATCCCTTAAATATAATAAGGTAAATATTAGCACAAAATAATAGTTAAGGTATGTTAATATCAAGAAAAATTGTTTTAAGGAAGATTGTGCATGGTTCATTACTCTCTTCAATCTATACATAGATGTATTTTCTTGGTGCTATGTTGATATAAAGTCTTTTAGACCAAAAATAATGTAACACATGATTCCATTGAAACTTGGTGTCAATCCATTTAAGTAGAAGTTGAGGTAATATAATCCAAAAATCACTAGAACTATCTATGAATAGATAAAGAATATTTTAGATTCTAAGGTTATCTTACCTATCCCTCACTTGACTTGGGTGGCCAACATCATACCTATTTGAAATAAGAATGGATAAGTCAAGATATATATGGATTTTAACAATTTTAATCAATCTTTGCTCAAAGATAACTACCATTTTCAAATCATGGATCAAAATCTATAGGCTAACATAGGATCTAAATTATTTCTATGTTATATTAATTTTAAATATATAATGAAGTTAAAGTAGCTATAGAAGGTCAATTCAAAATGGCTTTCACTACCCATGTGTAAATTTTACCTATAGAAGGATGCCTTTTAGACTCATCAATAGAGGGGAAACATTTCAAAGGGTGATGGATTTGGTGTACATAAATATGAAGAATAAAATAATCATGATTTACTCGAATGATCTCAAAATCTTCTCAAATAAAATAGAAGATCATTTTAAACACCTGAAAAGGGTTTTTGAAAGGTGTCACTATCATGGTATCTCTTTGAATCCCAAAAAATCTATCTTTATAGTGATATAAGACAAGCTCTTGGACCATATAGTTTTTAAATAGGGTACCCAGATTTATATAAAAAGAGTAAAATCCATCCAATTGTTATCCCTACCAACCATAAAACTCGGTACTCACTCATTCTTTGGCAAAGTCAATTTTATCATAAGGTTTGTTCCTAACTTTGGTGAGTTCACCAGGCATATTGTACAGATGATGAGTGGAAATAACTCATTAAAATGGAATGGATATATAAGAAATCATTAAGTCAGATCAAAGAAGTTATTTCCAAGGCATTAGTCTTAAATTTTACCAAATTTTTAGGAGGAATTCATTGCATATTGTTACTCCTTTGAGTATACACTATATGCTATTTTGGAGCAAAAAATGAAGAGGGGATTGAATCCCCTATTATCATCATGAGTTATGGAATGAAAGACCATGAGCTCAAATATTCATTGGTAGAGAAACATGCATATACTATGGTCAAAGATATAAATAATTTTAGATTTTATATCTTGAATTATCATACCATTATAATGGTCCCAGATTCAATGGTGAAATCAATCCTCACCCACAAAGAGATTCGATCAAAAAGAGGTATTTTGATCACTAAGGTGTAGGAGTATGATTTGGATATCAAACCCATAAAGTTGATAATAGAAAAATGCCTTTTCCAATTGGTTTCTAAAGGTGTTGATTCTCAAAGGGAAGAAAAGGAAGAGTTACCAAAGGTGGTCTCTGTTGATTCTCTTGAAGAATGGAATTTTGATATTCTATTATTCCTTTGATGTGGAGAATTTATAGCTCATCTAAACCCAAAACAAAAATGAATTCTCAAGTTGAAGGTATCTAGATACATGTTGGGAGAAGAAATAAGATAGTAAAGTTGCATAGGATATTTGTTTATATTCATGTGTTATGTACTAAATTTATCATATATATGTCTATTTTATCCTATATCCATGACTTGTAATAGGTTAGAATATGAATAGAATCCAATTTTGGCACCAAGTACAAGAAGAATATGAATATTCATAGACTATAAATGTATATATACTAATGTTTGTAAGAAGGATAGAGCTCTAATTTTTGAAGAGATCAATAGATACTCTCTAGTTATATTTACCTATTGTGTTTCTTACCTTGTTCCTTGTGTGCATTCTCATGTATAATGTTTTTCTTACTTTTTATCTAATTTAATCCAAATACTCTATAAATGTTAATTAAATACTATTTTTTCTACTTTCTACTTAATACAAAATAATTCATCATTTCTATACTTTTGTTATCTAACCTTTTATATGAATATGATGCACTATCCTGCACAGTGAAGTATAACCTAGTTATCCTCATCCTTAGCATGTTTTGATGCTTTAGGAACCTCTTCTAACAATAGTGTGGTAAGCATGGAAAAAATACTTCTAGAGGAAAATATGTTAAGATGGTTACAAGGGAAAAGAGATATTGAGACATGGTTAAACCAAAGAGTATGTAATTTCACAAAAGAAGATCTAAACAGACTCGTCTTACCATACAAGAAATCATTTAAGAGCATATATATGGAGAGATTTATGAAATATTTTGGTGAAAGTTACCTAAATTTATAGTTAATTAGTTATTATGGTTAGAATATTATTGTTTTAACCCAATAATGGAAGAATCAATCATCTAGATAGAATAAAAGATAGATCGATTGTAGAAATTAGAAACTGATTAGACAAGATCAATAGATTATTGGGTTGCTACCACTATAGATGAATACATAACCAAGTTTGTGGTATAAGGATACATAAATTTTAAAGATACATAAGACTTATTTTTTAGAGGATTTAAAGGGAAATTTTTGCATCAATTACCTATCCTTATGAATATGTTGGTTGTGGATAAGGCCACAGTGCTTCATCTAGCCAATATGGAGTATTCACTTTGGGTGTATGGGGGTGTGTGCAACATGATAGTGAATGATGATTATATTAGTAGATAAGGCTTGAACATGAAACCAAAATGGAGACATGAGGGAAGAAGAGTCAAAATAAAAGTTTGGATTTAAAATGTGAGCTCTGACAATAGAATAGATGGAATAAACAAAAGAATACCCAAGTAGCTACAAGTAGAGATAAGAGTAGTAGTAAACTAGATGAATAATTATTAAGAAGATGTTATGAGTGAGATGAAATATAAGAAGAATGATGGACAAAGAAATAAGATGATGAATGCAAGTAGATAGAAAAAGTGATGAAGAATGAGATGAAGAAGAGATGTTTGAAGAAGGAGAGGATAGTTTAGAAGTAGAGTAGTTAGTTGATACATGTAGTGTGCAGTTATAAGAATGGGTATTGTTAGAATAAAGACATGAAGAATTAAGAAAAGAAGTATAACATAGTCATATATTAATCATATGTTTAAGCATATAAGGATAATAAGTCACAAAAAATAATCATTTACCAGAAGAGCACACATCCTCATAGCACAATTTCTTATATTCTAGTAGAAGATTTTAACCAAGTAGATAGAAAGATAGTAGTTAGGAAGGTCCATTTTAAAAACAAGTGCATCATTGGGGTACCAAAATTGAAACAACATAAATTCAAAATGCTTTAAAGGCCATAGGGATTGTCAAAACCAAGTAAAGGAAAGAAGGAAATATAGAAAAACAAAGTGCATATGTTGACTCTCCTAATGTGCAAATAAATATTCATAGTATGCAAGCATGATGGCATAGAACATATCATCCTCTTGTAATATCTATACAATAGATCCCCTTTATGCCAATTTACACAATGGGTCATATAGGAGGATTTATAAACCTAGAAATGTATGATGGGTCTATGAAACCTAAACAAGACATACTAACCTATGAAATGAGATGGAAAGTTAAGGGAATTACTAATGAATCTATCAAAAAGTGTGAGTTAGTAAGGAAACTATCTAGAAGAGTAGTTGGATTCTTATACCATAGATAAATTTAGTAGGTAAGTCTTTAATAGGTTAAGGAATGGCTCATCATAGAGTTTGAGATAAAAAAATGTATAATTCAGACTATTCAATACTTGAAAAAGATAAGGCATAAGTCATAAGAATTAGTCTACAACTATGATCACAAATTCTCTAATGTTATGAATAAGGTGGAATTTTCCTTAATAGATAAAGATAAATCTGCCTAGTTTGTTGAAGGACTATGCTCTAGAATTATATTTTCCATTACATAGAATCAATATGCTATTAGATCAAATGCTAGAGTTATTACTCTACAAGTAGAGTAGATTGAATACTATGGGGAAGCTCCTATCATAAATTCTAAGATTAAAAACACATTGCAAGCTTTTATGAAGAGAATAGACAAATACCATGAGGTAGATAAACCTAAGTTGAATATATGGTTTATGGAGTGTGGAAAATAAGGACATCATATGAATGATTATCCTAAGATCAAGATAAAATTATATGAAATCTATCAAGTAGAATGGCATGTAACAACACAATTCTATCTCTTGTAATAATATGTCAAGAACCCATATAATGTGTATTGTAATTTATGTAAGTCACATAATCATGATGAAAATAACTATAGGGATTTGTAGGAACTCAAAAAATACATCACCAAATCATCATCATTACATATCAAGTGTCCTTGGATGAGTAAATGATTCCAAGCCTAGGGGTTAATAAAGGTTGTGTGACCTAAACAAGTCCACAATGAATTCCTAGTTTTCCATAATACCAACCTCAAGGTCTATCATGTTAGACCCCTCCTTCATAGAGATGGACACCACCATCACTGCAATACTAGTATGCATCACCCTAGAGCTTATAAATGATGCATTAATAGATAATGAGTTGGATTCCACCATTTATGCAACAACAATTCAAAATTAGAGATAATACCCAACAACATCAACATTGGAACACAGCACAATAATGAGGGTATAAATGAGGGTATTGGTCCAATAGAGGAGGATCTCAGGGTGGATACAGAGGAGGCTACCAAGGTGGTAGAGGAAATAATTATAAATGGACTCCTTTACATTGCTATATGTGTGGAGAGTATAATCATGTGCAATGTAATTACCCTTTGAATCCTCAAAGATAGTCTTACTACACATACTATATAATATATGACCAACATGAGATAGAATATTATCCTATCTTAAAAAATAAAAGAAAGGATAAGGCTATTAGGAATGTTAATATGGTAAATGTGCATCCTAATGAAGATGACTTACTAAATTTTATCACATGACATCAAAATGTAGAAATAGTTTTGCCTCTTCTTGAAATGCGTTAGGATCATGGAATTCAAAAATCAAAATAGGACAAATACCTACACCCAACTATAAAAAAGGGTCTCATGTATGAAGTTTCACAAATGTTAAAAAACATTCAACATCAAGACACTACTGAAGGAGATGCTATAGAAATAGTACCCAAATGTATGGAAAGATTGTGTAAATTATGAATCAAGATGGATTTGTCAATGCAATGATAGATATTCTAAAAAATTTAAAGATACTACATAATGAAGGTATCTCTCAGAATATCACAAAATTGCTACATAATATACTAAAGTATTCATAGTAAAGATAATAGAAGATATAAAATATTGTTTGGTATGTTAAAAAAAAGAAGTCCTAAGATGTAGATGCATCAATCAGCATTGAGATTATAGGATATGAAATTCCAAATGCTATCTTTGATTTTGGTAGCATATTTAATATGATTCCTAGTTCTACATGGGAGGTTATTGGATGACCAATTTTAATCTACATCCCATTTAATTTAAGATTATTTGACTATGGATGAGTTGAGACCATTGGAAGATTAGAAGATGTTGATATCAAAATCATAAGACTAACCTTATGAGGTGAATTTGAAATCATCGATATGAAGATAGCAACAAAACATTACCCCATGCTGATTGGTAAGAAATGGGCATATTATGTTAAGATGACTATCAATACTATGTAAAATCCACTAGAGGTACACCAGGGAGATAAGGTTGTCATAATTCCTCTAAATAGGGTGCACAAACCTTAGATCATTCTAGATGAACTAGATTATCCATATGTCACATAAGAAACTAGTTAGATGAAGGTAAATTCTAAAGAAAACACAAAATCTCTGCATGCATCTAAGTGAAACTTATTGTATGATCATACTAAACCTCAAGTAAAATAATTACTCACTCAAAAATTAAATACATCTAAAAATAGAGGCCTAAATTAGTAGTTACTTATCTATTGGTAACTCAGTTTGTCATAGAAGATTGTGTGTCCATGTCTATTAAATCCCCTAATCATTCAAAAGTTGACTTCCTCTATCAAGTAGATGATCATATGTATTATTATATAGAGATTACTAGAGAATTCAATTTGCCTTAGGAAATATTTTCATCTATCAATGGAAAATCATACACACACCTACTTGACTAGGCTTGAGGTGATCATGAACTCTGACCTATGAGAATGGTCTTTGAATATGAGAGACAACTTCATGTGTACTATGCAATTGAGGATATAAATCAATTCATTCTATGCCTACAATTTCATGTAACTATGATTAGCTAGTGTGTCAGTGCTCTAAATTATGCTCTAAAGTGAGTTATAGTGACATGGTGAGAAATTTATAAAAATGATCAGATCAAGTGGGATGATGCATGCAAATTCATGATTAGTAGGTTACATCTACTGTAGGTTCGCTAGATTAATTGGCCTTTCTTCCAAGAAGGTGAGTGTCCTAAAATAAATATTCAAAAATGTGTTGAAGTCTAGACTAAATAATTCATGGCATTGAAAGACTGAGTTCACATCTTTCATTACACACTTACTCCTTTACCATTAACATGGTATATGCATCAAGAGTGTAGGAGGGAGACAAAGCATTGGGTGTAGATTAAAATTTATTTCATAAAGACATTTTTTTTGAAGGTGAGAATCCTCTTATTCATAATGCATTACTAAAAATCAAACATGTCCTATACCATGGATGTGTAGAAGATTTAAGCACCATGATGGAATCCACTGCATAGAAGAACATAGTTTTTAATCTTAATTCAACATTATAAAGGTATAAAATTGACAATAAAGAATAAAAATCTCTTATACAACCATGCCACCAAATACAAGATGAATAAGAGGACATTGAAGATTTTGATTCTCATGGTGATATCAATTTGACTGATTTATTTGAACTTGAGTAGCCAATATAACTTGTAAAGGACCCCAACATAAAACCTACTTAAGAAGACAAGATACACAACATACAAATTACAAAATAGGAAGTGAAATGAATTATATAATAATCTATTGATGAGGAAAAGTTTAATATTTACCATCAAACCATTAGAAATCATGTAGAAAACATCAAAACTGAGGAGGTTCCCAAATTGGTGGATATAAGTGACTATTAGATAGAAGCTGAATTTTTTGAAGTTATGAAACTCTTGTGAGATTATCAAGATGTCTTTCCCACTAAATTTTTAGAGGTATAAGGAGTTGATCCATCCCTAGGATAAATTCATATTAAACTCAAGGAGTGCATAAACCCATAAATAAATTGCCATACAAGTTGAATCCAAATATGAAGCTAAAAATGAAGTTTGAACTCGATAGAATGCAAGATGTAGGTATAATATATCCTATAGAAAAGGTAGATCAGGTTAGTCCCATGGTAGTGAAACCTAATAACATAGGGGAGATCAGAGTATGTGGGGATTATCACATTCTAAATTATTTAGGTGTGAATGATCTATTCCCAATTCCATTCATAGATGAAGTTTTAGAATCTATTATAGGACAAGAATTTCACTCTTTCATGGATGGTTTAGTAGCTATCATCAAATACCCATCATAGAAGAAGATAGAGCTAAAATGACTTTTGCCATAAAATGGGGATCCTTTGCATAAAAGTTAATTCCTTTTGGTCTCAAGAATTCACATGCAATTTTATCTTATGTACTAGTGACTACATTCAAAGAATTCATTTATGAATTCCTAGAAGTCTATCTCAATGATTGGGCAGTAATTTATTTGTTTAAAGAACATTTGTCTAAATTATGTCTCATGTTAAAATGTAGTCAAGTTTTGTGCATTGTTCTAATTTAAATAAATATTTATTTTTACACCTTTTGGTGTTTTAATAGGTCATGTAGTGTGAAATGAAGGCATTTTGGTAGACCAGGAAAAAAATGCAATCATTTTGAGTATGCCTCCACCAGTTAGCTCCATGGAAGTGAAATATTTTTTGGGACATACAAGGTACTATCGCAAGTTTGTAAAAGGATATGTATCCATTTAATCTCTATTAGAATCTTTACTATATAAAAGTACAAATTTTATCTACAATTTTGAGTGCCAAGTTGCCTTCATAGAGTTAAAGTAGAGATTGGTCATTGTGCCTATCCTTGTCTTTCTAGATTAGAGCAAGCCCTTTCACATGCACATTGATGTTTTAGGTATCATAGTTTGTGCTATGATTATGTATCTAGGAGATGGTGGACTCAAACATCCCATATATTTTACAATCCAAAAATTATTTGACATAGAAAATAATTACATGATAACTGAAAGAGAAGCATTGGCTATAGTGTTTACACTATAGATATTTTAACACTATCTTCTTGCAACACCATTTGACATTTTTATGGATCATCAAGTTCTATGTTACCTAGTCAATAAGGCAATGCTTGGAAGATGCATTTTATATGGTTTATGTTATTTCAAGAATTTTAAGTTCACATTAATGTTAAGTTAGGTAGAGAAAATGTGGGGCCGGATCATCTCAACCACATTTCTAAAGGTGAAGAATCAAAATAATTACAAGAAGATTCTCCTGATGCTTATCTATTTTTCATTTCTATGAACCTTAATTTTTTTGAAGAAATCACCAACTTCCTTAAATAAGGAGTATTCCTTGCACACTATTAAGAAAGAGACAAGAAGCAATTTATCACTAGATTTTTTCCATACACCATCAACAAGGGGATTTTATATCATTTGGGGAAGGATGAAGTACTGCATAGGGTAGTTCTAGAA
Organism: Torreya grandis; assembly: GCA_037957365.1. Taxonomy (NCBI): domain Eukaryota; kingdom Viridiplantae; phylum Streptophyta; class Pinopsida; order Cupressales; family Taxaceae; genus Torreya; species Torreya grandis. Next base: position 1,592,048 of record JARHVA010002144.1, on the reverse strand, counting down.
TATGAATGACCATAAATCTTGAAGGAGGCACACCAAGTAAAATCAAGAGGACATTTTTTTGGAGAAGCTACTACCAATAATTTGTTATAGAGTGGGTTATGGTGGCCAAATCCTTTTCAAGATGTACATAGAGTAACGTAGCACTGTGATGTATGTCAATGAATGGGTAAACCACTATAAAAATATGAAATTCCTTCATAGCCTTTTTTAGTTGGATAACCTTTTGAATGATGGGGCATAGACTTTGTTGGACCTATTAATCCATCGAATAAATGCAAAAAAGGTATATTATCACTATGATATACTACTTTACCAAATCGATTAAAGCTATTGCAACACCTAGCTATGGTACAAAATACATAGAAAAGTTTCTTTATGAGAACATTATTACAAGGTTTACATGCCCCATCAAGCTCATTAGTAGTCTAGGGATGCATTTCTTAAACAATACCATTAAGGCTCTTACTGAGGAATTCATGATTTCTCATCATAAAAGAACTACATATCATCCATAAGCTAATGGACAAGATGAATATTCCAACAAAAAGTTGGGAAAAATGTTGACAAATATCTATGATGTTAAGATGGATTATTGGGAAGATCACATTCCTAAAATTTTGTGTGTATATCGCATGTATTATAATATGGATATAGGTTTTGATCCATTCTATTTGGTCTATGGACTTGAACCAGTTATGCCATGAAATACTTAGTACCTAGTCTACTCATTTCAATGGTCATGAGACTAGGGGATCATGAGTCTCTCACTAACAGACTTCTCAAACTAAATAAGATGGACGAGTATAGATATAGAGAATTTTAGATGTAGGAAGTTAATAAATAGAGCTAGAAAGTATAGCATGATAGGAATCTACACCATAAGGAATTTGATAAAGATAAACTAGTTTTGTTATATGATAGTAATTTAAGAACATTCTCAATAAAATTATAGATTTGATGGAAAGGGATTTATTTTATCCATGAAATACGATAGCAAGGAATAATTATTTTGAGAGATCTTCAAGGAACCATTTTACCAGGGTAGGTGAATGGATATAATATTAATCCCTACCACCAATAGTCTTAATTGATCTCATTTTACTAAGTGGGTGGGTGTTGAGTATCACCAAGTAGATTAAGATTTATCATTTTCACATATTTTTTTGTGTGTTTATTTTTCTATTTGTGTGTATTTGTAGATGATCTCTTCACTATCATTCAAAAACCAAGATACCAAGTATAGTGTGTGCCAACCATGCATAGGAGAATCCATGTGCACCATCATGGATGCCAAAAAGAGTGAACAAAAGTGATTAAGTTTGATAAAGGTATGGATAAGTCACATCAACAAGATCTTCATCATATAATGGTCATCCACCAAAAGTTAATTCTAGATCCAAGGTTTGATTGACTTAATCTTGAAAAAATTAGTGGCCCATCAACATCATCCACTTGTAATCCTATACAGACACCAAAGAGCATAATGGCATATCTCCACACATGTGCCAATGACTATCTTAATTGTTAGATAGGATAAGATTTTCCACTTAACCATTGCATTCATGTCGAATGGATAGCTAAGCAAAAAATTTATGCAAAAACCAATAGGTGAAAAATCTATAAAGGCCTAGCTCACAAACCAAGTCTAAATTTCATCCTTGCACATATTTTTCATGAGATACAATTATAAAGAGATGAGATAGTTCTATTATGCCAAGAGCAACTAGAGTTTCAAGTTCATTCAAAAAACATGAATACTTGATGACTCATTAGGGGACTGACTGACACATAAAAAAAAGTATTGGGCATATATATGGCTCTCAAGCAAACATATCTCAATTATCCTAAGCCATTTGACTTCTTTTGAGTAGTAGAATAGAATTTATTTCATCCAAACCTCATCGATGTCATACAACTACTCACTCTCGTAGCCCCTACCATTTTCATAACATAGATGTTGAGTACCTACTTCAAATTCTAACCTTAAGTGACATTGGGAAGATTATACAAGTCCTAGGTAGTTGATATAATGATGACAATGTCTACCTTGTCTTGAACATCATCATTATCATCAAAATAGAAGCTATAGCCCAAACTTTGGGCATACCTACACAAGGAGACTCCCTTTCTCCATACGAGATGAGAATGCCACCTATTCTTTATGAGGTCTAAGATTTATATGTTTAGGTATCAAGAGGGATCACTATTGAAGGAATCCATGATAATCCATCATGCATCCTCATTGAATTCATCACAAATAGGTTCTGGTAGATGACCAAGTCTATGAAAAAATCTAAAAGGAGTCGTGGACATCACCCACCACATGATCCTATAAAATGAGTAATTTAATTATATATATTACTTCATTTAAAAGTTTCTCATAAATATTGATAAAATTCACACATATATAAATCAAACATTTCAATACCAATTCCTTATCTTCCTACTCTACTTCACATAATAGAAGTCCCCAAAGGGAGAAGTACACCCTGACATAGATTATTGGCCAACATAGTAATTACCTAACCTCATTCAAAAACATGAATGTGGAGCCATAACACATGAGGTAAAATTTAAATCATGGTGGTAAGAGTGTCTACAATTTATTGCTACACATCCTTGGGTACCACCAGATGTCATGTAGCATTTAGGTCAACATGTAGCTATCACCTTGCTACCAAAAGGTGTATTCATACACATTCATGAGCTTTCATGGTTTCCCTTTACACATATTCCATTCTTGATCACCATGGACATGGTGTAGGTAGAAGTTTCCTAACAAAAATCCTTCATATCTAAGCATGCAACTTTATTTGAATCCATACCACTTAACACAGCCATCCCTACAACACAACAACTAGAAGAAGCCACCAATTCAAAACCATAGAAATGCAAGTGAAATATTTACTCTAAGAATTAATCTACATCTCCTTTATTTAAGTTCAAGATAAGGAAAATGATGACCTAGCTAGATGATCCTAAGTTGCCATAGATCACAAGTTCATGTGACCTTCCATAGATGGGCATGAATGATCAAGAATTATACTAGGTAATGATTTCAAACATGGCTAGATATTTCTGTGATAAAGAGGAAGAAAATGAATTCTTCTTCTATAAGGTTGTGTACATGGTCCAAGTATGTAAATAGGTTCATCTAAACTTATGAGTTGACCTCCCACCATGCCCTACATCCATCATCATTGATATTATGCAAGAAGAATTAGAATAACTATAGCAAAGGATTGACTTTATCTAGCCTCAAACTTCTACTAATTTCATAGCTGAGGATGTCTTTGAACCTCTTCCATAAATCCATTTATATTCACTCATGTGCATACCCCAAAATAGGCATGAGGCTTGGGTCACACCTATAGTTGAAGAGCACACATTTGGATGAATAGCCACTACACAAAAAACACAACCTACCCCATCATCTACTTCACCACCACCTAAACATAGATTAGTCATGTTGGTATGAAGGAAGGCACAAGTTTCTAGCTCTATAGTTTAGCCAAGTGACTTACCACTATCATCATAGGCCTATGAGGTTGAATAACTCACACTTGTACAACCCATCATAAAATAACAATAGGCCTCAAGGGAAGAAGTAGCTCATGCAAGATAATGAAAATTTAGAAAGGAGGATAATAAATGACAAAAGGATTAGGATCAATAAAAATAAGTAAGCAAGTCAATAAACTAAAGAAGTTGAGGCTACATAAAAGTCCAAGGACATAGAGGCTGACTGATATAAGGCAACATATGTGGATAAAAATGCCTAAGAAGTTACCAACATATCTAATTAAGCATAATAGGTGAAAGTATAGAAGGGAAAAAAGTTAAACTCACTACCAAGGCTAAGGCAGAGGATGAATAAAAATATAAACAAGATGTAGTGGCCCAATCATAGTAGTCCATGAAAGCTACCATGAATGCATAGTATAAATTTATGGAAGTGACAAAGAATAATAAGGAAGAAAAATATGAATCCATATGCCAATAATAGGCATAGGCATAGGAACAATCATATGCACAAGCACAAGCATAAGCACAAGCATAGCCACATGCTACATAGGAACATATTAGTGTAGGTTTTTATTTTTCCCTATTTATAAATTAGGGAATATTATATATTTGTGCATACATGGAGTTTTCCTACATTTGTGGGATAGGCTAGCTTATGTGGAGATTGTGTGTCATATTTATGTCATAAGGTGTCATAAGAATGTCATAAGTGACTCCTTTGACTGGCTATTTCGGGTATGGGAGTTATTTCTCTATTCTTGGCACCTTGTCACCACCTTTTTTGGAGGAGTCTATTCTTGGGGTGCTTTGACCACCTTTTGTGGAGGAGTCTATTCTTGGGGTGCTTTGACCACCATTTGTGGAGGAGTTACTTACTAACTCTCCTATATGTATTCTTCATTTTGGCCAATTCATGTTAATAATTAGGTTTTGGTTTTCTCCATTTTTGTTTTGTGCAATTTATCTTCTTGTGTTATTTTCAAATTACTTTAGCATCTATGTGGTGTGCACTTGTTCATCTTGTGTGATAACGTCTCCATTGCACTCGCGTTATCCAGATTATGGCAACAACTCTGATATGGTATCAAAGCAATATTGGTAATCTTGTGTGTGATTATGCTTTTAGCTTATTTTGGAATCAAGAGGAGTGGAGTTCATTTTTTTATTTTTAAATTTGATCAAAAAAATTAAAAAAATTTGTCAATATCTGGTATCATTTTCTTGGGAATCCTTGGCCTTTTGTTGTCTTCACTTCAGGGAGCAGCATTCAATAATAGAAGGAGGAAGGTTGGTGCTTAGTTTCAGCAAGGAGTAGTAGTAACTTCATTCCTACAAGGTGCCTCATATAATCTGGGTCTTTTTTTTGGAAGAAACATTCTGCTTTGCTTACAGTTGACCAAGCCACATGACACAAGTATGCGCCAACCACAAGCAGTCATCACTCACAACAAAGCACCAAACTTTTTCTACCATGCCACTCAGCAGATACTTTCCTATTTGCTAGGTGCCTTAGGCCGTATGGCACAGGTCTGTTGTTTTTCTTTTTGTTTTTTGCAAAAATCAGATCTGTGCCCTTTTTTTGGGATGCCACCTATTGCATTTTGCTATTTGTTGATCAAAAATCAGCTTCTGTGCCTCATTTTTGGTGAAGTCTTCTATATAATAGTAGTTCCAGCCAAGCCTTCAACCGTACGGTGCAAAGCAGCAGGTCTGCATTCAATTTTTTGTCTTTTCTGAGTCAAAATTTTGGACTGTGCATTTTTGGATGCCCCTGCCTTACTTGGCATCCTATTTGGCACCCTTGGACACATGGAATCCTTCAAAAATATATTTTCTTCATTATTTTTAGTTAAAATTGATTTGTTAAAACAAAAATTAGTCAATTTGACTGAGTATTAAAGTTTTTAGACAGTTTTGTAATTTGGGGGTTTTCAATTAAAACTTGTATCTTCGCCTGTTGAAGACGAAGGGTGAGGCCCAAGTTGGTAGGAGGCCAATTCCCCCTCACAAAAACCACATTTGGATTCCTCATTCTGTGCTAAATCCAACGAGTGGTTGGAAGGCCATTTTTTCTCCCATAATAGGCATTTTTTTAATGTTTTAGTGCTTTTCTTTGCAAAAACACTAGTTTATGGGAAAATTATACCTTTAATATCTTATAAACAATAGCTCAGTTTTGGGTGCCATTTTTTTCAAAAGTGTTTGTAATTCAATTTTACATAGCATAGGCTTATTAATTGTTAAAAACACACTAGTTTATAAAGTGCCAAAAATTTGGGTCTCCCGGGATGCATTTTCGGCTGAGTCCAACGTCCTGTTTACTTTAGTCTTGTACTGATTTCTCTAAGAGACATTCTCAGCTAAATCTGACGTCTTTTGAGCATGCACTTGCATATTTGGGGGTTTCAACATTTTGGGGGGGTGTGATTGCTTTTCACAACTTGCTTTCATTCTCCTTTCTACATAAATTCACAACTTGCAATCAACTCAACTTCACCTAAATTCAGCTAAAAAATGGATTCTTTTCAACTTAAACCCCTAACACCCTTCAACTATCATGAATGGAAAGTTAAAATTTCAATCATTCTTAGAAGCAAAGGGTTGTATAGGATCACTATGGGAAGAGAAGTAGAACCCAACACTGATGCTGAAAAGGTCAAGTGGTACAACCGTAGTGATGAAGCCTATGGATTATTGAGTTTGTTTGTGTCTCTAGAACTTCTCTTCCACTTAGAATCCTCCCAAACTCCTAATGACATATGGGACACCTTATAAAATTTATTTGGGAAGCTTGATGAGATGAGAGGTCATGAGCTCGAAAACGAACTCATAAGTCTAAGTCCTAGCAACTCTGACACCCTACAGGACTTCTTCACTAAGTTTAAGGCCCTTAGATTGCAATTAAAAGAGTGAAATATAGAGAATAAAGATGATCAACTCATACTTTCTATTCTCACAAAGCTAGGTCCAAGTTATTTAGTCTTTGTCTCCACTTTCCATGCCACTAAAAGTGCCCTTGGCACTACATGGAAAATGCCTTCTTTGGATTCATTCATTGCTGACTTGACTTAGGAGCAAGATAAGCTAATTCAAATGGGCACAATGAAGTCTACTCAACCCCAAGCTTTGATAGTTGGAAATGGTAAAGACAAGACTTCAACAAAGGAGAAGAAGAAAAAGAACAAGGATCAGGAGAAGAAGAAAGAAAACAATAATCCTGCCAAAAACAACACTGAGTCTTCATCCTCCAATGCTAAACTGAAGAAGGAGAAGGTTAAGTGTACCTATTGTAAAAATATAGGGCATGATGAACACAAATGCATGAAGAAACAAATAGATCACCTAACTCATCTTCTAGAGAAGAACAACATAGGTGTTCCTGAATCCATCAAGCAAAATTCATCTATCCAAAATTCTACTAAGGCAAAAGGCAAGGGTAAGGAGAAAGAAAAGGGCAAGTCCCTTGTAGCAACTGCAGCTTCTACATCTTCATGGGTCATAGACTCAGGTGCTTCTCACCATATGGGCTCTTCACTAGTTGAGTTTTCATCTTTAGAGCCTTGTAGCATGACTTCAATTAGTTTGGGTGATGACACATTAATTTTCGTTGTAGGGAGAGGGTCAGTTGAAATGGAAGGAGGAACATTCAACAATGTTCTAGGTGTTCCTTCTCTTTCAACCAATCTCCTATCAGTGTACCAAATCACTCACATTGGTTGGGGTATGAGAGTTGAGTTTTCACCAGATTCAGTGGCTATCAGGGAGTTGCATAGTGATACTATAGTAGCAGTGGGTAGGGCAGATCACCAAGCTAGGTTATACACCTCACATTTTGCATCAAATTCTTCTCCAATAGCATTGCTGACTCATTCAGATTGAGTTAGCATATTATAGCATGAGCGGTTTGGCCACCTTAACTACCGCTATCTTGAGCAACTTTGCAAAAATGACATGGTCATTGGCTTGCCTCGTGTCCAATTCTCAAAAGGACTTTGCGAGGGGTGCTCCCTTGGGAAGCATCTCAAAGCAAAATTTGACAAAGGCAAAGCTTGGAGGGCTTCACAACCTTTAGAGTTAGTTCACAGTGATGTATCAAGTACATCCTCACTTTCATTGATGATTTCTCTAGGTACACTTGGATATATTTTCTCAAACAAAAGTTTGAAGTGTTTGAAAATTTTCTAGACTTCAGGGCTCTTGTTGAGAAACAGAGTGAGAAATCCATCAAGGTTCTTCAAACTAATAATGGAGGGGAGTATGTCCGCATCAAATTTGAGCAATTTTGCACTACATAGGGGATTGATTTGTAGCATACAATCACTTACAGTCCTTCACAAAATGGGGTTGCAGAATGCAAAAATAGGTTCTTAAAAGAGATGGGTAGCTATATGATTCACTCCAAATCCTTATCACCATAGTACTGGGCTGAAGCCATCAATTGTGCTTGCTACATTTAGAATAGGGTTCCTCACAAAGGTTTGAAAGGGATAACACCCTTTGAAGCTTGGCATAAAAGGAAACCTGATGTTGAGCACCTTAGATTTTTTAGATCCCCAGCCATGGTCTACATTCTGAAGAAAAAATCCAAAGCTATGGAATGTCAATCCAAGCCTTGCATCTTTGTAGGATATCCAGATGGTATTAAGGGATATCACCTTCTAGATCCCGTCACTCATGAGTTGTTCATCAAGAGAAGTGTCCATTTTTAGGAGAGTCTTAGAGACTCAACACTTGACACTTCTTCTCCCTCATCGGATCTATTTCTTCATGATGATTCCTCATTAGATTCATATCAGCCACAACAGGTTCTTGAGCTAGAGACATCTTCTTCTTTGATTTCAGATAGTGAGGGCAGTGATGTAGAGTCATCCACCTCTAGTCAGTTAGAGGATGAGGAGTTAGCACCTGACTCACCCACTTTCGGGCCACTTTGTGCCAGACAGACACTTGAGATTTCTTGCACTTGGGCAGGAGATCCCACAGATGACAGATGTACTAGGGGGATTTTTAGAGAGATCCACATGCCTTCTTTGCTTTAGTTTTGGATCCACAAAATTTTTGAGAGGCATCGGGGGTACCTAAGTGGGATAATTCTATAGAGGAAGAATATTCTTCTTTAATTAAAAATCACACTTGGGATTTGACTTCACTTCCTAAGGGAAGAAAGATGGTTTGATGTAGGTGGATATATCAAACCAAGTTTTCAGCAGATGGGTCAGTTGATAAGTACAAGGCACGATTGGTCACCAAGGGTTTCTCATAGGTGGTAGGCATTGACTACTCAGAGACCTTTACACCCATTGTAAAGATGACTTCTATCTGACTCACCTTGGCTATTGTCACAACACATGGTTGGGATGTGCATCAGATGGATGTGAAGAGTGCCTTTCTTCATAGAGACCTAGAGGAGGAGATCTACATGGAGCAACCACTAGGATTTATTCAAGATTCTTCCTTAGTATGCATACTTAGGAAATCTATCTATGGCCTCAAATAGACCCCTTGAGCTTGGTATGCCAAGATGGATTCCTTCCTTCTCACAACAAGTTTCACTAGGTGCCATTTTAATCCTAATATCTACTTCTTGCGACAGATGATTCGCTCTTGATTTTGGTTTTATATGTTGAATTTTTTATCACCGAGAGTTCTTCATCGACTATTGTAGTGGTGAAGTCATCTCTCTAGGATAGATTTGACATGATAGACTTAGGTTTGTTGCACTACTTCCTTGGCATCAAGATCTCATAGTTAAATTTAGGGATTTCTCTTGCACAGCCTAAGTATGCTCGTGACTTATTGGCTCAATTTCACATGGCTGATTGCAAGCCATCTCTAACTCCCTTTATATCAGGAGTCAAGCTTGAGGCTGATTTTTCTTCACTATTTGTTGATGCCACTTAGTATCGACAACTTGTTGGTATCCTTGTCTACTTGACTCACACCAGGCCTGACATATCATATTCAGTGGGACTTATCTCCAGATTCATGCAAGAACCCCATGAGCTGCATTGGAAAGCAACTAAGAGGATCTTGCATTACATACAGGGTTCACATAGATATGGGATTCATTACAAATTTGGCATAGAGGTTGACTTGGTTGGATATACAGATTCAGATTGGGCTGGCAATTCACAGACTCACAAGTCCACTTTTGGTTATAGTTTCTCTCTAGGTTTAGGTCCTATCAATTGGTCTAGAAAAAAGTAGAATGCTATTGCTATATCATCCATAGAAGTAGAGTAAAAGGGAGATATTAATGCAGCTACTGAGGCTATTTGGCTTCAAGGGATTATTTATAAGTTTGGCATTCCTATCAGGCAACCCACCATCATTTATTGTGACAACTAGAGTACCATTCAGATTTGTAGGAATCTAGTTTAGCACCAGTGGACCAAGCACATAGAGATTCACATGAATTTCATTCGAGAGCTTATTCATAGTCAGGTGATTGACTTGATATTTTGCTGGTATTTAGAGCAAGTTGCAGACATCTTCACCAAACCTTTCTCTGAGAGTAAGTTCATTCATTTATGAGCTCTTCTTGGGGTGCGGTTTACATCTGCAGCAACATCATCTTCAGGGGGGGCCTTCTAGCCTCTTCTTTTCTTTTATGTCTCTCTTTTGGGGGGGAGTTTTTTCCTACGGGTTTTCTCATTTTCTCTATCTTATGGGAGATTGCATTTGTACATGGGTACCTCATCAGGCCTAGTTGTCGGGACCCATTTTTTATTTCCACACTGCCCACCTAAGCTACGCTTATGGGGGGTATTAGTGTAGGTTTTTATTTTTCCCTATTTATTAATTAGGGAATATTATATATTGGTGCATACATGGAGTTTTCCTACATTTGTGGGATAGGCTAGCTTATGTGGAGATTGTGCGTCATATTTATGTCATAAGGTGTCATAAGAATGTCATAAGTGACTCCTTTGACCAGCTATTTCGGGTATGGGAGTTATTTCTCTATTCTTATCACCTTATCACCACCTTTTTTTGGAGGAGTCTATTCTTGGGGTGCTTTGACCACCTTTTTTTGAGGATTCTATTCTTGGGGTGCTTTGACCACCATTTGTGGAGGAGTTACTTACTAGCTCTCCTATATGTATTCTTCATTTTGGCCAATTCATGTTAATAATCAGATTTTGGTTTTCTCCATTTTTGTTTTGTGCAATTTATCTTCTTATGTTATTTTCAAATTGATTTATCATCTATGTGGTGTGCACTTGTTCATCTTGTGTGATCATGTCTCCATTGCACTCGCATTATCCAGATTCTGGAAACAACTCTGATAGAACAATCCAAGGCTACAGCTCTAGCAAAAGAAAATAAAGAAAAAATAGAACATGAGCAAAAGTTGTAGGTAAAAGTGGAATAAGTAAAATATCAAGTTGCATAAGAAGAGATGAATAATAAAAAGGAGGAGGAGGATGAAGTAAAAATAAAATAGGCTAAACATGTTGACTAGTAACTCAATTTGGTAGTAAAGGCCCCCACATAGTAACAATAGGTATTTGATCAACCACAAGTAAAAATAGAGCTACCAACATATTAATAAGAACTATTTGTAGCCACATTAGGTCCTTAGCTCCTAGAATTACCCTTGGGAGGAGTTCAACTGTGGTATGTCCAAAATATTGGTGCTTAGTACACCATTTTTTATCTCCCACTTGAAACAATGCCATGACTAGACCCTTCATCAACTACGATCACATTTTCCACACTCCCACTCAAGTAAGAAGCCTCATTAGATGTATCCAAGTTCTTATTGAATAAATAATTCAAGGGTGCAACAACATTTTAAGAATCCATTGCATAGAAGGACACCTCTTTCGATATAGAGATTGATCAATCTAAGGTAGAGAATGTCAAGTTGAAGGCTTACCTCCATGAAGTTTCCAAACTCATCTAGGACACCTACCTAGATTTGGTCACTAAAGTAATTGGGGACCAAGTCATGTCTGACTAGTGTAGACTCAAGACTCTAGTATTTGAATTGACCAAGGATTAGTGCATAGTTTAAAAACTTTATGTAATTGACACATTATGCCATGATGTGAATACCAAGGCTTCCACTATCATCACCTTATTGGAGTACCAAAGCATGTTGGACATTTCTTCATTGCAAGCATAATAGATCACATGTACCTTGATAGACTAGAAGCAACAAATTGATGATTCTTTAGCCAATTCTAGCATAGACTTCACCACAATGATAACCACTAAGACCACTATGGGTAACCAGAATACTTATGCAGATGAGAACAATAGAGAACTTCAATATGTGTTCAATGCTCAAGATAATGTGTATGACAACAATCTTAACTAGTAGAGTTAGCTTCGACATAGTTTCTTGATCAGTCTCCACTCCCAACATCATACAAACAAACTAGAGAAATTGAGTGGCAAGATCCAAACTAGGGTCACTAACACCAAGGCAACCATGAGTATCACCGATGACTTATATCTCACATAGATCATTAGATATCATGCACTATTATCTACCCTATTATGCATGATCTAAGAATTCATGCTCGACTGACATGCTTAAAAGATTGATATATCACCCTTTTATAGTGAGGTTACCCAGATTCTCAACACACCTATCTACATACTACCATAGGATCTCTAGTAGATCATCACTTAGTGTAAGGCTACATAGTCTAAGTCCAAGGACTCTTCTGGTTAGTCCTCATCTATTTCCATACCTCATCTATCAAATTATACTATGTAGAGTACCAATTTTGTAAAAAAAATATATAATCATTTTGTATTGGGGTAACCTAGTAAGATAAGAAGGGCTAGGTTGATTAGAAACCCTTTAAGGGTAGCCACCTAGTTATGTCAGCCTATAGAAAACCCAAAAGGGTGATAGGTTGGTATGTTACTTAGTTAAAAACCTGAAAGGGAGACTAAGTTGTGTGTAAGAGGTGAAAACCAAAAATGGTGTCTTGAATGATTACTATAACTCTTACTATTTTAACCACTTCATTAGCTTATGTCCTTTGTGTAATTTCATAAGATCCTATGATGTTGTCTCAAGATGAGACATCATTTTAAGTCTAAGAAATTGTTTGAAGAAGAAATTAGATAGTAAAGCTTCACATGATATTTCCTATATTTGTGTGTTATATACTCATTTTATCATATATGTGTCTATTTCATCATATCTCTAGGACTTGTAATAGGTTAGAATATGAATAGACTCCATTTTTGGTGCCAATTATGAGAATAATATGAATAGTCATAGACTACAAATGTCTATATAAACTTATGTTTTTAAAAAGGATAGAGTTTCACTTTTTAAAGAGATCAATAGAGACTATCTAGTTATGGTTAACTATTGTGTTTCTTACCTTGTTCCTTACATGCATTCTCATGTATAATGTTTTGCTTACTTTAAATCTAATTTAATCTGAATAATCTATAAATGCTAATGAATTACTAGGTGTTCCTACTTTCTATTTAATTCATAATAATGCATCCTTACTATGCTTCTATTATCTAACCTTTTATATGAATATAATGCATTATCATTTACAATGAAGTATAACCTAACTGTCCTCATCCTTAGCATGTTCTGATGCTTCATGAACCTATGCTAACAATACATGATTTATGATAATACCTTGTTCAATAAGTATTTGTATGGCACAATATTGAGATGTGTAAACAAAGAATAACAAAATAATATTTTGGAATCATTTCATGACAAAGCTTGTGGAGGACATTGCTCATTTTTAGTCACAACATTTAAAATATTACAAGTTCACTACTATTGGTCCAAGTTATTCAAGGATGTGTAAGAATAGGTTTCCAAATTTGAAACTTTTAAATACTTTTTTGGTAAGCCTAATCTCATAACATTGCCTCTCTAACATGTGTTCATAGAGGAACCATTTCAATAATGGGGATTAGACATCATCGAGACTCTAAATCCTCATTCCAATGCTAGACATACCCATGTGTTAACATCCATTAATTACTTCATGAAGTGGGTGGAATCCATTCCAGTAAAATACATCACTTTTAAAGTTGTGTGTAACTTCATAAAGGATAATATTTTGGCCAAATTTGGTGTCCCTTAGAATATTATGATGGATAATGATTATAACTTCTCCTCTATTGATTTGATTATTTTTTGTTATCGGTATGGAACCTTAATTATACATTCTTCATATTAATACCCTTAGGGTAATGGTTATGAAGGATTTAGTAAAAAAAATATAACTACCATCATTCACAAGTTAGCTAATTAAAATCAAAATAATTAGCATAAGAAGTTATATGATTCAATATGGGCCAGTCTAATCATACCTAAGAGAGCAATCAAAATGTCTCCATGTCATATATTATATAGGACAGATGTTATGATTCATATTTATTTGAAATTTCCTAATTTTAATCTATCAATATCTATTAAAGATGAAAATTTCAAAGATTTTCTAAATAAGAGAGTCAGGTACCTAGAAAATATAGAAGAAGAGAGAGTCACTTTAATTTATATAATTGTATCTCATCAGGAAAAAGTCAAAGAATTATTTGATTAAAAGGCTTGTCAATGAAATTTATAAATTGGTGACTTGGTCTTACTATGGGACAAAAGGAGATAAATAAGAGTAATTCATGGGAAATTTGACTCCATATGGATGTGACCATTCAAATTATATATTTCTATGGTGAGAACATGTACAATTAAGCATACAGATATGCCACTCACCTCCCATTGCCATATAGTAATCAGTATTTAAAGTTGTATAGAGAGTGAGGGTAGGGTGTCCCCTAAAATTTTCCTTAAATTGTATATTTCCTTTTAATTTATGTTTTTTCCTTTTTATCTATCATGTGTTATGTGTTTCTCTTTCTATTGTATGTTTCCCTTTCGTTGAGTTTCCTAGTTTTCTTCCTGTTTCATTATCTTCAATTTGACTTTGTTTCCCAATAGATAAGTATTGTTATAATAAAACCTTGAATTATTAGAGGTTTTTTTTTGTATTCTTATTAATTCACATCCCCTACCTAATCTATCTATTATTCCCAAAAAAATTATGTCAAATTTTGCCCCAAGGTTAGGAACAATACTCTGGTTTAGTGCCAAAAACTAGAGAAAATGGAAAATTTTGAAAAAAATATTTTAATTAGAATTTTTTTTGTATGACCATGTCTTCAACTTCATTCTAGATGTGATTTTATAGTTGTCCCTCCATTAAATTAAATACATAGATATGTGGCTACATATATATTTTCACCTTCATGCTTATGATTGTTGGAAGGATGTAGTAGTTATCATCCTATCATACATGGATGTGAATATGTAGAGATATTATCACCTATAAATCCATTCCTTTTCATTCATGAATGTCACAAGGACATTGTAAGTTCTCTCCCATCCTTAAATAACATGAATACATAGAGATATGATTTCATAGATAGCCATACCTTCACACCCACATGTGCCATGAGGATGAGTTGGCTGGAAACATGTCCCTTGTGGATGTACAAACATGTGGATGTAGCTACCCAAGTATCCAAACCTTTAATCCCATGCATACTATAAGGACATTTTGGTTGACCCCAATGTCTTCTATGAATACACACGTGTGGACCCTGCCATGTAGCCTATCACATGGTGATTTCCTAAGGGAGGCTATATTATCAAGATTGTGGCTCATTTTACTCATTTTAAGTTTGTGATTTATGATGTAGAAAATTTTAATCATGCCCCCCTAATCTCTTCCCATTATTTAATCTATGCTATTTTTCCCCTCAATTCTCATGAAATTTTGCTAGACCATTTTCACATTATTATTAGGGTATTTTCCCCCATAAAATTTTAACTTTTATAGAACTTTATTTTAAGCTATTTTCATGGTAACCCAATGTTCCATATGTCCATTAATTTCCAATCCTTATAAACAATGAAATATTTCTTACCCCCATACCCACTATACATCCTTACCCTTGATTTCCAAATAGTATTCACAAACCTAAAAACTAGCAGGATGAAGTACGAATGCATGAGGTATGAACCATTGTGGGTTTTATATTGTGACATCTCAAATATTTTTATTCATATATTTGGAATTTGGATTTGGAAGGTTTTCATAAAATATTGAATACTAAAAACCCAATGTTTCTCATTTAATGCCTCTCAGAAAGTGTCCTATCATAATTAGTTGGCTTCTTCACCTTAGTACAATGCTCAAAGTTAGTACTCACCTGTGAAAAACACTATGACCCTAAAAAAAGAGAAATTAGGTCAAGATTTGGATCACTCATGGTAAATGTGTATGGAGTGTCTATGGGAATGACAATGAGGATCCCACTTCATGATTAATGTGTCAAAATTAATGTCAAGTAGGTAAAGGATCATTAGGATAAAAACCCTACTAAATTATTAGCCACAATCAACAATTCATGGTTCAAGAAAAAGAGGGAAAGACCCTCCATGTTCTCCAATATTGTTTTAGGGTAGACTTCAATGAATAACTTTTATATATGGTCACCCTATTGAATTAGATAGTAAGGAATGAAGGTACCAAGAACTTTCACCACTGTATGTTCCTACCAATGAACACCATTTATCATATAAAATAGTTCATAGACTAGGGTGAGCTAATTATTTATTCTTTGTATGATCAGTTACTAAATGTATAGGCCTCAAAATAGTTTCTCATGACATCCTATCTAGTTTACTCATTGGCTTCATAGATTTCATAGCTTGGACTTTCCCACCATGGTGTCATCACATAATCAACATAGGTATATGAATTCTTCCCTCAACTCATGTTGTGGAAAAGTAATAAACACTACACTAGAATCAATTATGCATTCATAATGAGAGTAGTGTAGTGCCTTAAAAATGATTGGAGAATGAATATTTCAATTTAAGAATAAATCTTGGTAAACCAATATGGTAGCTACTACATCCAATTTCAAAATTTGACATATAACAGAGTTTTTGGCTATGAAGGACACCCTTTAAGGCTCCCAAGACTGGAAAGCAATAAAATTATTCTCATATAATTACATTGACAACTAGAAGTAGTTAACAAATGTTGTAGAGGAAATCATGTACTAGGTGTTTCATGCCCTAATGTAATGGGGAACTTTATTTGTAAAATGGTAGTCAATGCACAAGACATTGAATTAGTCATCTCTAATTTTACCCTTCTATCTTACTCTAATAGGTAATCCATTGATACCAAAACATATGTGAAGCATAATCTTGACATAAGATCTACCTATAATCACAAACCTCATTTATAATACTATCAGGTTGCTTATACTAATGAATAGAATTTAGAAGGGATGATTGATGATAAGATGGAACTCATTTATCTTAAATATATAAATATAATTATTATTACATACTTGTCAACTCTAAACTGGACAATTAGAGAACCTATTGAATATATAATATAGAAGATAGAGAGTGTTGAATCATACATAAAAATGGATAGATAAAGAACTATCCAAATAAATAGTAGGTTTTTCAAAGAGAATAAAGGATTTGGCTCTCCTAAATTAATATCCCTTGCCTACTTCCAAAAGGAGTGATACTAATGTGGTAATTGAGACATCTATCTCATCTAGATCTAAAGATGGTGGAGATGAAGATCTTGATCTAAGGATACAACTAGGAAAGCCATGTGAGTAGAGTCCAGTAAAAGGGAAAAATAATCAAGCCAAGAAATATATAAAGCTATAGTATTCAACAAAATACCTTGGTTATCCTAACTTGATCATCCCCAATACTATGCATAAATACTTGGCATCCACTCAGGGATATATCCAACATGTATCACAAAAGGAGGTCTAAGTAGAAGTTTTAGATCCTCCATCTAGATCTTCATAAATACCTCCTTATCCAAAAATTACTCCTCCAAAGCAATCCACTCCCTCTTCCTTTGAATTTCAACTAGTCTCTTTTAGTGATCTTTCATTTCAATGGGTACAACCAATGTTTAAGAAATGGAAAAAGGTAGTCAAAGCATTCATGTCATATTTTGATGTTGTATCTAATCTTATAAAGACCCCTACATCAAAGAAAGATAAAATTGCCTCTAGGTCAGTATCTAATCCCTTGGTTGCATAATTCCTAGAGATCATTTATCCTAATTTCTAAAATGACATAGAATAAATTATAATGAGTCCTATACTTTCAAGAGGATATCACTCAAAGAAGCAACATGGGAAAGTGACATTCATAACCATTAAGAGACCATTGAAATAATAATAAAAATTCAAGATCAAGATGAATAGACTCAATATCATCTCAAATAATAGGTCAAATAATTGGTAGGCTATGTCAATTATCTACTCAATCCCATTAATACTCCTACAACCCCACAGTTTGATGTTCCAACATAATTATCATGGATAAGTAAAGAAGTTATTACTACCATTAACAAGCATAAATATTATGGAAAAACTCTAGAGGTATGGGTAGATGAATTTATTGTAATCATAATGAACTATATCAAAGAAGTCATGAAGCTCTATGCTTCCATTATTTAAGAGATGTTATACATCTACAAACAAATCAAATCCTAAACTATTGATTTTAAAGTGTGGGAATAAGTGATTAAAGATATAAAATACATGATTATAATTGATGCAAAGTGATGGTGGAAGGTGGATTATTTAAAAAGGAATAAGATGACACTTCCTACAAATGGGAAAAGTGTATACTCTAGACAATGAAAGTCTTGAATAGATCCATTAGGGAGATAAAATAAAATATAGACATGCATGAAGAAAAACACAAGATGATCTATACCAATTTATATGATATTAATTTTTACCTATATAAATATGATGGGATCACTATATAAACTATGGATGAAGTGAAATCCCAATTCTATAAAGTTGTTAAAGAATATCTTCTCAATGAGAACATATTCAACAAAGTTTCAATGAAAATGCTTAATGAAATCCACATTTCCTTGGAAGAACTTAATACTTTGTTGGTAGAATTATCCAAGGTCCCAAGTACCCTAAAATTTATCTCCTAGATATGGTTCACACATTACTGACATATGGTGGTTCTCAAAAGTAATGAATCCCTTGAAGTAGTCAAAATATTCTAGTAACTATCAATCCATCCTCAACTACATATGCCTCATATAAAACCTCCCAGTAAGGTCCATTTAACTCATTTCTATTTTTTCTAAGTGTCTATTTTCTATAAAATCAATATCTTTTTTTATAAAATCAAAATTGTAAAATAATACAATAAGATGAAAACTAGAATACAAAGAGTCAATTTGAAATGTAAAGGCTCATCCCATTCCGTTTGGTTATAAATTCAATAAATGGTAATGGTAAAATAGGATTTTTGATCTCTCTAATTTGGTAATCATGAAAAGGAAGAAGGAAACTTTATGATCATTATTTTTTCCATGAACCAAGGAAGTACCAGAACTTTGTGTCTTATTTTATTTAATAAGTATGTAATTTTATTAGGTTAATGCATAACTCATTATTCTAAGCACTAATTAAGTTTAATCTCCTAAACTAGATTTTATCTTTGTTTTCTCATTACGTAAGTGGATGAAATATGTGTTTGTTTGTTTGCCTATGACTCTTCTCCTTCCCTCTTTTCATTTATTCTTTTCAGTTGAATGTCAAAATTTCAAACCCCCAATTCAACCTATAAATATTTTATATACCCTAGATTAGTTTTTATTTCCCTCCCCTTATTATAGAGGATAGAATTTTCATCTCGTATGTTATTGTGAAACTTAGATTTGTCATAATTACCAAATATTTCACCAACATTACCATAGTGCATGCTCTAAAATAGTGGAAAACCCTCTTGTTAGGAAAACATTTTAAGGTGAAATCTAATCACCATAGCCTAGAACATTTATTTTCCTATGATTATTTTAATGCACATCACTACATATAACTAGAATTCATGACCAATTTTAACATGGATATATCTTATGCCAAGGGTAAGGAAAACCATGTTGTTGATGTACTCAGCCAATGCATGTACCTTACTTCACTTTCTATGTTAAAATCTGATTTTAAAAATTATGTGCTAAAATAATAGTTTATTGATGAATATTTCCATGAGGTAAGATCAAGTTTGGCTGATGAGCCTATTAAAAAGGTATTTTTGGATATTTCATTTGAAACAGTGGCCTTATAATACATTAAAACATTATTTTTATACTTAAGTTTGAAGATTTTTGAAATCAAGTTCTAAAAGAAGTACATACAACACCTCACTTTACTTTTCCTAGTGTCACTAAAATGACACATGAGCCAAAAGGGTATTATTTTTAGCCTAGTATGAAGCATGATCTTTTCAATTTTATGGCTAAATGCTTAGGTTGTCAGTGTGACAAGATGAGCATTTTCACCTTGGATGATTTTTGTACCCTCACGATATATTGAGGGGTAATTGGGTTGTAATATCACTTGATGTTATTGTTGGGTTGCCTAAATCTAATAGAAAACATGAAACCATTTTATTGGTGATTGATAAGTTTACCAAATTTGGTCACTTTATTGCTGGAAATCTCACTGATGATTCTTATGTGTTTATGGAAATTATTTTAAAATAAGTTTTTTGGTTACATGGGATGCCAAAAGTGATTATCTCTGATAGAGATAAATTGTTCACTTCAAGGTTCTAGAAAACTTTGACTAAAACATTTGGCACATGTTTGAACTTCAATTCAACATACCACCTATAAATGGATGGCTAGACTAAAAGGCTCAACTAGATGGTTTAATATATCCTAAGAGTGTATGTTTATGGATGAACAAACTAAGTGGGAATATTTCCTTCACTTATTTGAATTTGCATATAATAAATCTTATCATTTTTTATCAAAATCACTCCATTTGAAGCTTTGAATGGATGCAAGTGTATAAACTAACTTAGATCAGAGATATTATAAAACAAAGTTGTTATTTTACATGATGTACTTCAATATTATGATAAGTAGATGTCTCTCATTCATCAAATTCTAAAAATTGATTCTAATATGAAAAGAGTTGTGCAGAATAAAAAAGAACTCCCTAAGAGTTTAATATAGGTGATAAATTTTTTATAAGTGTTAGACCCCAAAAAATATTAACCAAGTTTATAAATACTTCCAAATTGGCTCCACACTTTATCATGAAATTCAACATTGTGAAAAAAACTAGTATGGTTGCCTATAACTGGCCCTTCTTCCTTCTATGTCTAGGATTCATGATGTTTTACATGTTTCACTATTAATAAAATACACATATGATTATTATCATATTTTGGACTAGAAAAATATTTAGGTTTAAGAAGAGGAGAATATGTAATTGAAACCTATGATGATCTTGGACCATTGCAACGTTAAGTTGCAAAGCAAAGATGTTCAACAAGTGTTAGGCAAATGGGATCCACTTAGTGAATGGAGTGATATGTGGGAAAATGGAATTATTTTCATGTATAATTACCTAATAATACTTTTTTTAGTAATTATTATATCTCTTTTTAAGTGGTAGAGGATGAAATAAACCCATATTTCTATACATCTACAGTTGTTTTTACTTGACATTATTATCACATAGTTATATGTTACTGGTTGGCACTTTTTTTATTTATTTCAATTTATTATATTTTTGATATTATTATAATGATTTATATAATTATTCTATTAATATTCATTTCATTTTTTTTTTAAATGACACAATTATCATGCTCTAATTCATTTTAGTTGATAGTTGACATGATTATTACATTTTATTCAGGTCAAAAATTATATTGTTTTCTTTTATTATTATAAATTGTTTAGATATTTATTATGTCCTATTTTTTAACTAAAATAAACTATTATTTAATCTAGGCTTGATATTGGATTATGATATCCAAGGTATGAGGGTTAATTGACTAGTCAAATGAGACTAACAACTCAATTATGTGATATTTCAAGATTATAAATGCCACCCAACCATTGGTATATTTTTGGTTTATTTTTTTAGTATAATCACCTTAATTTTATTAATTGTATATTTGGACATATTTTATAATTGTTATACTATTTTTTTAATTATCAAATTTTATGTTCGATTCTTCATGTTTTAGATCTCACATTGTGCAGAATTTATGTTTCATATTTTTATGTTGGCAAAGATGTTTCAATGTTTGTAAAACTTTGAATTCAAGTTTCATTTAATTTTTTTAATTAATTATATATTTCTTTGAGTCATATTGGTTTTTATTAATATTTGTCTTTTATTATGTATTAGAAATGGCATGAATAATTGATTATAATGTTTAAAGCATTGACTAGGCCTTAAGCTTGGATGGTTAGTGAGAAGAGGACATAATCCATCAACTCCATTGTATGGACCATAATTTAATTAATCAAGGACCTTGGTATTTTCCATCATATTTCATGGATTGGTAATTATTTTGGATGTAATTCAATCAAGGTTGACCTAAGTGTGGATTAGATCATGACGGCACTAAGTTTAATGATTTGGCCATCAAGTAGTTTCTATTATCAATTTTGAGCATCATTTGATTTTTTTTTATTCACCCAACTCATGTCTAAACCATATAGGTCATTTTTCTTGTTAAAAACTATTTTCATGGATATTTTTGGGGTTTTGTCTTGTATTGGATTGTTGAGGATTTATAGAGGTTTTTAGTTGCATTTTTACCAAAAGTTAATGTAGAACGTGGGGAACATATTGTTCATCTTTTTTGGACAATGAATTTAGTATTTTTGAAATTTAATGAAAAATATGGTGGTGTGTTTGGGTTACTAACTAGTTTTTTTGTTCACATAAAGGATAATAAAAGGAGATCAAGGAAGTATTGGCCAAAAATCAGCCTTGTTTTAGACTAAATTTTGAGTTGTCCATGTAATTAATGATCTATTAATTTTATTTTTTAAACTTCATGGGTATTTCTATAAATTATTAATTTTAAGGTTTTAAAATTTATTTTAATTAAATGATGGTGTAACTTAAGATTTTTATTACTTATTGCTTTTCTTGCAATACTTTAGTGATTCAACTTTGCTTATTTAATGCATTCATGTCTGTGTTGTTTTCTTTTTTTATGGACTTGGGTCTCAAATCAGTTAAGTTTGAGCCATATATCTTGATAATATATATCATTATTATGAAAAATGAACTGTGTTAGTATATACGTAGGTTTTTATTTATTTGAGATGTGTTCAAAGATACATCATTTTTTGTTTCCTAAGCTGTGTATTTTAATAATTGATTATGTTGTAATTTTTGGATTTCAAAAATTGTGAAAGGTTTGTTAGATATGGCCATCCTCATTTTATTGTTGTATTATGTTTTTTACTTGAATCATGCTTCAATTTTTAGGCTTTATTAATGTTATTTTTAGTTTTGTTTGAATCAAGCTCTTCGCAAGCTATTGAATCTTTATCGAATTTTGTTCCATGCTCTTTGAACCTTGTTTGGTCTTAGAATATTCATGCTTATTGATTTTTATTTGGCTTCAGTGTGATAATTTTCATTGACTATGTTGGAATCATTTTGGTGGTATTGAATCTTGAGTATCATTCATAACCCTTATATAACCTTATTGCCTAGCTCCACCACCAAGCTGATGGTTTGGGTGGCTAGGGCCAACAATGGAGGGATAATAAGGTTGAAAGAGTGGGGTTTTACCATTATGTGTAATGATTTAACTTGATTATGACCTATTATTTTATGGAATGCTAAAATATGGTAAATGTTTTTGGACTTGAATCACTTTTGGGTTGTGGATGAAAGCATGTTATAGTGGTGTTGATATTATATTCTAGTGTGTGTGTGTGTATATATATATATATATATATATATATATATATATTCACACACACACACACACACACACACATATATATACATATATATAGATATACATATACATATACATATGTGTGTGTATACATACATACATACATATGTATGTATGTATGTATGTATGTACACACACACACACACATGTATATGTATATGTATATGTATATGTATATGTATATGTATATGTATATCTATATATGTGTGTGTGTGTGTATGTGTGTGTGTGTGTGTGTGTATACATAAAGATTATAAACATCAACGTATGAATCCTTTCTCTTGGTAATAAACTATATACATTAACATCTTTACATAATTGGAAAGTTTCATGTGGTTTGTTTTATTGGTGGGGTGTTGATGCCTAAATGCGTACCATAGGTGACTAGAGTGTTTAGGAAACACTTCTCATTTTATAATTTAGATAATTTAGTGTATAAGTTGAAGGTTATGATAATCTCATTATATTTGATGGAATAGAGGCAAAAAAGTGACTATTTCACAACATTTATATTATTTGGTGGTTGGGAACCACCATGGCCAAATAGTATATCTATGTAAAATATGCAATATACTATGATAAGGATGGTGAATTATGATCAAGAACTAATATAAAGACTAATCTAAGATGGATATTTACAATGATAATTAAATTAAGGTGATTCAATTAAAAATAAGTAAAAGGAAGGCTAGGGTAGAAAAGGAGGATGTTGTTGGTCTTTGTTACAGACATTATGAAAATTTTCAAATGTCATCTGAACATGCATTTAACCAATGTATGAGGTGAAACAACTTAAGCCCAAATCACAATATACATTGGAAAGATTTTAAGAAGGTATGAAATGATGTAAATAAGAACTAGGCTCACTTTAAATATTCAATCATGTAAGCAAACAACATTATTCTAAATGCAAAATAAGTACAACAAACAAAATGAGATGAAGAACTTTTGACTAATATAACATTGGCACAAATTAGCAACTCTGTATTTAAGATAAATATCTAGAATCCATAGAAACCATTCAAATCTAAAAATAAAACTAAATAACTGAGAGAGAAACCATATAGCACTTCACACAAGAAAATACTAGACAATCTTTGTATAATTCCTTGCTTATATTAATTTCTCAAAGTTTATAAAGTAACTTGGTTATAAGAACTCCCTCCTTCTAGTGTTAGTGAAGCTCCACTTGTTGATGCCTAGATGTGTACCATAAGTACCCAGAATGTTTAAAAAACACTTCTCATTTTATAATTTATAAAATTCAATGCATGAGTTACAAGTTGTGATCATCCTATTATCTTTGATGGAATAGAGGTAGAAAAAGTGACTATTTCACAATATTTATATTATTTAGTGATTGGGAGCCACAATGGCCAAATAGTAGATCTATGTAAAATATGCAATATACTATGCTAAGGATTGTGAACTATGATCAATAACTAATCTAAGATGGATATTTACAATGATAATTAAACTAAGGTGATCCAATTAAAAAAAAATCAAAAGGAAGGGCAGAGTAGAAAAGAAGGATGTTGGTGGTCTTTATTACATACATTATCACAAAGTTCAAATATCATCTAAACATTAATTTAACCAATGTATGAAGTGAAACAACTTAAGCCCAAATCATAACATACATTAGGCAATATTCTAATGAAGGCATGAAATGATGCAAATAGTAACCAGGCTCACTTTAAGATTCACTCCTACAAGCAAACAACATTAGCCCAAATACAAAAAAAGTACAATAAACTAAATGAGCCTAAGAACTTTATACTAATCTAGCAATGGTATACATTAGTAAATCTGAATGCAAGATACACATCTATAATCCATAGGAACTATTCAAATCTAAATTAAAACTAGACAACTAAGAAAGAAACCATATATCACTTCACACAAGTAAATATTGAACTATCTTTATAGAATTCCTTGTTTATATTGATTGCTCAAAGTTTATAAAGTAATTTAGTTCTAATAACTCCCTCCCCTTTGATAATTGACAATGTTCCATCTATAAAATACAAGGTAGTATGTCAATTAGTCTCATCTAATTATATTTGTATAAGTGTATAGGATAGGTGTCCTTTCTATTGCATTTTAGAACAAATGACCTTTTCCTTTTAATAAAATGGTTTATAGACAATGTGTTCTTATAAACTACACATGTCTATAAAAAAGAATATCCTATTTTAAAATATTATACAAAGCTAGTTATAAAATTAATATTCTCATTTCATTAATCTTTGGGACCTTATGTTGCTAAAGTTTTGAGTTTCTACTATAGGGTCCTCATTTTTCACTGATGCTATTTTTTAATTAGTATAAGGTCGATGATTGGTTTATGAAGAATTCCATTTTATCTGCTAATCCCTTTGTAGTATTTATCCATTCTATATAATGCTTCTAACTGCACTAATGTTATCAACCTTATCTATTAATAACCTAGATGGACTTTGGGTTAGCTTTTGGATCGAAGTGTTATTTCATAGGCAATAATACAACTCTCCTTATCTCGGTCCTTCACATCCTCAGTCCATAAAATCTTCATTTTATTGCTTTTACTTATGTGGCACCTTCATTTCAATTATGTGGCATCTTTCTCAAATTTCATTGGTTTTGAGCCTCTTCAAAAATTCCATCTTTGCTTTGCACCATCAAATAAACTTGCACAGATCAACACAGAATATAGATCTTCAAATTATTTGGATCTAGCCAACTATCTTAAATTTGACATCTACATGACTATTATTTGACATCTACATGGATGTCATTGATGGGTGTGTGACCATTAATTTTAAACACATACACATATATCTTTGATATATTAAATTTGACATCCACATGACCATCATTTGATGTTTACATGGATGTCATTAATGGGTGTATGATCATTAATTTTAAATGCATCATCGAGGCTCTATATTATGTTAAATTTTATGTACATGTGACCATCATTGGGCATCTACATGAATGTTATTGAAAAGTGCACAACCATCAAATTTAAGCTTATTTTTAGGATTGTTTACTAAGCTTGCCACTTATCATTTTTTGGTTCACTCTGTTCTTACAAATATAAAAGAAAAATGAATTTAGCATATATATTTATAAGCAACTTGAATTGATGCAGGCAATTTGTTTTAGGATTTTTGGCATTAGGGGAAATGTTTCAAACAAAATGTCTAAAATAATCCTCCTGAAGAGTCACTTGGTAGGGCATTTTCCTAGGACAAAAGTCCCAATGGGCACTTTCAAAAGGTCTAAAGTGAAAGTATTAAAATAAGGTACCTCTTACAAAAATACCAAAAGGTATATTAAAAAATTTGAAGGATAATCATGGAGGGAAATTTTCCATTGTGAAACTTCTAAAGGGTAAATTCCATAAAGGCCAAAGGGTATGTGCCCTTGGGGCCATTGTTTCAGGCTTTTTGCATCAGACAAAATGTCCAATAGCAAAAATTTGAAGGGTCATTTTTAGAAAACCCAAAGGGTATGTGCCTTTCACAAAAATCCCAAAGGGTATTTTCAAATAATTCAAAGGGTGATTTCAAAAATCTTAAAGAATAATTGGCCTAAACAAAAATTCTGAAGGATAATTCTATTAAGGCAAGGTCACTTTCAAAAGAGTTGTGGACAATTTTCTATAGAAAAGATGTTTTAGGCTTTTTGCATCATAAAAAATGTTTGAAACAAAATCTCGAAGGGTCACTTGAAAAAATCTAAAAGATAAGTCTATTAAGGCAAAGGGTAATTTGAAAAAGGCTGAAGGGAAATTCAATCGAGAAAAGAAGCCTTGAAAAAAAAACCTAAAAGATAGGTCTGTAGAGAAAATTTCTTTGACAAAACTTTTAAAGGGAAGTTTCAAAAATCTTGAAAGGTAGGTTTTGGAAAAATTGTTGTGAGAAAGATGTTTCAAGATTTTTGCATTAAATAAAATGTCCAAAATAAAAAGCTTGATGGGTCATTTCAAAAAATAATAAGTCCAAAACAAATATGTTGAAGGGTAAGTTTAAAGAGGCTGAAGGGAAATTATGTCAAGAAAAATGCCTGATAGAATAAGTCTATGGGGAAAAAATTTTGGAAAAAATGTCTGAAATAATTATCCTGATAGATAAGTCCAAAGGAATACTTTAGACATAGACCAATTGCATAAGTCATGAAATAATTCCTAAACAAAAGCCTAAAATTACTTGGACAAAGTATCTAATATAAACCCTGAAGGGTAATTCATTCACAATAAATATCTGAAGGAAAAGACCAAAAAAGACATGTCTAAAATATAAAGCCCAATAGTTAGAAACATAACAAAAGGATTTTTCATTTAGATTAGACCACATGAAAAATAGAAAGGTCTGAAAGGGGGGCTCAAGAAATAAAAGGGACTAAGCATGAATGTTAGACTAAGGTTTGGTCATGTTTAAAAACATGGATAAGCCTTAGAAAATAAAAATAAACTAAGCCCTTGACATTATTTAAAATTTTCCCATATAAAAATTTCCTGCTAGATTCAAATCAAGTACTTAGATTAAACTTAGATTAAGGGTTTGTCTATTTAAATATGAATCTAACAAATCAAAGGTTAGTAAAAAATCAAGTTAACATTAAAATCATGAAACCTAAGCATTGTTCATTCCAAGTATACCTTATTGGACCTTCAACTTGAAACATAGAGATCCAATGTGTGCACTTTAGATAAGGGCAAACCAAAACCATGAATAAATATGCTAACTAAACTAGGTGTGGATGATCTTCAAATAAAAATAATGTCAAATCATCTAAATGACAATCTGATCAAGTGAATCTTCAATTTCAAGGTACAAATTTGTACAATTTGACACATGGGTCCCCATTTTTTAGAAATGGGGGTATGTTGACCTCAATATTGGGTTGTTCTTTTATTTCATGTGTGGATAACCTACAAGTTTGTTTATAATTTAAATGTCATTTCAGTAGTAATTATTTTCTTCTTGGATTATTTTTATGACCTATATGTAATTTTTTGGTTTGGATAAGCAATATGACTATTTTATAACAAACTTATATATGAAGAAGATAATAATAAAGAGTCATGTTTAATAATTAGTCAAACAGTCTTAATACTCATTCGATGATTTTTGTATATGTTGACTTGGATGATATACTTGTGCTCATTTAAGGGTTAAGTATAATTATGTATGAACATGAATATTTTATGTCCAATTGTGATGAATTTCCACTCATAATATAGAGTTGTTACTAAGATTTTAGTGGGACTGTGTGTATTACTTCTTCCATTCTTCAAGGTATCCCATAATTTTGGTGTTCGAGTGAGGGAATGACTTTATTACTTGTTTAAGTATTAAGTATTGTTTTAAATTACTACTGTAAATTATCATGGGTTACATTAAAGAGTATACATTATGTATACTCTTGTAAAAGCTTGCAAGTATGAGTACTTCAATATTATAGTATTATTTTAGTAAGATATGTTTAATAAACATGGTTGTTTTTAAATGATGTAATATTTGTATCATTCTTTATTTGTTTCAAATGGTCATGTTATGAAGACAATTATATTTGGAATTAAGTTTCATTTAAAACATAATGGGTTGTCATTGATAATTCAAATAATGTGTGGTTTCAATGCAACAGTATAATATATTATCTTTATATTTAATCGATCTTATTGTTAATGTCATCATCAGTTATGATTTGTTTAGAGCATTCTTGAAATAATTGATTGAAAGCAAATTTCATATTATTATCTTTATTCTTCATTATAATTCAATGCTTATGAATAATTTTCATGTAATTGTCTTTTTCATTGTTATTATTAAACATATCAACTTAAGGACTAAAAGATGAGATACAAAGGTTTATCTCATGTCTCAAGAAAGTTGTTAATATGCATATTGTTTAGATATATGTTCTCATGGAATTAGATTATAATTTATCCATTGGATGCAATCTTAGGTATATTGTCCCATTTGATGGATGACTTGATCAATCTTACTATCATTCAAAAGTTAATATTTATTTACTTAAAGGATTATCATATTATTTTTATCAAGTTTTCTTTGAAATTTTAAGAGAGTTATATTAATCTAGGTGGCATGACCCAAAATATGGAGGGTAGTCATTAAAACCTTGAAAGGTAGTACCAAATAAGCTTGCAATTGATTTTTTTTAGCTTACATTTTTAATCTTTAGATTGTTATAAAACCTATCTTATAACTATGAAATTTAAAGTGGATGAATATGGATATTAATGGTTATGGAGTATGAATGAAAACATGTTGTTAAGTTTAAATAATGTAAATCTTACCTTACTTGCCAAAGGATATGGATTCTTAGTATTTGAATTAATAAGTCCTTGTAATGTGATACTTAAACTTGAGTCAGTTGAAAAGTTAAATGAGATGTTAAATGTTTCTAATGATTTATATTCCATGAGTTATATTAAACTTGTTTTTTTATGTTATGTCACATGGGTATATTATTGTTACATATTTATTTTGTAATAAATGTAAAAATAAGGATGTGAACTTGTATTGAGAGATTATTATCTAATTATTTTAAGATTCTAAATTTGTGTTGCATGTTCCAATTATACTTAAACAACTTGATAAGGTGTTGTGATCACACCAAGTCAAGAGAACTCATTACACCATTCTAAACACTTATCATGGAGCCATTTGGCCATGTGAGATACTTAATTAGGGTTAATTATATTCAAATGGTTCCATAATGAAGACTATAATATCTAGTTCTAAGTTTATGATTGTCTAGCCACACACTGATACACCGCGAGCTCCATATTTAATGAGAGTATAACACTTCCTTATAGTTTCATTTTAAGGTGATATAACTATATATAAGTTTTAAACATCTATCCTATCCCTATCATATATTTGGAGATGTGTCATTTAATGTATGATTATGAGTCTAACTTATGTCATTTATTGATAAAGGGTATTATTGAACTGTTTATCTCTATCTTTTTAAAAAAATTGGAGTTGTTACACATAGACCCTTTTTCAAAAAATTAATTTATAAACATCTGAAACAATGCAACTACATGAATTACACAATATTTTAGGATCTCATAACATCACATGCCAAAAATTTAGAGATGTTAAATTATAAACTTACTGCCATGACACTAAGTGATAGATCACCACATGTCATTTTTTTATATTCAAATGCCATGTTTCATCACCTCATATTTACATACACCTATAGGGTTGGAGACCAGTTAAAAGGCATACCCATAACAAATCAACATGTTTCCACTTTCCCCTCTAAACATAATCAAACATAATATTAAACTAACATGACAACATGACCCCATGCACTTATATTTCAATGGAATGTAGAGTAATAAGTTGCCATGTATTATTCCCAATTAAATTTAGATGTTATGTGTTATCCTTAAAATAGTTGTAAAAACAAATAAAACCATACAAATCTAATTTTGATTGAGTAAACATAATAAATTTTGTTGATGTAACTAAGCTCTTAAATATTTATACAAATTTACACCTATCAAATAAAGCCTCACAAAAGTGTGAGTCATAAAATCAAAAAATTTAAATAGAGATATAACTGGCATGGACCGTTAAGTAATAATTAATTATCATGAATGATATTTTATGTGATAGATTCAATGTTGATGTTAGACTATATGATTTGACCCAAATCAAATTGTACAAAATTTTCCAAATAGCTAACAAATTGAGATTTAGAGCTTTCTATTTTTTCTAGTCCTAATTATCAAATTGAATATAGAGATTGACAAGAATTACAATGGTATCTAAACACCATATTTATCCTCCATCTCTATTTTTATTTGGGACCAAGTAAGAATTCATGGACATGGAATTTAACTCGAATGCTCTACACAATACATTCCCACACTATTCAAATATCTATAAATAAGTTAAAGCAACCCAAAATTGCACTAATGAAGATAACTTCACCCTCCACAAGATATAATACATGTACACAACCTAATCTTAATCAAAGTTATTTTATTTCATAAATTAATAACCAAGATTGAGGTATTTCCCCATGTCTATTTCATGTTCAATTTATTTATTGTGGGAATGTGCACATATAACATTTTTCATAGGAGTAGTCAAGTATCAGTGTCCTATATAATGGGTGTTACTTTTGAAAAATACTATAGATTAAATCCATCAAGCATAACTTACAATCAATAAGTATCTAATGAATGGTTTAAAAACCATGAGGCCAGAGATACTTTGATAAATTAGTTATTAGATACTAACAAATTTATGAATAAAATAAAGGTCAACACTATTCAAATTTCATAATTTAGACCAAGTGTTAATAATATCATGGCTATGTTGAATATAATTCATAGAGCTCTATCTATTACCCATGTTTATGAATCCACGATTCCCTTACTATCCATAATATAGATGACAAAGGCATCCTTAAATTGGGAGAAATCATAAGTTATAATATAAAGATATAGAGGATTTCCCATAACATCCTAGATGGAAATTTTTACATAATTTCATACTTAGTGGATGTTATATGAGCCACTATGATCTCTACACCCACATATCCATGGGATACAAAAGGAGAAAATAAAATATGTGATTATTTGTATATCTTTCACATACATAAGTTCATAAATTCATATAGAGGATAACATACACATTTTATCCTATGGTATATAAAGCAGTTAACTCATAACCAATGCCAAGGTTTTAAACTAAAATAATAAGTCATTAAAATTATTAGTATATTATTGATACTACCTAGGACATACATTCATAAGGGTAGAGGGAAAATTATTTTCACCTCTCTATGTTCCTAAAATAGTCCCAATTAAATTGGTTAAATAGTAGATAGAATATCAACTATCTCGAAGAATTGATGAAAACTACAAAACATCCAAACTAAGATTTATACATAGGATGCCTCTTAGCATAAGAAAGTAAAAATTTCAATGATGGGAATAATTTTCCATGTCTTCATGACTCCTCTTTCAGTGTTAAACTAGTAAAATATAGGTTGGGACCTTAAGGGAAATTCGGTTCATCATATACATAGCTTCTAAGGAATATTAAAGGATACTTATGGTCATAATGGGTATGACCGTGACTATATTTTTATAAATTTTGATTATGATACCCATGTTTGAATTAATATTAGATCTATCAAGGTGAACATGGAAATTACAAAAAATATATAGTATAACCATTCTATTATAAGTTTAAATCAGGATGAAAAATAGGGAGCTTGAGAGGTAGATCTCTAGAGAAAACTAATGAGGAACTAAAGGTAATAATAATCAAGAGTCTTCCCCAATAGAATAATACATGGTAGAATACTTATCTCATGGATATACATGGGTCCCTTTTAATACCTAAATTCATAATTTTATTTACCCTTATTTATGCATAGCAAACTATCCCATCACATGCAATGTATCAGCCACCTCCTCCTCTTATACATATTGCAACACAACATCCATTATTCACTCAGGTTAGGATAACTTTTCCTAATAACCTAAAACTCCAATGGTTACATTAGAATAAATTCCATAGTACTAAGGATCATCATTGAACCCCACTTATTTAGAAATAAAGGATGACTCTTTAGAAGAAGACTTAAGAGAGGAACATGCATTTGATGTCTTTTGAAATTTCCCCACATAAGAACATTTTGGATATTCTAACCCTAATCATTATCTTAGTTATGATATAGCTCAAAAAATAATAAATGTGGATGACTAAGGTCTTATTTGAATGAATAAACAAGCTAACAAGACATTCATAAGGTTTATTTAGTTGGAATTCATATAGCTCACAATGGTAAACTTATTCCTTTAAAAAAACATGATTCACTTCAATTATTTCTACTCAAATGGTTTTAGTTTAGGTTCCTATTATTTACACTCCTATTCCTTAGTTGACATTGTTATTACCATTTTTCCTACCATTTTTATTGATCTATCTGACTTTTTGGTTGACACTACTATTATTCCAGTTGATACTAGCATTTTTAGTACTACATTCATGTAATTTTGGCAAATTTTTCAAAATCAAACACCTACTACCATTATGAAACCTATTGAATCCATAGTTTTTAGTAATATTACACTCATAATACCATATGAGGCTTTGTCTTTTGTATTTCCAAGCCTAAGATTTGAAGTCTTGGTTTTTTAGTTCATTTTTACTACCTATCCATTACAAAGTTATACTTACACCTAGCTATGACTACCAATGCCTAAAATCACTTCCATATCATCCCTAATAGTCACTATCATTAATTAGTCCCTAAATTTCATAAAATACATAACCAAGATCCCACCTCTAATTAGGGTTTCCAGAGAGAGGATGGTTGACCCACCATTCCCTACATCTTCACTTCCACATATCCAACTTCACCACCTAGACACTCCACTTTTTCCCTTGTCATTTCATCCCTTGATTCAACGTCTAATAATGTAAAAATTGTGACACCACCATGGATGCAATAATTATAGGTTGATAAGTTATCCAAGTGAAATTTAGTCATCATTGAAGAACCTAAGCTTGACCTCAAATTTGATGATGTAAAAAACAATTGAAAAGCATTAGGAAAAGAAAGATGTCAAGTGGAGAAAAGAAAATAAAATTTATAAGATAATAATAACTCATCACCTTGACCAAAAAGAGGGGAAAATACCATAAGATCGTGATGAATTCAAAGAGTATTCAATATTTTTGGTTGAGGCCACTTTTGGAATACTCAAAAAGCTATTAAAATGGATACAATAAGTAAATAGGAGATTATAATTCCGAAAAAGAATGGAGACCCTTGATGATATATTAGATAAGGTGTAGAATTTATCTCAAGCTTTATGTAATCTTGTTCTTTTTATAAACATATCAAGGGTTGAATCCTAGCCACAATGGGATAAAGTAATGAATTTTATTGAATCTCTAAAACTCACATATGTTAAATTATACAACATTACTATGGAAGTGAGGGAGAAATCATACCCTGAGCTTCACATGCTACCACTTAAAGATATCAATTTTTCCCAATAATAATATAATAGTAAAAGAGATGATCTAATGTAATGGCACAATCAAATGAAGGAGCTAGTTTTACTACATCTTATTAGTAAATTGTATTACTTTTATAAAAAAATTATTAAAAATATATTTTATTATGATCATTTGGTTATTATTTAAACTATTTCTTCTAAATCCTCACTATTTTTTTTTTTGCTTACAACTAATTTATAGAAAACATTAGTTAGAGACACATCTTTAACCTAGTATAGTCAGTCACATTTGAAGGTTTATTCTTTAGTCTAAAGCATAGAGCCCCTTATTTTCTACCTTACCCTTCCTTTTTATCTTTTTTATCTTATTTACCTTATTTTTATCATTCATCCATTTTAGGTTATCTCTTATAATATTTAAATTAGGTGTTATCCATAATTCATGTCTACACCATCTGAGGTGAATAACCATTGCACTCAACTATTATTCTACCACATGATTATTTATAAAATTTAATACCTATAACTCATTCCTTGGAATGATTATTCCCCATTCCTAAAATTATAGAGTCTTACCCATTAAGTATATTTAGTGTGCATAAAACCCACATCAACATGTTTAAACTAGCACTAGAAGAAGATCCCACAATGATTGATCATTAAATTCACTTAAGTTTGCATACATTAGATCCACCAGCAAGTTCAAAAAGGCCTAACTCATATTTTGGTCTATTATTTTTATCACTTTTATAGGTTCATAAAATATATAGATCAAATATATGTGTCCCTAGCAAATCCAGTTCTATCCCAAATTCATCGATTTAAGTGAATCAAAACACATATTTCATCATGAATTGGCTAGTCAACTTTACTATCAATGTTGTTTGTGTTGTCCAAAATTTTCCTAGAAATATTGAAAATTATTTTCCTTTGTTTTCCCTTTCTAGAGGATGAACTATAGAGGAACATATAAAATCCTTTAAAACATCTTTGTGATTATTGAATGCAACTCATGAAAATGTGGCATGTAGATTATTCCCTTTCTCTTTGTAGGATGTTACATAGGATTGGTACCTAAATCTCCTAGATAACTCATAAAACACATGGAACCAATGTCATAATACATTTTTTCATAATTTGTACAAGTTACTAATCCTAGTGTCATGTATTGGCATTTTTATAACTTGAAAAGAGAGCATAATGAGTCAATCATAGAATTTAATTCAAGACAAAAAAATATGTATAGTTGTATATATGTTCTCTATAGACATACTACTGCATTAGCCCTAAAAATTTATAAAAAATTACTAGACATAATGACTTTAATGTTTTTATATAGAGCTACACAATATGAATAATATTATCAAATACCTATGTTGAGGCCATTAACAATGATCATTAGTTGAATCCTCAAATTTATCAAGTTTTAGCCATACCCAATTTCAATCCAAATTTCTAGACTTGAATCCTATTCCAAACACCAATCATAATGTATTAGCCAATAAATAAAATCAAGTCTTTAATCAATTTCCTTTGGCTCATGTTATACCAAACTAGATCTTGGATTTCATGAACATTTATAGCCATATGTCTATCTAACATGATCAGAACCAAGCCTTAGTTCTGGTCAATACCTCAAGTATGCAAGGTATAGTTTTTGATTCCACTAAGGTAGAGTTACATTTTATTCAATGCATGGTATAGAAAATTATAAATGAGTTTATTAACATGTAAAAATTCTTGGGGAACATAGTAGAGGAAATAGCCAACAATAATTTCACTTTTTAAAGATATAATAAACCATTCAATAGGCCAAAGAATAACCTAGATCCATCACCCAAAAATATTCTTGAGATAAACATTTATGAAGTGGATTTGCCCAACTGGTGTAGAGTTTATAGTACCACTCAACATAGTGATCTAGACTGCATTGAATTATGTAATGCCTTTAAAATCTTCCAAAATGAGATGGAATGGTATGAAATTATTCCAAATCATCCTAACTCATCTACCACATCTACTACACCTAGTTGATCTAGTACTATAAAGGTGTTTGAAACATATAATTTATCATTCCTAGTAGAGGATGAAAATGAACTAAAAGACAACACATATGAGATTCATGCCTTCAACAATTTTAAGTAAATAATGATAATATAATAAAAAGGAATCAAAACCCTACCAAAACTTCCATGTCACTAAAAAATAATGCAATTATTCCCCATGATCCAAAGGATAATAATAATTGACCTCCCTTAAAATTAAATGATTAGTACTAAAGTACATAGTTTCTTAGTTGACTTAGAAGATTTAGCTAATGTGATGCCCATTGGAATCTATAAAAATTTAGGCTTCACCCTACATTAATCAAAACAAGTGGTTCTCTAATTTAAATAAAATTTTGTCTCAATTATTGGAGACTTGTTAAATGTCCACATGCAGCTTGCTTCTAATGCATGTGTCTAATAGTACATTGGCATTATTTTAGTTGACATTATTGAGGCTTATGAGATACTCCTAAGTCGAGATTGGTCAAAAACATTAAATCACTACATGATAACAACCTTTTCACATATGTAGATACCTTAGAAATGAGTGGTGAATCATATCAAAGTTGATAGAGAACCAAATATGAAATATAAAATCACATAAGACAACACTAAAACTGAGAGAGTAAACTTTGCCTCATTTCATGTATGAGTTTACACTTTCACTACTACTTCTATAAATAATTAATGATAATTTGAATGTCCTTGAAAATTATGGACTTTATATATTGACAATGTGTAGTAGAAACAAGGTCCTAGTGTATGGATAACCTGTATTGACCCTGATGGGAAATGATACCTTTTTATTGATAGACTAGATTTTGCATGCACAAAAAATTATGTTGAATATGAAGCCTTGAACTTAGGATTATAATTTGTGCTAAAACATAATGTAAAACAACTCTAGATTTTTGGAGACTCAAAGATATTTATGAACCAAGTCAAGAGCCAATACCAATTTAAGTTACCATACCTAAAGAAATATAATTGTTGATCCTATGATTTGATTGAATTATTTGAAGAGTTTAACATAAAATCAATGCCAAGGAAAAAAGCAAAATGTATATTGTTTGGATTCTTCTACTATAAATTTGATTCCACTTCAAGAGTCTAGATTTTTTTTTTTTAAATGTAGAATTGGTTCCATGATTTTCAATTACTAACTATGTTTATAATTTATAGGTATTTGATGATGACTAGTAGATTATATAGTTCAATAATAATTCTAGTGATTTTGAATACCATATTATTGATGAACAAGAATTTGACCTAATGAATAGAGAGGGATTTGGAGATTATGGTATCATCCAATTAAGGGAAAATAGTATACCTAAATGAATGGTGTCATTAGAGAAACTTTTTTATATGGATCACTAAGATAAACAACAACAAAATTCCAAAATAATTAGATCTAATTTTTACAAGGTAAACTTAGGAATAAATGAAAATCCCCAACATGTCAATATTGGATTGATTTGTTTTAAACAAGAGAGGTAGGAACTTAAAATGACTTTTAACATAATACAATGATGTGATTTCCTAGTCTTATGATTATTTAAATATTTTTTATCTAATTTATAACACATATTTTACCACTTAGGGAGGAACTTAAACCCTTTAGAAAAATACAAATACTAGTTAATCCTATTCTAAAACCCCTTATTCAAAAATATGTTTAGAAACTATTAGAATATAAAATCATATTTCTAATTAGAAACTCTATTTGGGTTGCTAACCTAGTTCCTATGCAAAATAAGAGTGGAGAAATTAGATTATGTGTAGATTTTAGAAACCTCTATAGAGCTTTAGAAAAGGATAATTATCCATTACCTTCTCTAGATGAGTTATCTAGATAGTTAGTGTTTTTGAAATTATGTATTTTATGGATGGATTTTTAGGCTATAATCAAGTGTTAGTAGAAAATTATGATCAAATTAAAAATAATTTCACCATCAAATGGGGAACATTTTCATACAAGATATTATCTTTTGGACTGATAAATATAGGTGCTAATTTTTAAGATACCATGGACTTTTCATTTTAAGGATTTATTGGTAATTTCATCATCTATATGGATGACCTAACTATTTTTTCCAAATATGGAAGATAGGATAGATCATGTTTCCCACATGTAGAGAGTTTATTGACAAATAGACAAGGTATGGAATCTCATTGAATTCAAAAAAAGAGTATTTTTGGAGTCATAAAAGGTAATTCATTGGGCCATTTTATTACTAAATAATGTATTTCTATTTACCTTGAAATATTTCAAGCTATTTCAATAATTTCATATCATACTATTAAAAAGGAACTCAAATCTTTTTTAGGTAAAATAAATTTTGTTTGAAAGTTCATTTCTAGATTTACAGAGATCATAAAAACATTGAATGTAATGTTGAAAAAAGATGCAAAGGTATAATTTACCACTTAAGTAAATAAATAATCCAAGACATCAAAATTTATATCACTTAGGCCCTAGTGGTGATTAGTGTAGATTTAACTAAATACTTATTTCTCTATTCATTTACATATGAACATAATATAGTAGTAATAATCACTCAAAAGGTTAAATAAAGTGAACATATCATCAGCTTCATGAGAACCAACTTTAAGTATGTAAAATTAAAATACTCCATGATTAAAAAATAAATTTATGCTCAATTAAAATTTATGAATAAATTTAGATGCTATATTTTGCATAAAAAAATATATGCCATCATACTAGATCTAGCTGTCAAGCTCACACTCAGATAAAATGAATTAGGAAAGCAAAGAGGAAAATTTATGGATAAAATATAATAATTTAATCTATAAATTAGGCCTATTAAAATGGTATGAGGACAAGGCATCATTTATTTGATTGCATTAATTGATCCACACATTTTTTTATGCAAGTTAATCAATCTCAAATAGTAGGTGGTGATTGGTAAAACTAGATTATTCATTACCTACTTACTATCACCTATCCCTTGAATTAAATAGATAACAAATAAGAGATCTCAAGATCAAATCAACACATCATATGATAAAACAAAGAGTCTTATATTGAAATAATTATGAGGGTATCTACTTGAGGTGTGTTTCTAAATAATAAGTTGAAGACATCCTTAATAATTTTCATCAAAAGGTACATAATAAACATATTTAAAGTAATTCCAAGGCCCAAAAGATTCTAAGAATGGGATACTATTGGCCTACTATATTCAAATATGCACACACTCATGTTAGATAAAACTAATTAAATCATAGTCAAATTTTCTTTAAACTATTATCCACAAGGAAATGGAGCTATTCAATCCATCAATAAGAATTTTATCAATGCCATAAAAAAATATGTATTGATAAAACTAAGAGAATGGCACTTATTTTTTAAATATGCATTTATTATTATCTCATTTATAATTATGTAATGTATCCCTAAGGTTGATAAAGAGGTGAATAATAAATCAGGGAATAAAATACTACAGTATCAATAACCATTGATTTTCAAAATAATTGATTTATTTGAATATTATATAAATATAAATAAATTATAAAAGGTGTACTTAACTATAAAATATGAATAAGATAGATAAGTTGTGGGTAGGTAAATGATGCAAGAACAAGGAAGAGTGTCATCAATAGATAGTAAGTGTCAAAACCCTCTTCAGACAATAATGAAACTATCTTTACCAATATCACACTATGTTATTCACCTTCTATGTTATGTTAGTGACCCTATGCAGGTGAAGCAATGAAATTATAGGTAGATATTCACTCTATTATAGTAATCCTATGACTAAGACCTAGATCTTCATCTATTTTTCACTTTGAATGGTTTCACTATGAAACCCTAATCTTATATGTTTACAAATGTTTTGATAAACACAAGTGGAATAATAGTGGTGTTAGTAGGGTAGGTTTGGTGTGACCTAAAAACCCCATGTGTTTAGTGCTACCTACATACCAATACATATAAATGGTATTAAGCCTGATGTGGTTCTCCCAATCTAAGTTCTATTGTAAGTGAGAGTGATTTTATTATGCTTGAGTATGAATGCCAATTTGAATTATTTGAGTGTGAATTGAGATTAGAAACCTAGGTAAAACTAAGCTCTGGGATACTATAGATGGATGTATTCATAACTAGGGATAAATAACCTTAATTTTTAAAACTATTTTGAATCTTATTCATGAGAGGTTCCATTTGGGGGATAAATGAATGAGAGTGGTCTTTATATAGTGTTCTGATGTTTGTCAAGACATGAAATGAGTCTAGGCTAACCCTAAGATTATTCATGGAGTGTAAATATATTCATTAGGGGAAAAAGAAGCTAAGGGTCAATAACTTTTCCCCCTTTGCTAATAGCACACTGTGTTATAGATAAAAGGGCTAAACTATTACCTAGGTCGATTGAAAAAAGATCAATGATGCCTAGGTGATGGCTAAATTCAGCTCTTGGTATATCTAGGTAAGGGTTAGGCATGCATAGAATCTGGAAAATTATAAAAAGAGGCCTTAAGTAGGTATAATCTTGAGCTAAGGATAGGGTGGTCTCAAGTGACACTCATTGCATTAAAATGACATTTTATATGACTACATTTTCCCTATTTATTATATAAATGTAGCAAATAAAAATGACTAGAATAAAGGAAAGATAAATATACCTAGATTTACCTATGAGGCAAAGCCCATGAATGTGGGTCTGAGTCTCTGAACTGTGATCCTTTTCATATCTTGAAAATGAAATTTATATGAATCAATAATTACTTAAGAAATATGAAAATTAAAGACAAAACTAAGTAAAGTGATGTGAGAGAGAGGAAAGGAGTGAATACACCTCACTAGGTATGTGAACCAATGCAAAAACCTAGTGAAATATTGTGTGTGTAGATGGTGATCAAATGATGAATAACTTGGACTGATTTGATGGCTTTCCCAATCCTCATGTGTGGGAGGATTGAGAAAGCTAGCCTTGACTCCATCATTTCCCACCCCTATTAAATATATCATAATCTATGAATAACTTGGATTGGATTGATGAATTGTCTAACCCTCTTATGTAGGTGGATCAAGAACTCAAGTATGTCATGAATCCATAATTGCCTACCCATGTGTAGTTGAAGAAGTTGAAATTGAAACTATGTGGTTTTATGAAGTTGTAAAAGATGGCTCTAAACCATTCGATAATTTTTAAATTTAAAATGGCTTAAGGGACAATTGATAACTTAGGTATGTAAAATATATCTAGTTCACTCAAAAATTCCACCCACTACAGATGGAATGAGGCATGCATCTAGTGTAATCCTAGTGTAAAACTGGTGCATATGGTGTCTAAAGTATACAATATGGAAACTGACATGGGGTTGTTATTCCATCTAAGATAATTAGGTAAAAACTAAGCATATGGAGATAATGTATCATACACATTCCCCTAATTCTAATATCTATGCATATGGATTCTGGATTGAGTCATAGTAATCTGTGTCTAAGCATACCTAAAACTAAAATGGTAGTGATTGTGTCATGCATGATACCCTCAATTTGAGCAAACCTATGTAATTTTATGTAATAAATAAGTATATGCTAAGCATATTTAATAATATATGATTAAGACTAAAAATCTAAACTATATCTATTATACCTTTCTAAAAATTCTATAATTTTCTATTTTTTAGGCTGCTAAATAATAGCACAATGTGTGGACCATAGCGCACTATACCCATAATAGTGTACTACATTTTTGTCTAAAAGTGATGTTTCTAAGAAAAATTGATATTGATTTGTGTATTAATATATTTCACTATATTTTCCTAAATTTGAGATTTGTATTCTGTCTACGTGATAAAAACTATGTTTTGAGTGCACTAGGATGACCTAATCTCTATGACAAGACCCTATGAATGCCCCCTCTTTTGAAGTGAGTTGTTGAACCTATGAAATAACTATCCTAAAAATAAAATCTATGTATAATGTGTTAGACTAAAAATATATTATATATACATGATAAACCAATATAGTGTGTATACATGACATCAGAATGTAAAATAGATTGAGCATAATTTGGTAATGTATGATGTATGTTAGATTTATAATTCACAAGGTGTTAAATAGATATAAAAATGTAATCATGTATATTAACAACAAATATAAATATAATTTAAGTAAACTACTTGGTGTAATGGGTCATGATGTCCATAAATTCACCTAAGGAAGAAGGGGAGATGCATAAGGCCCATCATGGCACCACAAACTAGATGTGAAAGCAAAAAGCAAGAGATAATTATCATAGCCATGATACATACATTAAATCATACATATAAACACACAAGGAATGTGAAGGAGGCTAAGGGGACATAATATAAGGGACATTCACACATGTCACTAAGTCTAAGAGAGAGAACACATACAAGGACATGTTTAAATATTTCCATATGAAAAAGAGAACACAAGTTTGGCTTAGATCCACATGGAAGGACATGTTCAAATGTTCACATACATAGCCATGAAGTATATAAAAGGATAGAGGCACATGTACAAATCATAAAAGTAATGAAAGGATAATGGAATATTCAAATGCCCTCGAGTAAATGTAGAAGAAAATAAACACAATCAAATCTATACTAGTAAAGCTAGAAATGAAAGTATGCATAATCATTTGGTACAAATCTATATATGATGTACATAAGTTGAATCTATAGTAGTACGAATCAGAAAAAAATTAGTGTAGTATAGGATGATCAATATCAAGATATAATCAATGTTAAATCTATGATATGGATTATAAAAAGATATAACCTATCAAATTATAAATTATGTGTATGATGTCCCTAATGGGCTAATATATCAATGTTAAATCGGTGCATATGTGTATGTGCCCTGATGGGTGGATAGTAATAGATATAGATCTATGTAGAGGACTATATTCTTGTATCTATCTATAGACACTCAAAGGGAACAACTAAAGCATGTATGTATGATAAAACTAACTACACTAACATAGATAACATATATAGTACCCAATTAAATAGAAGGAACGTAAACATGAAAATGCATACAATCTAAAATTTGAATTTTCTAAGCAATATCTTAATGTTTTTGTATTTTTTAACATATTATATTTTTTGTGTTTTTTGATCATATAATCTATGTACACTCAATATGAAAGAGAGACTATGTACAAATAATATTGGAATGAAAATGAAACTATGTACAAGGAGAGTGCTAGGGATAATAATATGTGTACTGGTGAGGAATAGTTATAGAATCCCAATATGTAATTGATTGGATACCTTTGTGTAACATATGTGTCATCTTCAATTTTTTAATATTTTATACCATAATAATCTATGTTGTTCCAATTATCTTATTCATTTTTATTAACAATGTTTGGATTATTGATTGGGATCTTTCCATCTAAAATTGTATCCATTTTAGTATAGCTTGCTTTTGTAGATCTTGTTGGGAATAAATTATATCCTATATATAAGTTTTAATCATTTCACTCTCATTTAAAAAGGATATGAAACCTTTTTTTTATCAAGTGTTGCTTCGATTGTTGTTAACCATGAACTTCCAAAGATAACATTATAAGCACTTGAATTTGTAATAACATGAAAAGTGAGAGAACATTATTTTGAGGCATATGAAACTTTTAATTAAATTTAACCCATGCATCAGATATAAGAATTTTTTGTAACTATATGTGTATATTCCTTTCCAATAGAATAAAGAAATGATAGTGAACAAAATTTGATTGGTTGATAATCCATAATCTTAACATATGTGCATTGCTTGCCATTTATATAAGCTATGATAGTGAAAGGATTTTGATATGATTAATGGTTTTTATTTTCCCCCTTTAAATTTACCTTTGAATATTTATATTTTATATTTTTTTCTTGCTTTTAAGACTCTATTTTTATAAACCCTCTTTTGATAATGGTTGTTTGTTTAGCCTGATTCTGAATGTGCAACTTAAGTTCTTACTCTTTTTATAACATTACCTTTGCATATAGATATTTTTCCTTGATAAAATGTATCTATAAATTATTTTCCTTAGTATGTTCCATAAATCCCAAACCTTTTTTACCAAAATTATCAACTTATAGAGTAGGATTAGTGATGCCTTGAGTATGATTTCCCAACCCTTGACCTTAATAATCAAATTGTTGTAGATATTTTTGACCAAACCCATACTTATTTGAAAGTTGAGTCTCATTTTGGAGAGGTATATTTTCATATTTTACTTGTTTTTAATATGCTTGTTGTACTTTTTCTATCTCTGAGTTGGCTTTTGGTAACCATTATTACACTATTTCTTAAGTTGACCCTTTTTTAATTTATACATGTGTCATTGTATGTTGTTTGGATGATGTGTCACTTTTTGAGTTATCCTTATCAAGTACCTATTATATTATATTTTTTAATACTAAACATGAATTAGTGTGGTGCCCATACATTATATGGTATGAAAAATAATATATGGA
This sequence comes from Torreya grandis, assembly GCA_037957365.1. Classification (NCBI taxonomy): domain Eukaryota; kingdom Viridiplantae; phylum Streptophyta; class Pinopsida; order Cupressales; family Taxaceae; genus Torreya; species Torreya grandis. The sequence continues at coordinate 1,547,173 of JARHVA010002144.1, read as the reverse complement.
TCTCCTCATTAGATGTAGAGGAGGTAGGTTGATCAACTTAGCCTTAATCATTTGCCTTAAAATATCACTTGAACTTATATTTTGTATTTAAGTACTTTTCAAATCACTATTTTTAGATTCACTTTGTTGTGATTTATTATTTTGATATGTAACATTTTTTGCCATAAATTGACTAGGTAAAGATGAATATGCATGATTGACACTAGTGTACCTTAGAGGCTTTTATCTTGTAATATAATTTTATAATAATATAACATTTTCATGTAATATTTGATTATGATTTTATAATTATAAAATTATATTTCTCATATTGATAATTTGATTCCTTAGAGTCTCATAAGTGCAAACCCTAGTTATTTCCAATTAAACATGTAAGCACACACTTTGAAGAGGGAATGTGGGAAAGAAAGGGTTTTAAGAAGGAATAGGATATATATATATATATATATATATATATATATATATATATATATATATATATATATATATATATATATATATATATATATATATATATATAATTAGTAGTAGTATATGCTACCTCAACTTTTGTAATAGTGATAGCATGGACCTGGTTAGAAGGAAAGTAGTTATCACCATCGTGGAGGAGAGGAGGAGAAGTAAATTCTTACCTATCCATGAAATATGAAAATTAAACTTGATAAAGGGATGCTAGGGTAGAACATATTATGTCTGAAAAACTTAAAACAACCACTAAAAATAGGAAACAAAATGATAGAAATTGTAATAACATCTAGGGATAGCATTTTTGCACTACTCAAAGTAAGTCAAGTTCACCACATGTTTTAATCTTTTTTAGGATTATGGAATGTAGCCCTAAGTTTGATATAGAGTTGAGTAATAAATTAAGGAATAAAATATTACAGTATCAATATCCACTAATTTTCACAATAATTGATTTATTTGAATATTCTATAAATAGAAATGAATTAAAAGAGGTGTACTTGGCTTGAAAATATGATGAAGATGGATAAGTGGTGGGTGGGGAAATGATGCAAGAGTATGTAAAAGTGTCATCAGTATAAAATAGGTGTTGTAACCCTATTTATATAATAGTTTATACCTATTTTCCAATATCACACTATGTTATGTACCTTTTGTGCTATGTTAATGACCTTGTACAGGTGAAGTAATGAAATTATGGGCAAACCTTCACTCTATTTCAGGAAGCTTGGGCTTGTATGACTGATACCTATATCTTCATTTATTTTAATCTTTTAATAGTTTTACTATAAACCCTAAGCCTCCATGATTTCTATTGTTTTGATAAACACAAGTGGAATAAGAGTGGCATTAGTAGGGTAAGTTGGTCATGGCCTCAACACTCCATGTGTTGAGCATTGCCTACATACCAATACCTTGAAAAGGGATCAAGCCCGATGTAGTTCTCCTAATATAGGTGATGGTGTAAGTGAGAGTGATGTTAGTATGCCTTAGTATGAATGCCAATTTTAATTCTTTGAGTGTGAATTAAGACTTGAAACCTAGGTAAAACTAAGCTCTAGGTTATTGTAGATAGATATATGCATAAATAGGGGTAAATATGGATTAATAACCTTAATTAACAAAATAATTTATGAAATTTTTCATGATAATTACCATTTATGGGATAAATTAATGAGAGTGGTCTTTATATGGTGTCCTAATGCTTGTCAAAATGTTAAATGACTCTAGGCTGACCCTAAGATGATTCAGAGAGTGGAAAGATATTTGTTAGTGTCAAAAGATTCTAAGGGTCAATAGAATTTCCCCCTTTTCCTATAGCACATTGTGATATATACTAAGGGTCCACACTATAATCTAGGTGGTTGACACATGTGAAAAACTATTGGGGATGCATAGGTGATGTCTCAATGAGGATCTTGGTATATCTAGGCAAGTGTTAAACACACATAGAAGCTAAAAAAGGATCAAAAGAGGCCATAAGATAGGTCTAAGCCCAATCTAAGAATATATTGGTCTCAAGTGTCACTCATTTCATTAAAATGACATTTTATATGACTATGACATTATGGGTAGACATGACTAGACATAATCAAGCCCTTACAAATTCACCTTTCATGTATAGGTATCAACCTATTTTTTTCATTACTCTCAAGTTATAAATGTATGAATTTATGCAAAATTATATGGAGGGTGATGATAGGATTTAGTATATACTTCTATATGTTGTCAAAATGGAATATGTATGAATGGAAGCCTTGAAAATTTTTAGAAAACACTGAGAATTATCAAGAGATGGTTCGATAAAAGATCAAAAGTGAAAAAAAATAGAACTTCAAATTTAGTATTCCCATATGAAAATATACATGAGAATAAATGACAATATGACAATTTCACTCATTTATATATTGGATCATATCAATTTTATAAAATCTTGGGTAATAATGATTTTTAATTAAAATATATCCAATGTAATTATTTAACTTTTATAGTTAATGGGTGGTACCTAAAGCACTATTTTATAGTTTCTCCAACTAAGAGCATCTCAGAATAACTATGAGTTTAGTTTAGGGGTATATTAGATATCTTGTTTTCCTATATTAAATTTCCCATTTTTGTAATTACATTTCCTATTTTCATAGATTATATTTACTACTTTCTTATATTAGATTTATTGTTTTCTTAGATTAGATTTCATGTTTTCATAGGTTATAAATAAGGTCATCATGACCATTTATAGATAATTTTCCTAAAATTTCACATAGAAGATGATTCTACATGATTATGGACATTCATAGGGTTTTTCCTGATGTATTTGGATCTTGGAATCAAGATACATATCATAACTAAATGGAAGATCTTATCTAAAAAAATAAACTTATTAGATTGATGGAAGTTACTTTGATATTTTCATGCAAATTTTAGAAATACTTCTCACTTTGAAATATCAATTGCACATTTACATTATTAAGACTTATTGGAGAGATACTAAACATCAATAAAAAAATTATGAGTGAATTCTATGATTTTAAATGAATTTTATTCCTATATACCTAAATAATGGTGGTTCCCATCCCATTTTCTAATAAAGTTCATAAATATGTATGTATGTATGTATGTATGTATGTATGTATGTATATAAGGGTGATTCAAGTAATATCTACCAAGACTATGGATATATAGATGGAATTAAAGAAATAGTGGATGTATGTATAGATGGCAACAAAGCAATGTTCAACATCCCACAAGATTGTGATTAAAATATATAATAATATGACATATATAAGGCAAATAAACCTTAAGTTTTGTTTGATCTCTAATAAAATTCTCACAATAAGGAAAATATTATTCACACATGATATAAAATATTTACCTTTTGTGCTATGCTAATGACCTTATACAGGTGAAGTAATGAAATTCTAGGCAAATATTATTATTAAGTCTCTTTCAATTATTATTTTTGTTTGTATTGGTTTGTATGTTGTATAATAATTATTAAGTCTCTTTTAATTATTATTTTTATTTATTTCTTTTTTTAAATGTTTTAAATTATTATGACATTCAAACTAGAAATTTTGGGTTATTAAATACTCATAAGTATTTCCCCATTGAGTCTCCATTTGTTGACTAACATGCCCCATTTTAAAAATTTAAAATAGGGACCCATTTTATTCTATAAATTCCATATGTGTTCCCCATTTATACATAAATTTATCTTAAACCCCAAGCATACAAAGGTTTGTTTTAATACTCTCATTTAATTTCATAAATTCTGTCTTAAAATCACAAGGAATATATAATTAAAAAGCTAATTTTATTTTAGTTTTATTTATTTATCTAACCAAGCTAATCCTTTTTATTTTAAATTCTATCATATTATTATTTACATGTTAAATTCACCTTTTCCACATGTCACTTCTTCATAGAAAATTTGATAAACGATCGAGTCCTTTTGAGCTCTAAAGAGCACGAAAACCCATCATGGATTAGGTACCTTTACCCATTTGTTTAGTGTTTGAATTAAAATTAAATAATTGATTTACCATATTTACAACCCCACAAAAATCCTCTTTACCTCATGATATAATGCCATGTCTCTCCTTTCTGTAACATCATGGTGAACAATTCTAGGTTGTAAGTTTCAAACTTTGAACAGTGTAACTATGTGAGATTTTTCCATGTGTCTTCATCTCACTCCATCACAGATTAATTCCAACATAACTAAGTCACAAAAAATTGTGAATATGTAACTAAGTGAGATATATCATGTGTCTTTATCTTGCAACCCTATAGGTCTTTTCTCAAAAATGTTAAGCCATAAAATTTTCAATTATACGACTAAGCAACAAATCATCACATGACATTATTTTTTTAGTAAGACACCATGTGTGGTCATATCACATTATCACAAAAACTTATTAAAAATGATAAGTTATAAATTTTAATAATATTATGACTATATGAGATCATGTGACATGTTAAGATATTGTAGCATAACATACCTACAATAAAAGATGATAGATTATAAGACTACAACAATGACATTAATTGAAATATCACCATGTGTCATTCTTTAAACAATTAGCTACCGCATGTCACTCATATATTTTTCCATGGTTCCTTCCCAATATAGTCAACTAACACATTCATCACCTCATATTTTCATATAATTATAATTTCAGAAACTGATTAAAAGGCATACCCATAACAAAGTAACATAATGCCACATGCCCTTGTGAACACAATCAAGAATAATATTTAATGAGAATGAAAACATGACCCTTATGTAATTAAAAACCATGAGGTTAGAGTGACTTTGATAAATTAGGTAGTATATCCTTGATGAATTTATAAATAAGAGGAAGTTTGACACCATTCCAATTTTACAACTTAGACCAAGTATCAGGATTACCATGGATTTACTTAATATACTTCATGGAAATCCATCTATTTCCCATGTTGATGAAGTTTGGGTTCCTTTATTGTCCATAATTATAGATGACAAATGCATCCCTATACTGGGAAAAATCATAAGTTATAATTTGAAGCTATAAAGGGTTTACCATGACAATCTAGATGGTAATTTTTACATGGTGTCATACTTAATGGATGTTACATGTTCCATTATGAGATCTACAGGCACACCTCTATGGAATCCAAAGGATAAAATAGAGTATGTGATAGTTTTTACATCTTTCACATACATAGGTTCATAAATTTCATATAGAGGATATTAGACACATTCTATCCTATGGTATATATACAATTTAATTCACAACCAATGCCAAAAATTTTTTAAGAAATAAAAAGATCACTCAAATCATTTGGGAGATTATTGGTACTACTTAGACTATACAATCATAATGGTAGAAGTAAAATTGGTTTTACCTCACTATTTACCTAAAATGGCCCTCAATAAATTAGATTAATAATAAATAGCATATCATCTATATCAAAGTATTGGTGAGAACTTCAAAAGAGCCAATCTAGGAGTTATACACAAGATGCCTCTTATCATAGGCAAGCAATAATTTTAATGATGGTAATAATTATATAAGTCTTCTTAGCACATATCTTCTTTTAATCTTAAACTATTATAATATATGCATTGGAATCCTAAGGTAAAAGTGGTTCATAATGTGGAGAGATTCCAAATAATATTACAAGATACATATGGATATAAGGGGTATGACCATGACTATATTTTTCTCAATGTTGATGATGATACCTAGGTCTAGAGAAGGATGAGAGATTTTGAGATAACCATGTAAATTACATAAAAAATGTAGTATCACCCTTCTATCATAAGGTCATATGAGATTAAAATGAGGTATCTTGAGAGGGATAAGAATCCATAATAAACTAATGATAAACTAAAGGTAATAATACTCAAGAGTTTTCCCCAACATAAGATTACACGGAAATAGACTTATCCCATGGATATAGGTGGGTCCCCTTTGATCCCTAAAGTTATATTTTTATTTACCTAAATTTTTAAAGATTAGTGTAGCTAGTCAAAGGTGATGTATTAGCCACCTCCTCCTTCTATTCATACTAAAACATAACATGTAGTGGTCACTCAGGTTAGGAGGACTTTGTCTAATACCTTGAAAACTCCAAGGGTTGCATTGGAATAAAGTTTATATTATCAAGGAGTATCATTGAACCTTACTTATTCAAATACATAGGATGACTCTTTATAATATGACATAGGATAGGAACATGCATATGACGTATTTTGTAAGGTCCCAACATGTACATTTTGCAGCTTTTATCCCTAATCCTTATCCTAGTTATGACACAACTCAAGCAACAATAAATGTGTAGAACCAAGGTCCTATGTTGAATGCATAAATAATCCAATAGGACATTCCTAAGGTTTATTCAGTTGAGATTCATGCAGCTGACAATGGTGCCCTTGTTCTTTCAATTGACACATTAATCACTTTAGTTATTACTAATCAAATGGTTTTAGTTGAGATCCTTATTATTTCCACCAATGTTCCCTCAATTGATGTCATTATTACCATTATTATTAATGTTTCTATTGATTTGTTTAACTCTTTGTTTGGCACTACTACTCCTCTTCCTATTGATACTAACATTACTATTACTAAATTCATTCTAATTAGGAAAAAAATCAAACTCTAACACATGATACCATTACATATCATATTAACTCCATAGTTTTAATTGACATTACACCCAAAATTCCATCTGAGGCTTTGTCTTTAGTCTTTCTAAGCCCAAGATTTGAATACTTGGTATCTCAATCCATTTTTCTACCTATCCATTATGGAGTTATAATTACACCCATGTAGGACTACCAATACTTAAAATCAATTCCACAACATACTTAGTAGTCACTATTATTAAGGACTCCCCAAACGTCATAAAATATATAACTAATACCCCACCTCATATTAGGGTTTTCATTGAGAGGATGGTTGACCCACCATTCCATACATCTTCACTTCCCACATCTCTTACTTCACCCCCTTTGATTAACACATCAGCGTCCATGCCACCTCCACAATCAACTTCATCCCTTTTCATTTCATACCCTGACTCAACCTCTATTAAAGGATAAATTGTGACACTAATATGGATGTAATAATTTTAGGTTGATAAGTTGTCCAAGTAAAATTAAGTCATAATTACAGAATCTAAACTTACACTCAAATTTTATGATACAAAGAACCAATTGAAAATGGTTAGGAAAAATAGATATCAAGTGGAGGAAATAAAATTGAATTTAGAAGAGAAGAATAACTCTTCATGTTAACAAAAAAGAGGAAACAAATACCAAGAGAGCATGATGACTTCAAAAAGGATCAAATCTCTATGGTTAAATCCATTAATAGAATGATAAAGACAATGTTCCAAGGGATAAAACAATAAAATAGTATATTAAAATCAATCCAAGAGTGGAATACCTTGAGGATATATTAGAGAATGTGCAAAATTTAGTGTGGTCCTTATATAAGCTTTTAGTTTCTATACATAGAGAAAGTATTGAATCCCAACCACAATGGGGTAATGCAATGAATTTTAATTAATCTCTTAATAACATAGATGATAATTTATATACCATTTATAAGGTAGTGAAGGAGAAATCACACCCTGAATTTAACCTGATTCCACTTAAAGATATCAATTTGACCAAAAAATATGTGAATAGTAAAATAAATGATCTAATGGAATGGCACAATCATATGAAGGAGATAGCTTTATAGCTAATATATCAATAAATCAATATGATTTAACTCTTTAAATGTATGTTCATATATATAATATACAACACATAGGGTGAGGTCATAAATAAGACATCTTTTAACATAGTTTTAATCTTTTTAGACCAATTTCAGAGTCAGGATTAACAATATTACCCATGGGAGTGGTGATCAATTCATTCACATGATCGCATTTTCTAAAGATAAAGTTTATCAAAAACTTAAAATTAATAAGTATTTTTAGGTCTCATCGATCCTACATATAAAATTGATGGAAAAAATCCAAAAAATATTCGAGGTGCTTGTAGATGATATTTTTTGATTATGCAGTACCTCAGACTTGTACACTTGGCAAACTTAGACCTTGGATATTCCTCTTATTTATACACTCTCCTTTCTTCTACAATTCTTGCATATACTCTATCTTGTGCTCTTTGGCTTATCTCTTAGTCTGACCAGTCTTATATTGATGACAGACATTTTAGGTTGCCTAGAATACTTAAAATGTATTTATCTTACACATCTACAAGTTCTTATCATTTACCTATTTTTTTACTCCCTAAACACTAACATTCAGTACAGATAGTAGTATCAACATTACTTTCCTTCCCTAATGAAAGATTACAATATCCTAAAGTCATCCAAATTACAAAAAAAAATATCCTAATGGTTGGCCTAAGTTATTTAATGCAAGTTATTACTCAAAAGGGATTGATATAAATACAAGATCAACCCTCATTCATTCCTCACCTATAAAAATACCAAAGAGACTAAGGCACTTATCAAAATCAATATATCAAGCATTCAATTGATAAAATATTCCCTATTTTCATAACACTTATAGGTACAACACATCTACAAGTCTAAATTACTAGAGAAGTTTTCCAAGAACCTTATTTTCCATGTTACAAACTAGGTCACTATTATACTTGCTTTACACACATTATATGACTCACACAATCCAACACATATGAGAGAAATAAATCATTTTGAGGCCTTATTCATAGTATTAGCTATGTAAGAAGTGTCCTTTGATAGTAGGGTCATTGGGGTCAGCTCGACACTATATGCCCATCAACCCATTTTTCCCCAAGGTCACATTGAAGATGGAAAACTAGGGTTTTTTCCATTTAACAAAGAGTGATAGTCCATGACCTAGATATAAATACACCAAATCAAAGGTGAAGCCAAACCAAAAGCATCCAAGTGGTCACATTATGTTTCATTATATATTTCATATATGACACTATCATCAAACTCAGATATTAACATCAACAAAACCATCCAGGGCTGATGCAATTATTTAGGTAGCTAGAGGCACCAGTTCTAGAAATATATTAACATCATAACAAGCTAAGTAAATCTCTTCTTTGTCATTTATATATTTAGCATAGCTATACTTTCCATATTTAAACTATCTCATCATAATAAATTTAGTGTATTTGTATAGCTAAGTTTAGCATTTAATTAGCCTACAATAGATTTGATTATCACCCTTGTGTTATTTCATTTCTATATTCTTAAGCTTAAAACTAAAGTGAAATACATACCAGTAACTTATTTCATTTTAGGGTTAGACAATGTTTATCATTAATTTTGATGTTATAAAATCAAACTATATAGCATGTTATACAACATACAAAAGAATAAAATAGTAGGGGAATGTGGAAAAACCAAATTAGTTGGTTGCTCTAGCAAGAGTTCAAACATTTTTGACTCAAACATTGAAAATTTCATCCTCTTCCCTTAGATATACATATTTGGATATCTTAGTTAGATTTGTATCTTCCTAAGTTAGCTCTATCATATCTCCCCTACATTCTCATTTAGGTTTTAATTTAGTGGTAACTATAGTTGTGTCCTCTACTATAGTTATGTCAAGTTCAAATACATATGCCTCTTTATAAATAATCAATCTTCCATCTAATGTAGCCCCTATTCAAGTTCAATTAACCAATCATCTTCAACTAGATTTCCACCTACTTCAATTCCATTTATCACCAACACTATTATTCATGTACCATAAATTAGCTTTTATGTTATTTTGGTTTTGATATTTATATGTTTTCTTGTTTATCAAGAAATTATTTTTACATGCAAATCCTTTAAGTTAAATTAAGACTTGTTTTAATTATAGACTTTGTAAACATGCAACAAATTTTTGAATATTATGGTGTGCCCATATATAGATATTTATACATGAACCTTATTCATTATAAAGGGAGGATAATTTTTTTCAAATTAATACAAGTAATAAATTTCATTAATTATTCATAATTTTGTGATTATTTATTTTATCTTCCAAATTTATGTGTTTTATTTGAAGAATTTCCATTAAGTTGACATTACTATAAGAATTTTTGCATTTGTCTTGTTATAGTGGTTAGATTAAAATTTGTGTTAGCATTATTAATAATATTATTATAGATCCTATTTATATATGTTTAGTGATTTTATTAGACCTATAATTATGATAATTTGGTTATTTTACAAGTTATTTCCTCTGACTCCTCATTATGTTTTTTATGCTTTGTGCTTATAGCTAATTTATAGTAAATACTAATTATTGAAATATCTTCAAACTAATATAATCATTCATCTTTAAAATGTTGATTCTTTAGTCTAAATCATAAGGCCCCTTCTTTTCTACCCTACCCTTCATTTTGTAATTTTTTATCTAATTCACCTTAGTTTAGATCATCCATTCATTCTAGGTTATATATTATAGTCTTTAGGTTAGACATTAGACATAAATCATATATAGACCAGTTGAAGTAAGGAATCATTACACTCAATAATTATTACATCGCATGTTTATTTATAAAACTTAATACCCAAAAATCATGCCTTAGAGTGATTAGTCACAAATAATAAAATGAAAGGGTCTTAACCCTTAAAGATATTAGGTGTGCACAAAACCAACATCAATATAAAGATATTTTGGAAGGGTTAGAAGTCATTTCTTGATTAAGAGGAGCATGTTTCTTCTCTAAATCATGAATTAAACCCATCAAGGTAGAGATTATTTCATTTGGATAAGAAGTGGTGTTATATTTAATAACTCCCTTTATGGAAGGTTCATGAGGGAAATATTGATAACTAGTAATGAATTGGTTTATATTAGATGAGTCGAGAGTACCCATTGTGGTTTTTTCACATGTGATAGATATGTTTTGGTTATGATTATAGGGGTATGTATATGATTTTAATTTTCTCAACCCTTATTCTATATAGCATATTATTTCAATAAACTAATCCAATCTCCATGTGATTTCTATAATTTAACTTTAAAAGATAAATTTTAGTTTAGGTATAATATGAGGGTAGATCCCTCCTCCATCAATGAAATTCATATTTTTAGATTCTCAATAGTTATTTATGGTTTCAAAATGGTCATATACTTATTGAAGCATTATCTTAGACCCTAGTTTGTGAGTTTGACGATGTAGGGTTTACAAATTGACTCTCCACATTTTGAGTAGAATTTTTGTTATTCCAACTAAATAATGTGGCCTCATTGAAATTTGTGTGGTTACTCATATTTTTATCTAAGTCAAATAATCTTAAAAATTCTTGTGTGCACATATTTGGGGGGTATATGAATACCCACAAAATAAATAGACAAGAGGAGATAAAGTGGAAGAAATAAAAGAAAATAGGAGAATGAAAAATGATAAGCCTTTCATGTCAGGTTCACAAAAAAATTACATAGATAAATTAACATTATAACCTTAGTGCACTTTACTTCTCAAGGTCTAACTGAGACACTAATGAAAAGATGATATGATGATGGGTATATGGGTTTGGTTGATTAGGTTGAGATGCAAGGATAATTTTTTTGACAATAGGTGGTATGTGGTGCTTATGATGATATAAAAATATCTCACTCATGTCACCTTTCTCATTTATAGTGGTGAATTGAGATGAGATAAAATTCCATGAACTCTCAATATAAATTAGGACAAGATATCAAAGTTATTGGTCAATACTAGATATGGGGAATCAGGTATAATTGGGCTAGATAACCTTAGGGAATTATTTGAATCTATTAGGTAAAATATTTCCATTCAATTTCATTTATTATTTGAATTAGATATTATGGATTTAGTCCCAAGGAGGAAGAAAAAGAAATGGGATGACTCAAACTTGGAGGTTGTTAAACTAGGAGGCTAGAATATGTGGAGGTCTACTATTGAGAGTTATTATAAAAGGCTTGTTCATCAAGAGGATTAATTTGGATAATGGAATGGGATTATAATAAAATAATTTAATTCTAAGGTCATTATTAATATCACTCTTTATCTTACCAATGTAAATGGGAGATCTAACCCTAAGGAAGGTGTTTTCTCTATGGAGATATGATTTCTATATAAACATCATCCAAGGTGGAAGTCAATGTTGTTTTAAATTTTTAAATAATACATATTTTCTTAATTATTATTTTTAAACTTGAATTTTTTTTAATGGTTAAAATCAAGGTTTAGACTTGTATGCATTTTGATAAGGCTTTGTTTGATTCTATTTTAGGTGTTCTTAGTAATGTTTTGTAAAGGAAAGTAAATTATACTAAATACTAAAAATAAATTATTTTAAATGATGTAATGAACTAGTTTAAAATAAAATAAAATAAATATTTTTATTTTTTTGAGACTTTTATAAATTTAAGTACTAAAAACTGAACTCTGGATGAATGGTGCAAGTGTTGATTTTGGTTTTTCCTAGATTCATGCAAAGTTTTACCTACATACACCAAATTAAATATTTTTTTTATTTTTTTAAATTAAATTAAATATATTATTATATTTATTTTTAAATTAAATTAAATATATTATTATATTTATTTTTAAATTAAATTAAATATATTATTATATTTATTTTTTTAAACATTCAAACTAATAACTAAAATCTTAAAGTAGGGTTTACTATATGCTATGTAATTTCTAGCTTATCTTGTGATCTAGTCAAGTATGCAAGCTAGAATGTAAATTTATGAGATTTTTAATGATTGTATGAAGATATAATTATTTTATTATTGATTTAATTAAATTTTTTTAATTATTAATTTTCTAATTTACATAAATTTATTTAACATGTAAAAGATAGAAACTAGATCTAGTATGCAAATTTTGATTTTTATAGTTTTTGGGTTTGAGTATGTGTGTATATGCTTGTTTTATGAATATGTGTTGAGAGAAAAAATAAAAATATAATTTATTTATATGGTTTTACTTAGTGATAATTTTCACCTAATATACCCTATATTTAATTCAAACCTACTATTTTTTGAAGCTTTGATGTGCACATACAACTAAAGAATCAAAAATACCTTTTTGTGTAAAAGGAAAGAGAGGAGAATGGTTTATTTTATTTTATTTTAGGATTTTATGAATATAAATATATATAATTAATGTGAAAAATAAAAATATTCTAATATACTCTAACAAATAGAATAAAACTAAAATCAAATCCTCTAAACTGAGAAATTATGAGATTAAATGAAGTTGAAAAAGTAATGGGTGTGAGTATGTGATCCTTAGGTAACTAGATCATTTAATCAATATTTACCTTAGGAAATATCCAATATTAAGTAATAAAAGATAATAAAATAAATAAATACAATTATAAATAAGAAAGCAATTGGACCAATTTACAAACAACAAATAACTAGTTGTAAATTTTGTGAATTCCCTTTTTCAAACTTATGTAGGATGACATGAATATAATTATAGATTGAGGAAAATATTATCCAAAAAAATTAGGTAGGCTAGGGATTTGTAAAAACTTTAAATATTCAATCTATGGTATAATTTTTGGATCTAAAAACCTTGGAAAAGTTAGATAGTTGTAAGGAAAAAAAGGGGGTCACATGTGGGAATTAACTGAAGCTTAATTATGAGCCTTTTGGATTTAAATTTAGAAATGTTTAATAAAAATAGGAATAAGAGTGAGATATTAAATATTTAAGGTCAACACAAAGTAAAAAAAAGTAATTAAAATCATGTAAAACACATGAAAACTAGAGTCTCAAATGCTAAATTCAAAAGTGCTTACACTATGATGGAAACACCACCTTATGTAGGTGGTATAACAGAACACCTGAATTGTCACTATTGCTAATGGATACACCATGGAAAAATATGAAATTTTTGTAGTGGTTACAAATTCATCATGGTAGTTATGTCATGAAACCAAGATTGTTAAAATTTTAATCAAAACACTTAGAAAGAATATAATTTGATAGAAGTAAAGGCCAAGAAAGGGATGAAAAAATAAAAATGAGAGATAATAAGGTCTAGGCATATTTTAATGGATATCCTTGCATCATCATTGGATTTTTCATGAAATGTTACACCATAAAAAATTTGGGTGATTATACATACATATCCAATACTCTAAAGAGGGAAGTTAAACTACATGTATTTCTTTTTATTAGGTGTATGTGTGCAATGGTGATCCTTAAATAAATATAGCCTTTGATCTAGATTTAGACACTTAGAAATTGACAATTTTGTCTTGGATTTGAAGAGATTCAAATTTTTCTAAGACCTTTTCTTTGTGATTTAGGGTTGAATTAAAAATAATAAATCAAATCTTTTTAATTTGAAAAGAAAAAAATAGGCTTTCTTGACAAATTATATATAGGGAATAGGCTTAGTCCTATTTTTTATTTATATTGGACTATTTGGTTGATATCTCATACCATTGGCATGCAAAACATAGGATCTAGCCCATGGGAATATTTTTAAATTAAAAAATAACCACTTTCTGACATGATATGAGTCTATCAAGTTTGGATGAGGTTAGAATTATATAATAGTTTGAATTTGATGTTTTTTTTTCAAAATGTGGGAATATTGATTTGATGATCTTGAGATAGTCTAAATATAAATTTCAATGAGTTAGACATAGACTAAGAATTCTTATAGGTGAGTGATATAAAATTGGGAAATTCACCCCCATGAAAATGATGTAGATGTGAGAGAAGGGAAAATAATATCCATATGTGTTGTACAAGTCATGTAAGGTGAAGATAAGTAAAAACTAACATTTCCAAATATCTAATACCATATTTTGGTTTTAAAATTTTCCCCCTTTAATTCTAGTATTGAAATGAAATACAATGTTAGAGTAAAAGTATGAAGAGATGTAGCTTAATTTGTACAACATAATTTATCTTTGGGATGAGATACTAAATGTTCAACTTAGAGAAAATATGAAATCTAAAATTAAAGTGAAAATTTTGAAACTCAAAGAGTTGTAGACACATAAATCTGGTCATAGATACTTGACAATGATAATTTTTGACACATTCAAAACCACATCTTACACATAAATACATAACTCTTATTTCCCATTCCTCTAAGCCTTTTTTATATATGTGGGATTAACCCTTTTTTTGTCATTACTAATATACATAAATTTCAATTGAAAATGCTCAAACTATATAAAATCACCTTCAAACCTCTGGTTCAAGATAGGTGTCCTTGATCCTCTTAGATAGGTCCATTTTAAGTAGACTAGATATTAGTGAACTCATGTCTAATTATGTTGACTATGCCTCATGCCAAATAACAACTAATTTTCAAATTTGAAATTAATATTTTGGGTCTTCTTTCACATTCATAAGGTTGGATAAATTAAATTGAAAAATATTCACCTATAAATACATGTCAAGAGTCACTCATTAAAGACACTTTATATTCACTTGGTTTAAGTATATACACTTATGCACATTGAAAAAATATACCCTACTCTACCCAAATTATAATTCATTCACAAGGAGCATCCATAAAAAAAGTCAAGATCCTCCTAAACTGAGTTAAGATCTATCATTTTCAAGAATCTAAGCCATATTATAATTGAATAGGTATATTTAATAGAGAATAATTTCATTTTCACTCTGGGTGGAATAACTATGTGGTCTTGATTTTCTTCCTTGGAGTATTGGATATGTAGGCAGTGGTTAATCATCAAGGGGATAATTAAGGTAAACTCAACCTATAACACTCTCTTATTTTTATTGAATATTTAAAAAATATAAAAGTTACCCAAGCCTTTCAAATAAAAGATAATATAAATAACAATTTATTCATAGTGAAACCCTAGTTTTGATATATCATATTACTCAGCATCCATAGGCATAGCGATCAATTTTCATGCACAGTCAATCAAGACAAGTTTGGAATCAATGGACTAAGTCACATTACATCATTGTAAATATATAGAAAACCTATCTATAACATCTTTTACTTCTTACTTTGATCAGTCATTTTCCAAATTCTTACTTTCTCTATCTTTTTGTGTCAATACTCTCTCATAGTCAATTGAGATAAATATGTAGTCAACAAACTAGAGTGCACTGCATCATCATCTACTTATAATAGAACTATTTAGATTCTATTTATGTTCTTAATTATGATCTTAAACTTGTATAATCACCTCTTATTCTCATTTCCACTTTCCTATATTTATAAAACTTAATATAAATCAATGTAAAAGCTAAATATATTTCTTCTTAATTTTTTTCCAATATAATAATTTTCCATATTTAAAAATTTATTAAAATTAGAATAGTTGACTATTATATATCTTTATCATTATAATAAATTAATTTTTACACCTATATAATCACATAAACATTTATTTTTTATAAAAATGGGTTATAATATATTGGTGAAATTGAACCTTTTTTGAGCCTTGGCTTTTTGATTTCATGTTTCACTTTGCTTTTTTACTAGAAACAGTGTTTTGTTAGTTTTAAAACTCATAAAAGTTGTCATGTATGGGAAAAGTAGTCAAAAATTTTACCCAAAACATGGTTTGAGGTGTACTTACTCAATACTAAATCCATTATATAATAATATTCATAGATTTTAGTTTCCATGTACCTCATAGTGTATCAATCATGACTAGGGTTTTATTTTTTATCCATAATAATCCTTTGAACATGTTTCTTATAATTCAACATTAAGTGTGTATCCCCAAGAAGTTACTCTCAACATATCATAGATATAGGATAGCATGGTTATGGTAGTAATTGTTTAATCCTCTGTAGTTAGTGCCTTCATGTATGTATTCACTATTTATGACTATGATTAATATATCTGAGAGCCTACAAAGTGAACACACCCTTAACTAGTTACACCCTTGTCATTTCTTATTTCATTGGCATAATCTATTTTTTAATAGTATTAATTTAGGTGATTTTTATTTTCACTTTATTTTGGTTTATCAAATATAAAATGGATTATCAATATGAAACCACTAATGAAGTTCAATCTTTAAATTTATTCTTATATAGCAATGATTTGTTTTGAGCTAATAAACTTAAAATAGATAAGGTTAAAATGAGTAATGTGAAATCTCAAGCCTTAATCAACCCTTCTTATAAGATATAAGCACCATTCAGGCAAACATTTGTAAAATATAGCATAAATTGGGAACAAGAATAGTCATACATTCATAATCCTTTGGCACCTAAAATAGCCTCTTACCCACTACCAACTAGTTTTTTTAACTCCAAAGCTACCACTTTATGTGGGTACAGGTGATCCTGACCAACATATTTATTCCTTCCATGTAAAATTCTTGAAATATTCTTACAATGATAAAATACTCACCAAGGTTTTTTCAAGAAGTCTCACAGATTATTCCCTATAATGGTTCTATGATCTACAACTTCAATAAGTTATTCAACCCATTTTCAAATCAAATTTTGTCACATCTCCCAGTTAAAATTGGTAATAATTTATCTTATAGATAAATTACTAAGCTCAAATAAGGGTCAAATGAAGTTTTAGGTAATACTTTATTTATTACAAGACTATGCTTAAAAATACAACAAAATCTATGGTAGATAATTAATTGCAATATATTTTTACATAATTTTTTTTAGTTCCACTCAATGAATCAATAATATCTAAAAAATAAATATTTTGATGAGCTATGCCATAGAATCAAAGAAAGGGAAGTTAATTTTTTATCATTAAACGAGCTAAATTATGCACCAAATGTTCCATCTACATCAAATTTCAAGCTTCAAAGCAAGTGAAACTATAAATTCAAAACTAATGAGAGAAAAATTGAAGTAAGATTAATAGTTAATATAGTATTATAACCATTAAACAAGGTTCAATTATAAAATCCACCTATAAGGTAATTTACAAGGTTACCACAACCTCCCTTTTCTTGTTAAAAAATATAACTAATTGTAATCACATATCTCTACCTCATCCATTTGACCTTGAATTTACCAAGCCTCAATCTCTAGCCTTTGATATTAATACATATTGTGATTACCATCGATGTATTTGAAACTCTACAAACAAGATTTATAGACTAAAACATAAGATATAATAACTTATTGACAAATATTAAAAACTTGTTGACAATAATAATATTGAGGTAAGTATAAATATAGAAGAAGTAAAACCACAATAGAATGACAATGTAAAGATGAAATAAATTATAATCCTTTTCCCAACCATAGTTAAGGAGATAATGGAAATAATTCAAAAGTGCATCATGCCTATAATGTGCATCATCCTCCTAAGCATATGGGCATCTAATAGAAATAATTATTAGTATATTTAAAATTAAATTGGAACCACATATATTTATTACAATTTATGGAATTTGAATCAATTATGATGATTCTAATAGGCATGTACTCTTTTTTACTGAATATATCAATAATAAATCTATATGTAGTGTCATGATTAATAATGAATAAATTAAAAAAACATGTAAAATGACACAAATTTATAGTCTGGGATACACCAAGTATGATTTACAAGTTACATCAAGGGTAGTCAAAGCATTCAACAGACACACACATGATATTTTTGGACATATAGTGTTACCTCTCCAATTTTATTTGGGAATTATGGATACTCCATTTCTATTCTTACCAATCATAAGGATCTTTAACTTGTTAATAGGGTACCCTGAGATTTATAATTTTCATTCATTAAAATTTATAGTAAATAGATGCCTAAAGTACATGCATTGTAATCAAGTCGTCAAAGTTTAAGGAAATCCATATGAGTATTATTTATAGTCACTGGTGAGTCCTCCTCACCCACCACCACCACACTTTATTGTAGCATATATTAAATAGAATCATCATTAAATTATTATAATACTTAATCCAATCACAAAACAAATATAATCAATCCATCCATTTAAGAGCATAATGTAGATTTAATTATGGCACTATACAAAATATTTATATACAACCAATTCAAGGAAATAAGGTTTATCATACCAAAGAACAAAATTCATATCAAATAATTACTAAAGGTTCAAAAAAACCTTAATATCCTATAGTGTATCTTAAAACAACATCTCAAATAGTTTAACATGTTCCATAATGAACACAGGCAGGGTAATCTTCTTTTATTATATTAAAAACTTCATCAAGTCTTGAACCTTATCTAATTATACATACGATAATAGATTATATAATTAGTGATTCCAATAGTTATAATAAAACACTTTATGTTTTTTCATATTTAAATGCATCTATATGTAACATTCTTCACCCATGGAAAGTCAAACTCTAACTCTTTTATCCAAGCACACACGGTGATCCTTTAGTTGATGGATCATAGGCTTAAGGTCCATTAAAATATCTCAAAAATTGATAAAAATCAAATATTGTAAAAAATACACAACATTCAAAATATTTTTAAAAAAATAGGACCTGGACATGACATAAAATTCTAGTTTACTTCTTTACAGATGTTATTTATCATATATGTTGGTAGAAAGCTAATTTTTTCTATCTACACATAAATTTAACAAAGTATATGATTTTGATGTACAAAAAACATTATACATTCATTCCTTAGATGTTGGACTCCCTTTTATCCAATGGCCATGCCTATCTTGGGGGCATCTCTTTCAAGAGGTCACATGATAACATGTTATATCTATCTTTGACCTCAAATACAATACTTAGATACATATATTATAAGTGTTTTAATAATCACTCATATTTTACATTGTGCTACATGGATATGATACTTTGATAATAACATGACATTAGTACATATGGATGAAATAGACTAATATAAATTTGTCCTATGCTCCTTTAATGTTGATTACTTTCTAACATGATAGGCTTCACATTAATTTATTATTTTTTGTGGCCCTTGGCCCTTCTATTTGAAAATATATTGAACATCTCTATGATATTTTTCTCTATATGTGCAACATTTGAACATGTCCATACATTTGGCCCTTGGCCCTATGTGAACATTATTTACTTTGAAACATTTAAACATGACCCTTGTCTAAGGTCCTTGGAATTATTATATGATATTTTATGACATTATTGTGTGTTGTTCTTATGTGTTTTATAAGCTTGATTATTAGTTCCATAATTTATATCATAAAAAATTTCTATGGTTACCTTTCTACATTCTTCAATACTATATCTATTTAGACATGACACTTTATATGTATTGCCTTCACTATTTTACATACATGCTTAAAATTATAACTAAAATTATATGATGACATAATCTCCAAAATTATGGCATTATTAATACATGATTATATATTTACCACATGATATAATTAAATCTTATTTTAAGATGAGTGAATTTTAGTCTATATCCCTCAACTCAAAATAGAGGCATCACAATGGGTTTGTCTTAGATATCCAAACTTTCATGAGCATATTTATGATATAATATAGGTTCAAAGATATAAAATACATAATATAGGTTTTCAAAGATTTAGAGTGATTCAAAAATCATACATATTAGATATATTATCACATTTTTACAAACTATGTTGGGCATATGTAAAACAATTACAAGATCAAAACTTACAAGTTGAAAATACAATCAAAATTGAGCATATAGATGAATATAATTTTATATAATAGGCTCATATTTAGAAGGGTAATGATACCCATTCATGTTCATATTTATTCAAATATGAGAAAATTGAAGTTTCAAAGATTTGAAGTGGAAAAGTTCAAGATCTTTCAAGGAAAAAATCAAAGTTTCAAAGTGGAAAAAAATCCATGTTCCAAATTTCAAAGGTCAAAATCAAAATATTCATTTCAATACAAGTCTATTATAAATGTGGTCATGATGAGGGCATTTTGATTCATCTAAATGTATTAGTAGATTCATAAAGTGTTTAAGAAACACTTCTCATTTCTAGATTCAAAGAATCTATTGCATGAGTTGCTAGTTGTGATAATCCTATTATCCTTGGTGGAATAGAGGTATAAAAAGTTGAATGTTTCACAAATTTACATTAGTTAGTGGTTGGAAGCCACCATGGCTTTATATTTAATATTTGATTTTGAAGATGATTTATGCTATTTAAAGTGAATTATGCTCAAAACTAAGTCTAAAGCTAAACTAAGATGAATATTCACAATGAAACTGATCTAAGGTGAGTTTATAAAAAATAAGTAAAGTAATTGTAGGGAAAAAAAGAGAGGTGTTGTTGATCTTTATTTCAAAAAATATGATAAATTTCTAATTTCATCTGAACATGCATGTAACCAATGTGTAACATGAAGCAACATAAGCTCAAATCCTACCAAACATTAGGCAAATACCTGAGGAAAGTATGAGAAGATGCAAAGAAGAACAAGATCTACTTTAAGAATTTTTTCCCTGCAAGCAAATAGCATTAGCCCAGATGCAAGAAAAGTAAAGAAAGTGAAGTAAACCTAAGAACTTTAAACTAATCTAGCATTAGCCTAAATTAACAACTTTGCATTAAAAGATGCACATTAAAAATTTATAAGAACCATTCAAATTTTAAGATGAGACCAAACAAATGAGAGAGAAACCATGATATCAATTCACACAAGAAAATGTGGAAAAATTTTGCATAATTTCTTGATTATATTAATTTTCTCAAAAGTCACAAGTAGTTTTTTAGCTCTAAAAACTCTCTCTTTTACAATTGGAAACACCTCTTTATATAGAGCCTTCATGAGGTATGTTGGTTAGTCATGTCAATATTTAAGAAAATTTATCCTTTTACAATCTTTTGAGAACCCTCTAGACATTCTAAATGACTAACCCACAAGCAATGTGTTTTACAAGCTGCACGTGCCTTTACAAAAAAATATTCTCTTTTTAAAAGTTTAAAAACTCAATTACAAAAATAATATTCCTATATTAACTAACTTGGAGACCCTTATGCTGATGCAGTCTTCTACCTTCCCTATAAGATCTTCATTCTATAATGTTATTCATTGATTAGCTAGAGATCAATGATAGGTTTCACAAATAATTTCTTTCACTAATCCTCTAGGCCCTTGAGAACCCTCTCAACCCTTTTCAAATCTTGTTTGATGCCCCTATTTTTCCTTGTCCTTGATTCCTCACTTCTAGCATGAATTGAATAGTTTTGTGCTTGAACTCCTCATCAATGATAAGACCCAAAGGACTAAGTGAGATGGGCTCTTTGACTAAGCTTTCCAACATCTGTAGCATTTTATCTTCCTATTATTTGAGGCCCTTAGAAATGTCCTCTATCTACTTATACCATCTACTCAAGCCTTTAATTTTGTCTACCAACATAGCCATAGCCATATTTAAATGGGCTAGTTGATTGTCTTGAATTTAGGGACTTGATTCTTGGTCAAGTCTTTTACTTGATAGCTTGAAGCCTACCATGGGCCAATTTGGCCTATAGCCATGGAATTTTTCTTCATTATTTCCTCCTATTTATTTTTGACTAACTTTAAAGAATTAAAAAAATTAATCATGGTTTCCTCATAGAAGCTTGAGTTTATCTTCTTGGATTGACAAGATGGTAGTCTCTTCTAAATTTTGTTCTATTTCAAGGTGCCCTTAATCATTATAATAGAGCCTCCTTGTAGACATATTCTCCTCTTGTGATAGTTTTTTGGTTCTCAATGGTCTAAAATGATCTTGACCAATTGTTTTCCCCTATATTTAGAGTTGTGGCATCAAATTATGTCTTTAAAAACCATCCCTTTTATAGCTGAAGTCAGATAGAGCTCCACATCTTCCCTTGAAACACCTTTTTAGGCTACCATGGCTATGGGCTTATCTAGATTACTTGCTAGTGGTTTACAATTTAATTTTGGATCAAATTATCCTTACACAAGTGATAATTCAACTTCCTTAGTTTTATTACAATGAGCACAGGGTTGAATCAAGGTTTCGATACTAGCTAGGGCTTTCTTGAAGGTTTTTACAGTGCTTTAATGGAGGCAACTATTTAAACTTATGAAAGCTTCGTGACTTAAATCCTAATTGGATTACGTACTTATACTCTTACATTCCTTGAGTTTACAAAATATTTAAATTGGCATATTATACTTACATGGATCTAATGTGGCATCCTTGTGGAATTTTCGTGACACTTTGCTCATTAATATTTAAAAAGTGACCATTGTCTTTTGAAAAATCCAATTTGATCTCACTCTATTGGATCATCCATGTACAGATCAATGTGGACCATCAATTTGTGATCTAAGAATTTGAACACTATTAGATTCTAATTACATTCCTCATGGTTATGACACTTGTCACTTTTGCATTTTCTTTGAACTTTGTTGAAATGTCAACATTTAACTCACACCGTTGATCTTGTTTACATGGATCAATTCACTCTATCGATCTTGATCTACTTAATTATGCCTCCTACTCTATAAACCATTTTTCTAAATGTGTAGGCTCATCTATATACCATCGATCTTTGAAATATGCTTGATATTTAATTTGTGGCTCATAGTTAAGCCACGTGTTGTCTCTACATTCATCCTTAGGGATTTTGACTTTCCAACATCTGTTATGCACTATCCAATCATCTTTCCCTAAGCAAATTCACTCCATTAGATCTTGAACCATAGGTTCAAACACCATTGGTTGTTGAGTGTTGTTTGGCCATGAGTGTTACACTTGTCATCTTATCACTTATCCTAGGGATCCATTGAAGTTTTTACTTGATACACACCATTGGATCAATCTTGCTCGAGAAAACACATAGCGTTAATCTTTGGAAGATGTTCAAAATTTATCTTAGGGATGTGGACTTGTCTTTAATCTTTCACCATTGGATCTTGATCACTTGAGAAAATATAGACCATTGATCCTATGAATGAAAATGATATTTAAGTCAGGCTTAGGAAAATAAATAACTTAGCATAAAGTTTTTGGACTATGATTTTATTTTGTGTTAATAAACATGGGTAAGACCTTAGGATAAAAAATTTAACCTAAGTAATAAACATGATAAGGGGGACCTCGTACATAATAAAAGACATGGCATAAATTCTTAGGATAAGAATTTTATCCAAAGTCTAAAACATAATAAAGAGACCCAATGGTTAGTTAGACCATGTGGAAATAAAAGGGACCAAGGGGGCTTGGGAAAATAAAGAGACCAAACATAAAAAAAAATTAGACTAAGGTTTGGTCATGTTAACAAATATGACTAAACCTTAGTATAAAAATCAAACTAATCCCATGGAATGATTAATTATTCCTTTGTAAATTATTCCCACCAAATTTGAATTTGATTCAAAAGGAACTGAGATAAGGTAATTTGAATGGGGTTTCAAGATGATTAAACATGATTTCAATTTGATTTTCAATAGACCAAAGGTTAGTAAAAGATAAAATTATCATTATATATGGAACCCAAGACATTTTCCATTCCATATGGACTCCATTGGTTCTATAACCTAAAATATAAAGATCCAATGCTATGAACTTTAGCCATGATTAAATCAGAATTATGAACAAATATGCCAACCAAATCAAGTGTGAATGATATTCAAATAAAGACAATATGAAAACATGTAGAGGTACTCTGATCAAGTGAATTTTCAATTTTAATTTACAAATTTACACAATTTAAAATAAGGGTCCCCATTTTTTAAAAATGGGGGTATGTTGACCTTAACAAATGGAAACTTATGGGAGAATTATAGCAATATGTTAGAATTCAGGGACTTTAGTTTAGACTAGTAACTAGGCTACTTATTTCACTTTATCATGAACCATTATTTACATTAGTTCATGGTTATAACAATTATTGTAAATTTAGAATTAGGATCAAACATCAAAACATAGACATGTTTTGTGTGTGCTTTGATTTCACTTATTGATTGCCATAGTGTTTAGAAAATAACTTCTAGATTCATAAATTTAACCATTAACATTGACTTGTAGAATATTTAGATTTTCATTAATAATCATTCTTTAGCGGAAAGCTTGGGTATTGGTCTACTACTAGATAGACTTTCATAGCCCTAACAAATATACCTTTAGCTCTACTCAAGTCTTTGTTCCATTACCAACCAAGCACCCACATCCCTAATGGAGATTACATAATCACCTATGCTTAGAAATCCCTTTGAATTTTCCAATAAACTCTTATTTTTCATATTTTTTAGAAATTTTGACTTTCTATAAAATATTGGGAACTAGATTAGCTAGGTTTTATGATTTGGTCACATATTTGATCTTTAGACAATCATCCTTGGCTATAAACTTTGCCCTTGGTAATTACTATTTTTTAAGTACAAGCATGATTGTATCTTAATAATCCAATCTTTCACCCTATATGTGTAATCCTTCTTAGAACCAAACTTAGATCAAAACAAGGTTTAGAATCTCAAGGGACAATTAACCTATTTATTTATCTTTACTAGTTTCTCTAAATTATGACATTAATTTCATATTTCAATAATCCATGATTAACCAATGCTAAGAAAACATACCTGCATTCTTGAACTATGAGGTTTATTTGAGAAATCATATGAATCTTGAGCTGAGGGCTATCTAGAATGGAATTTTTAAAAGTAAGAAGAAAAGTAGGGAAAATAAACACACCTAGTAGAAATCATAAGAAATAAGTAAATAAATATACACAAATGTTATGTACAAGAAAGGGATAAGAATTAAATAACAAGAAGGAAACTAATCTATCTTACCTACACTAGCTCTAACTAGTCTTACAATTCATTCCATGAAGACTCCAAGTGGGACATTAGAGAAATAGTGCTTGAGATATTTCCCATTGGTGGGAAATGTAAAGTCTATTACTTGAAAGTCTCTTAGTTTGAAGGTGTTATCCCTTAGGATCTCAATAATTTGATATGGGCTAATCTATAAAGGTTTTAACTTACCATTCTTTCCTTTTAGTTTTGAGGATTGATCCCAAAGAAGAACCAGGTCTCCTTATCTAAACACATTTATATTTGAATGTTTATCAAATCACCTCTTGATTATGGTTTGGTGTCTGATAAAGTTGGAAAAATCCTCATCTCTTGCATATTATATATGTATGATTTCAATTAGCCTTGAATTTTCAAATTCTTGATGCTCCTCCATGTACTCTTGCATGAACCTATATGTTG
Source organism: Torreya grandis (assembly GCA_037957365.1). NCBI lineage: Eukaryota > Viridiplantae > Streptophyta > Pinopsida > Cupressales > Taxaceae > Torreya > Torreya grandis. Next base: position 1,521,100 of record JARHVA010002144.1, on the reverse strand, counting down.
GTAGCTTGAGTGTTATGGGAAATATAGGTTCTTGACCATATACCAGTAAGAATGGTGATGCCTTGAGAGTTTATTTGACTCTTGTTATATATGCCCAAAGGGAATATTTAAGTATCTTGTGCCATGTTATTGGTTTATCAATTGTACACTTATTTATTGCCTTCATCAAGTTCCTATTTGTTGATTTAGACACTCCATTGCCTTAAGGGTAATGGTTAGATGAGAACTTGAGGATAATGTTGTTATCATATGCCCACTCAATCATCTTAATAGATAAAAAATTAGATCCATTATCACAAATTAGATATATAGTTGTCCCAAACCTTGTTCATATGTTCTCTTCTAAAAAATTGATCACCTCTTTAGTTATACACTACTTGGTTGCAACTGCTTCAGTCAATTTGGTGTAGTAGTTAGTAGTAGTTAGAACATACTTGTGACCATCAAAGGAATTAGGGTTGATGACCCCATAAAATCTAGTACCCCTTGGGAAAAGGGTTTATCTATCATTATTGGCTTTAATGACATGGCTTCTTTAGGCTCTTTAGTGTTGAAGATTTGACATGACTAGCACTCTCTCACAAGCTTTTGAGCATCTTTGAAGATAGTGGGCCAGTAATATCTAGACATAAGGATATTATGGGTTGTTGTCCATTTGGAAGTATGTCCACTTCTCATTTTTTCATGGAAAGTGCTCAAGATCTCAGCCACCTCTTCCTTAGAAACACACCTTAGGTAAATACCTTCAAATTTATTTCTATGCAAAACTCTATCCTTGATTATAAAATGAGTTGCTTTGAGCCTTAAAGCTCTTTTTTCTCTCTATTTAACCTTGTAGGACAATATACATTGATTATAAAATGAAAAATAGGATCATACCAATCATTGGGTTGAAAATTTTATTATTCTACCTACATGACACTTAGTTTGGGATTAGTATTAGTAATCAACTAAATTAAACCTTGGCATCTTACCAACTTTGTAGTCTTCATCTCTAGATCATATTCTTGGATAACAAACATCCACTTACCTCTCATTTATCCAAGTTCATAATAACTAAGCATGAGCTTAGTGGCAGGGTCTAGTAGTATTGTATGTACCTTATTTCTAAGGATATAATGCCTAAATTTCTTAACTACATTGACCAGAGGACATGCTTGTTTATAAATAGGAGAATAATTTAATTTTAAATTTTTTAAATTATTACTCATGAAAGCATTAAGATTATCACATCCATATATCTTGTGAGTTAGGATATCTATAATTATATGGTCTAAAGAAAAAGAGTAAGGATATAAGTCTTTAGTGAATTCTGGACTTCAAAATCTAGTCCCCATTAGGCAAAGGGTTTATCTATCATTATTAGCATTAATGGCATAGATTCCTTAGGTTATTTAGTGTTGAAGATTTGACATGACTAACAATCTCTCACAATATTTTAAGCATCTTTGAAGATAATGGGCCAGTAGTATCTAACCATAAGGATCTTATGGGTTGTTGTCCTTTTGGATGGATGCCCACTTCTTAGTTTTCATGGAAAGTGCTCAAGATCTTAGCCACCTCTTTGTTAGAAACACACCTTAGGTAAATACCTTCAAATTTATTTTTATACAACACTCCATCCTTGATTAGAAAATGAGTTTCTTTGAGCCTTAAAACTCTTTTTTTCTCTCTACTTACCTTGTAGGACAATAGCCATTGATTAGAAAATTAAAAATAGGATCATACCAATCATTGGGTTAAAATTTTTATTATTCTACCTACATGACACTCAGTTTGGGATTAGTATTAGTAATCAACTAAATAAAACCTTGGAATCTTACCAACTTTGTAGTCTTCATCTCTAGATCATATTCTTGGAGAATAGACATCCACTTACCTCTCATTTCTCCAAGTTCACATTGACTAAGCATGAGATTAGTGGTAGGGTCTGGTAGTATTGCATGTACCTTATTTCTAAGGATATAATGCCTAAATTATTTACTACCTTGACTAAAGCAGATGCGTGTTTATCAATAGGAGAATAATTTAATTTAACATTTTTAAAATTAGTACTCATGAAAGCAATAGGATGATCATGTCCATCTATCTTCTGAGTTGGAATAGCTATAATTATATGGTTAGAAGAAAAGGAGTAATGATAGAAGTCTTTAGTAAATTTTGGACTTATTAGCATAGGGTCTTGTCTAATTACTTCTTTGATTTCATTGAAGGCCTTCTTGGTCTCTTCATTCCAAGTGATCTTAACATATTTCTTCAACATGTCATTTAAAAGTCTCACTATCTCTATAAAACTAGAAATAAACTTCCTCACAAATTTGATTTTACCAAAGGAAGACTTTAGTTCCTTCCTATTATTAGGGGGTTATATCTTTGATATTGAATTTACTCTATCTTAGTCTATAGAGATCCCCTCCTTAGTTATAACATGTCCTAAAACATTTCCCTAAGTTACTCAATAATGCTCTTCTTTGGGTTGAGATAAATTACATACCTTTTACACCTTGAAAATACTTATTGCAAGTGCATGATGTGATCTTCCCTATTCTTTAAAAATATAGTCAGGTCATCCATGTAAATAATGATGCACTTACCTATGAGGCATTATAATTCATGATCCATTTATCTTTAAAATGTTATGCCTGCATTAATTAATCCAAAGGCCATTATTTTATAGGCAAAAGTTCCCCAATTAGTGGTAAATGCAGTCTTCATTCTATCTTCTTTGTTCACTAGCCCTTCATTATACCCTAAAAATCCATCAAGAAAAGACATGGTAGAACTAGAAACAATTTGGATTACTTGGTCAAGAAAAGGTATGGGGTAATTATCCTTTTTAGATGCTCTATTCATATTTCTAAAATCAATGCATAATCTGATTTCACCATCTTTCTTCCTCACTGGTATTAGGTTAGCTACCCAAGTGGAGTGTCTAATGAGAAATGCTATTTTGGAATCTAGTAACTTATTAACCTCTTTGTATATCATTGGTTCTAGGACATGGTTGACTAGCCTTTGTTTTTACCTAAATGGCTTGCAAGCTTCTTTTAGAGGTATGGTATGGGTTATGACCCTAGGATCAAATATCTTTAAGTCATCATAGGACTATGTTATTACATCCTTTTACTTAGTCAAAAAATCTTTGGATCTCTTAGTTTTAATTCTTGTACAGACTATACCAATGTTCACCAGCTGAGGTTAACCTTGGGAACCTAGGTCCATTGCATTGTAATCCTTCCCATCTACTTTGGGAATCTTGATAGTCTTAGCCAGTTTATTTGAATCAAACAATCTCTATAAGGATATCATCCTTTAGGGATCTTATTGTCACTCAATTGAATGACCTTTTCATTAATTTACCTTTAACTTTGTCATCATCAAAGGTATCTTCACTAACTTCATCAATTATGTGAGCCTCAAATACTCCTAAGCTAGTCATGAATTCAATGATCTATTGATCATCACTAAATAATTACAAATGATCAACATTATCTGGAATTGAGGGATATGAGACCAATTCAATGGTAAGGATTTATAACTTGGAAATTTGATTGGGCATACGGTTGGTTGTAGCTAAAGCAAGTTCATCAGTAGCCTTGTTTTCTTCCCTAAGGATTGATAGAATGTTGAAAGCATCAAAACTTTCAATTAAGTCCCACACTCTAAATTTACATTTCTTAAGATAAGATAACTTTAATTGATATTTACTCTTGACCTAATTAACTACTAGTTCAAAATCACTAAAACTAATAATTCTTTGACCTTGTTTTTTATGGGATTAATTAATAGCACTCATACTCTATAAACTAATTTTCATCTATCACCATCAAAATATAGATTCCATAATCTAGGCATAGTATTAGAAGTTTTGGAGTCACATACCTTTGTGGTGTTAAGGGTGTATACACCTAGATCTGAGTTAACCATGTTGACCCTCTCATTGGTTGAATTTTACTTTGTGATCATATGTTTAATGTTAGGTTCCCTTTTTATCTTGATATAATTTAGAACTCCTTTCCAAGGTAACCACATGTGTGAATAGTCAGTTGACATATAGCCATTTAGATATATGGTCCACTCCCTACTTAGCATCATTCCATATGCATCTAGAATATCCACCACTTGGATGTCAATGAATTATTATATCCTTGGTTTAGAAGCAATCTACATGTGAACATTTAAAAATTCACCAATCACTTTGACTCTTGATTTATCTAATTGAGTTACAACTCTATCATATTTAATGGGAGTCAAACCAAGTTATTCACAAATACCTTTAGGCATAATATTTGAAGATGTGCTAGAGTCTAACAAATAATTATGAAAATTCTTACCAAAGATCCTGACTATGAGCAGGAAAGGTGGAATGTCTACCTTATTCTTGTGTATTACAACATTAGCATGTGTAGTCTTTTGAGACTTACCAATCTTCTTGGGCAAAGATTCCAATAATAGATCCCTTTTTTTATAATCTAAGTTGACTCATGCAAGGTAATGTTAGTTTGATCTTTTTCATGTCCTCTACTATATTATATCTAGTCCTATTGGAAGAATTAGATATATCAACATTAGGTTTAGAGGTACTTCCCTTAGGAGGATTTGGATTGATATTTGATGTAGTATCAATAAGAATGTTAAAATTATCTGGTGAAGGTTTTATTTTCCACCTATTCCTCAGAGGATAGGTCTTCTTTAGATATTGCTAAAAAGCATGAATCTTTTTAGGGATATCTTTAGGCTCATTCTCTTCTTAGAATGGGAACTCAAATGTCTCCACCATGAGAGTTGAATCAATGGATTTGGATGACCTTGAATAACTTGAGGTACCTACACCATTGTCTTTATTAGGTACAACTTCAAAAATATCCAATTCTTATTGAAAATCTTCAAAAGCATTACAAAACTCTAGATAGTCTAATTCACCATGTTTTGAAGTATAATGAACTCTATAATAATCAAGAAAAGATACACCACTAAAATTTATATCAAGCACATTATTATTAGTATATGACTCATTATTATGGTTATTTTTTTAATTTTAAAACCTCTTTGAAGGCCTATTGAAACTTTGGAAAGAGAATCTCTTATTAGAACATTCTCCAGTATTGCCAACATGATTTTGTAGCTGAATAAAATTAATGCTTAGCTTTTGAGCCATCTTCAAGATAGAATCATTCTCATTCTTGGGTGCCTCAAAATTATGAACCTGATTATTACTACTAGTTATAGGCATCAAAGCTCTATGGTCTTATAGACTAGATCTACTAGCAACATTGTTCAAGAATCCTAGGTTTTGGCTAGGATGTGCATAACTCAAATGTAATTAATTCAGGACTAGAAGCTGATTTAAGGTAGGCATATTTTTATTTTCATTGGAAATGACATTCAAAATAGGCAAATTTGGATTAATGTTGGGAATATTCTATGCCATCTAGACTTGTGGTTGCATTTGGTCATTAATGATCACAATTTCAGCATAAGCTAAGGTTAATGTATTAATGACATAAGCAAATATTTTAAGAAACATAAAATTTATGGAATCTAAGGAATCTTTATAGATGTCTAAGGCTAAAGCCTCATCTGGTATATAAGGAGCTATGGTTATACTAAACATTTTATATAATTTAGCATCGAAGGCTCTTATGGGCTCATTTGAATCTCTTTTGACTATGGTAAACTATTATTATAGGACACATGGACTAATGATTTTTCCAAACTAATAAATGAAGTAATTAATAAAATCATTCCAACTAGCTATGTAGTTTTTAGGAAGGTTAACAAATCATTCATATGCATCATCTTTGAAAGTAAATGGAAATAATTTGTATGTCATATCTTCATGAACAACATTTAAAAGTCTTAAAGTAGATTTGAAGAATTTAATGTGTTCTTTATTATTTATAACACCATTAAGACTAAAGGTAGGCAAATACTTTTTAAGATTACAAGGAAGGTCATGTACCACACCTAACACATTGACAGAAGAACCACCTAGCCAAGCCATACCTTGATAGGGATTGAACACAGGAGCATCCTAAATTGGTGGATTTGGTTGATACTTTGAAATTATATTCTTACCTTTATCTTTCTTAGCTCTCCTATGGACTTCTAATGAAATAAGAGGAACTCTTGTCTCTAAGAATCATCTGGTCCTTATCTTTGGCAAATCTAGCTTGAAAGCTTTGAACCCTATTTGAAATATAGTGTGTAAATCTTATTTTTACAAATAGTGATGATCAAACCTACACATTAAGTAAATTTTGTACAAATATGTATAAATAATGGCAAAGGACATCAATATTTAACTAAATTAGCTAAAATATGTGTCCAAACACATAAATATGAATGATATTTACACATTTCAAACTCAAATAAACTCAAATATAACGAGATCCAATCAAAATTTGAACAAAATATCTATTACTAACCTCAAACACCTTGGATTCATAGATCTTAAGCTATCTTTACCACAATTAAACACTAAACTTTAAAGAATATCTATATTTGTCTAAATAAGCACAGAGAGTGGTTCAAAACCATTAAGATCAATTATCTTTACACAAATATGCTAAAATAAAAATAAATATGCAAAGAATACATCAATATTTGAGCATAATTCACCAAAATTAGCAAAGATTTTGCAAATTTTCAAAGATTTAACTCACCTTCCTTTTAGCACCAATTTTTCCTCTTATTGGTGCACCTAAATGTATTAGCAGGTTCATATAGTGTTTAAGAAACACTTCTCATTTTTGGATTCAAATAATCCATTACATGAGTTTTTGGTTATGATAATCCTATTATCCTTGGTGTAGTAGATGTAAAATAGGTTGATTGTTTCACAAATTTATATTAGTTGGTGATTGGGAGCCAAGGTGGCATAATAGTTAATCTTTTATTTTGAAGATGATATATGCTATTCAAAGTGAATTATGCTAAAAAATAAGTCTAAAGATAAACTAAGATGAATATTCAAAATTAAACCAATCTAAGGTGAATTGATAAAAAAGGAGTAAAAGGAAGGGTAGGGTAGAAAAGAGAGGTGTTGATCTTTATTTCAAACATTATGATTAATCCATAAACTGGCACTAATTTTCATTCGAAAAGTTTACCTTAGATCCTTTTAGATAATTTATTAAATATACAAAAATTAGTTCATAAAATAATAAAATTAAAGAAAAGTAATGCAAGAATACCAACCACACTACATAAGAGTTGATTATGGAGTTTGGCAACGACTTCATCTCAGTGTTCACAGATGAACCAATTCATTATTAAATGTCTACAAGTATAAGGTAATTCTTATAGATTAATAATGAATTCACATTTTTTAGAACTTAAAATAATCTTAGAACTCTCAAATATATTATTCACCTTCTTAAAACACTTCCAAAAGTGTATATTTGGCCCTTTGAAGAATCTCAAAAATCTTAGACAAATTCTCCACTATCCCAAAGAACACCTCTAAGACTGCATAAAACTTAGAAACATACCTTTGAAAATTCCTAAAACTCATGTACGAACCTTCCACTTTCCTATTGTGAAAATAAATATTGCATTCCTAAAGTTATTTTCTAAAATTCTTACTTCAAGACTTTAAAAAGTGGCTTAAACAAACTCAAATCAAGTCTCTTAACATACAGCTAAATTTGTTTCTTGCTCTGGCTCTTAGCTCTCAGCTCTTTGACTCTCAGCTCTACTATGAGAGCTTTGAAACCTTGGAATGAATTTCAATTCCAATGATTTAAAAATAACCCCTCACCCCTTTATATAATTTTTGGAGGTGTACAAATAGTGGGATTAATCATTATCCCCATTTTTTTTATGGGATTGGATAGTATCTCATTTCACCATTTTTTATGGGATTTATATTATCCCTTTACATTTTAATATGTAATTTTAATAATATCACATGTATTTAAAAATATGAGGTGATAATTATTATCTAATATAATATGGTTTATATTTTAACCATATTAAAATGTCTTTTCATTTTCCATGTAACTCTATTTCCATGTCACTTTATGGTCACATCATCACTTTGACTGGTCATAACTTGCACATACAAAATCTATTTTTGGAGCCATAAAATGTGTCAAAAATATCTCAACCATGGAACTAGTTTATAAACATTCTAAGATCATAAATTATGTTTAGTTTGACTAGTGTTGACTACTTGTTGACCTCCTTTGACCAAAACTTAGATTAGTTGTACAAGGAGAAAATGAGCTTTGTTTCTAGAGTTCCACATACCATTAGAAAGATATTGATGAGTCCTATGTGATGGTACAAGTCTCAATATGATTATATAACTTTTTAAAAATGATCTTTGGATCATACCTCCCTACTAAGAAGGATTTTGGTCCACCAAAAGCTAGTGTCCTCTAAAATGCCTATCAGTTTTGAAGATACTCTGATGGGTCTTATAGGTCTATTCAAGTTTCAAAACTATGCCTATAATTATTGGAAAAATTGAATAATCACATATTATACAATTCCTTTGCTACTGCATGACCATCAATAGCCTCTATACAAAACTAGGGTTAGAAATGAGATGACTTCCTCTACTACACAGCTTTACAAGAGCCTTTACATAGATAAACTTGGTGATCTCCTCTATTACATGACTGCAATGAGCCTCTACACAAAATTATAGTCATCTCCTCTACTACATGACTAAAATGAGCATCTATATAGATCTAAGATCTTAAATATCCTCTATTGCATGGCTTAAATGAGCCTCTACATAGATCTAAAATTTTGCACATACATCCATGTTCTTTATTGCATGGCCATCCAAGGGCCTCTACACAAAATTGAGATCCTAAATATCTTTTGTTGCATGGCTACAATGATCCTCTACATAAAATTACATGTGGATAATAGCACATCCATCAACATCCTCTTCTATTGCACAACCATAATGGCTTCTACATATAAGTACGTACGTGGATCTAGTGCTTTTTAGGTATGCTAAACTATTCTTCATATAATAACACTTAACAAAAATAAGAATATAGCATACCCTAATCTACATATACCATTGTTAATGGAAAACATCTACCAAAATGTGAGAAAATAACTTGATTATGATAAACTTATCACTCAATTCTTCTCTACAAGTGACTCCATAAAAAAACAAACTACAATTTTTATAATCCATGTATATACAGATACAAACGGTGCCTCTTGGGTCTTTCAAAATTGTGCATGGTGTATGTCACAATACTTCTCGCATGGGTCTTATTCATACATTCTAACTAGCATATTATTTATGCTAGTTTTATGAGCATATACAAATGGATAAACTAAAATGCTTGAAAGATTTTAATTATCACCTAATATTCCTTGTTAACTTTTAAATCCTAGTGTGGGCCTATATCCTTTAGTAATCACCCTATGGATCATCATGTGGCTCACCTTTAGGTTTTTTATGGTCACTTGGTACGTACAAGTCTAATGTCTAACTGAAATCATCATGACTAGGTCTAGAGACCTACCTTGTCTCAAACTACATCAACCAAGTATAATCTAGGTGAAGCTCTATGTTATCATCTATGAAATATGCTTACCGAGTGAAGAGATATAAATTTACTAGAACCATCTCATTCATCTCTAATGGAATGATATCAAGATTTACCATATCTAAGAATTGTCTCCAAACTATAAATCACAAGGTGCAATAACATGTTGCCATACCTTGGGTAATGCCATTCTAAATGCCAATTATTTTGGCATGTAATAGTGGCAATGTTGTCAAGCCTAATTGACATACTACATTTGTAGTCACATAGCCTATTCGAATGTCTCCATTGAACACAAGTCTAATAACACATCCCTTTAAAACAACTAGAGCACTCTACCTCGAGGCTCTTGTGGATCACAAGATAATGTTTGGAGGTCCAAATGGTGTCCTCTATCAAATTGAGGATTCTAAATGCTGACAATTACTTGGAATAATATGATATTTTCCTCTATATTATTTCCTCTATTGGAACCACTACAATGCATATCCATTGCAAATCTAGTCCCAAAGGCCTAATCTTGACCCACTCTAATCTAAACTGATCTGTAAATTGGCACTAATTCTCATGCAAAAAGTTTACCTTGGATCTTTGTAGGTAATTTATTAAATATACCAAAACTAATATATAAAATAATCAACTTAAATAAAATCAATGAAATAACTTAAATAAAATCAATGCAAGAATACCAACCACACTACACAAGAGTTAATTATGGAGTTTGACAATTCCTACATCTCTAGGTTTGTGAATTAGATGAACCAATTCATTATTAAATGTCTACAAGAACAAGGAAACCCTTACAAAATAATAATGAATTCACATGTTTTAGACCTTCAAAGAATCTTGGAACTCTCAAATATATTCTTCACCTTCCCAAAACACTTTTAAATGTGTATATTCATCCCTTCAAAGAATCTCAGAACTCCCAGATAGATTCTCCAGTTTCTTGAAGCACACCTCCAAGACTACATAAAACTCAGCAACGGACCTTCAAAAAGTCCCAAAACTCACGTACAAACCTTCCACCTTCCTATCATGAAAATAAATCTCATATTCCTAAAGTTATCCACTAAAATTTTTACTTCAAGACTTTAAAAAGTGGCTCAAATGAACTCAAATTAGGTCTCTCAACATACAATTGGATTTGTCTCTTGCTTTATTTATCTCTCAACTCTTGGCTCTACCATGAGAGCTTTGAAACCTTGGAATGAATTCCAATTTCAATTGTAATCCTAATGATTTATAAATAACCCCTCACCATTTTATATACTTGTTGGAGGTGCACAAAGAGTGGTTTTAATCATTATCCCCACCTTTTTTGATGGGGTTGGATAATATCCCATTTCACCATTTTTTATGGGATTTATGTTATCCCTTTACATTTTAATATGGAATTTTAATAATATCTTATGTATTTAAAAATATGAGATGATAATTATTCCCCAATATATGATGTTTTATATTTTAACCATATTAAAATGGCTTTTCATTTTCCATGTAACTATATTGCCACATCACTTTATGGCCACATCATCACTTTGACTATAACTTTGACCGGTCATAACTTACACATACAAACTCCATTTTTTGAACCATAAAATGTGAAAAAAAATATAAAAAATATCTACACCATGGAACTAGTTCATAAAAATTCCAATATCATAAATGTTTTTCATTTTGACCAATGTTGACCACTTATTGACCTGCTTTGACCAAAACTTGGATTGGCTACACAAAGAGCAAATGAGATCTATTTTTGGAGTTTTTCATACCGTTGGAAAGCTCTTGATGAGTCCTATGCAATTATATAGGTCTCAATATGATTTTATAACTTTTCTAAAATCATCTCTAGATCAATGACAAAGTTCTAATTTTATTTGAACATGCATTTAACCAATGTGCAACATGAAGTAGCATAAGCTCAAATCCTACCAAAATTAGGCAAATATCTAAGGAAAGTATGAAAAAATGAAAATAAGAACAAGATATACTTTAATAATTTTTCCCTTGCAAGAAAATAGCATTAACCCAGATGCAAGAATAACAAAATAAGTAAAGTAAATCTAAGATCTTTCAACTAATCTAGCATTAGCCAAATTAGTAAATCTACATTAAAAGATGCACATTCAAAATTTAGAAGAACCATTCAAATTTGAAGATGAGACTAGAAAAATTAGAAAGAAACCATGATATCAATTCACACAAGAAAATATGGACAAACTTTACAAGATTCTTTGCTTATATTAGTTTGCTCAAAAGTCACAAATAGTTTTTTAGCTCTAAAAACTCTCCTTTATAATTGGAAACACATCTTTATATATATCCTTCATGAGGTATTCCAATCATTCATGTCAAAATTTAAGGAAATTTGTCCTTTTAAATATTTTGAGAACCCTCTAGACATTCTAAATGACTAACCCATAGGTAATGTGCTTTACGAGATGCACATGCCTTTACAAAAGAATATTCTCTTTTAAAAGGTATACAAGCTTAATTACAAAAAGAATATTCCTTTATTAACTAACTTGTAAACCCTTTTGTTGATGTAGTCTTCTACCTTCCTTATAACATCTTCATTCTATAATGTTATCCACTGATCAGTTGGAAATCAATGATAGGATTCATGAACAATTCCTTTTCTTGATCCTTTATGCCCTTGGAAATGTCCTCCATATGCTTGGACCATCTATTTAGGGCTTTGATTTTGTCTACCAATATATCCATAGTCATATTTAAATGGGCTAGGCTAACTATCCTAAATTCAGGGACTTGATTCTTTGTCAAGGCTTTGATCAAGTCTTTCACTTGATACCTTGAATCATGTCATTGGCTAACTTGGCCTATAGCCATAGAATTTTGATTAATTATTGCCTCTTACTTAGTTTTGATTAAATGTAAGAAATTAAACAAGTCAATCATGGTGTCCTCATATATCTTGAATCTATTTTCTTAGATTGACAAGATGGTAGTCTCTTCTAAATTTTATTATATTACAAGATGCCCTTGATCATTGTAGTAGAGCCTCCTTGCAGACATGTTCTCCTTTTGTGATGGGTTGTTTATTCTCAATGGTCCAAAATGAGCTCAACCAATTATTATCCCCTGTATTTAGAGTTGTGGTTTCAAATTATGTGTCTTTGAAAACCCTCCCTTCTATATTTGAAGTCAGATAGAGCTTCACATCTTCCCTTAAAACACTTGTTTAGGCTTCCATGGCTATGGGCTTCTCTAGATTGCTTTCTAGTGGTCTAAATTTCAATTCTAGATCAAATTATCCTTGCACAAGTGATAATTCAACTTCCTTGGTTTGATTATAATTAGCACAGGGTTAAAAGCAATATTTTATTACTTACCAAGTCTTTTTTAAAGGTTTTTATAGTACTTTAATGGTGTCAATTATTTGAACTTGCAGGAGCTTCATGACTTAGATCCAAACTAGATTTCATACTTATACCCTTACATTTCTTGAATCTATAGAATCTTCAACTTGGAATATTATACTTACATAGATCTGATGTGGCATCCTTATGGAATTTTCATGGTACTTTTCTTGTTAATATTTAAAAAGTTACCATTATCTATGGGAAAATCTAATTTTATCTTATACTGTTGGTTCATCCTTACATAGATTAATGCAAACCATTGATTTTGATCTAAGAACTTAAATTCTATTGGATTTTAGTTATATTACTCATGGTTATGACACTGATCACTTCTACATTTACTTTGAAATTTATTGAAATTTCAGTGTTGAACTTGCACCATTGATTTCATTTACAAGGATCGATGTGCTCCATTGATCTTGATCTACTTAATTATTCATTTTGATCTATAGACCATTGATCTGAATTGTACACTCATCCATATATCATTGATCTTTGAAATATGCTTGAGATTTAATTTATAGGTCATGGATATGCTACATGTTGTCTCTTCATTCATCCTCAGGGCTTTTGACTTTTTAACATTTGCTACACACGGTCTGATCATCTTTGCTCAACAAAACATGTTAAGTTTAATCTTGATCCATAGGGTTGAATGCCATTGGTTGTTTAGTGTTCTTTGGTCCTAAGTGTGACACTTTTAATCTTCTCTCTTATATTTTTTCTTTGTTGAAGTTTTGACTCAATACACACCATTAGATCAACCATGCCTAATCAAACACATACCATTGATCTTTGGAAGATGTTCAAACTTTATCTTAGGGTTGGGGTTTTGTCTTTAATCTCAAACCATTGGATATTTATCACCCAAGTAAATGTAGACCATTGATCTTGTGGATGAAAACTATATTTAAGTTAGGCTTAGGAAAATAAAGAACTTAGCATAAAGTTTTTGGACTATGGTTTTATTTCATGTTAATAAACATGGGTAATACCTTAGGATAAACTTTTTAAGCTAAGTTTTAAACATGATAAGGGGGGCCCAGTACATAATAAAATACATGGCATACATTCTTAGGATAAGGATTTTATCCAAAGTCTAAAACATAATAAATGGACTTGACGGTTAATTAGACCATGTGGAAATAAAAGGGACCAAGGGGGCTCGGGAAAATAAAGAGAGAAAACATAAAAATTTAGACTAAGGTTTGGTCATGTTAATAAAAATTACTAAACATTAGGATAAAAATTAAACTAAGCTCATGCCATGATTAATCATTCCTGTGTAAATTGTTCCCACCAAATTTGAATTCGATTCAAAAGGACCTAAGCTAGGGTAATTTGAATGAGGCTTTCAAGATGATTAAACATGACTTCAATTTAATTTTCAATATACCAAACATTAGTAAAAGATAAAATTAACATTAGATATGGAACCCAAGACATTGACCATTCCAAATGGACTCTATTGGAGCTACAACTTGAAACATAAAGATCCAATGTTAGAAAATTTAGGCAAGATTAAATCAGAATTATGAATAAATACACTAATTAAATGAGGTGTGAATGGCCTTTAAATAAATATAATGTGAAAACAATCTAGAGGTACTCTGATAAAGAGAATTTTCAATTTTAAGTTATAAATTTTCACAATTTAAAATAAAGGTCCCCATTTTTTAGAAATGGGGGTATGTTGATCTCAACAGGTCATGAATCCTCTTCATTCTATTTTGATCATACAAATTAGAATCTAGAACCATATAAAATAGTGTGTTTTGAATCTATATGGGTGATGTATGTTCAATTATAGTGACACTCAATGGCCTTGGCATCACTTTTAGATAACCTACCATGGTTCCATATTTTTGGATTAGTGCATATGATACTATTCCATTTTCACTAGAGTTTTAATAATGTATCTTTCCAACTCAAGAGCTTTATTATTTATTGAAATTAGGACTTAATCACTCTCAATTCTACATTGGTTCAAATTTTTCAAGTGATTCAATAAGAGAGTATGGTTTCCCATTGTCAGTTATAGCTTACAAGGTAATTTGGTTTCACCTGTGTACATGCATGCTCCTTTTTTTCTCTTTTTAATTTTTAAAGTTAATATTTTTTAAATTTAAAATGAACAAAATAACTACTTCATGATTTGTTGTAGGGTTTACTAAATTTGAGTGCCCTACATATTTGAAGCATCTTCACAAAGACAAAGTGTGTTTTACACTCTCAAGTTAAACCATTTATCCTATTTTACTCTATAAATTTAATTTTAGTGGTTATAGGTACTTGATATTGCTAATTCTTGGCACATTCTAAACCACATGACTTGCACACAAATACATTACTCTATTTTATTTGATAGGTAAATATTAGGTTTTATAGGGACTTTAAAACCATAATTTAACAAGTAAAAAACTAGCCAAATGAGATAAATAAAAACCAAGCCAAACCATCCTAACATATGTTGAACATTGGAAAAATTATAGCAAAAAATGGGACCCAAAAAATAAGACAAAAAACAAAAACTCCTACTCAATTTCTTTAGAATCAGTCTTTTTATTTTTTCATGTGGTCTTCTTCTTTACATTGTTGATCATTCCTCTAGTTTGAGTGTCATGGCCTTCCACCAAGCTTCTACTACACTCTACTGAACCCTCTTTCTTCTCAACTCTTGTTTTTTCTTTTTTGGAAATGGAACTATGTGGGTCGATGGTGAGGATATCCTTACCTTTCCTACTTGGGGTTCCCTCCATCCACATTCTACTTCATTCTATCATATTCAGGTAACCCATACCTTCCCTCATTTTTTCCACTTCCTTCTTGAGGTTTTTCCATTGGTCCATCAATGGTACTAGCTATCTACCCATTTTTTGTATATTATCATGAAATTCTACCAGTTTCTACCTAAACCCCTCTGGGGAATATGTCAAATTATCTTTGTCCCTCTTCTATACTTTAGTTTCTTTCATTTCATATATTTTAAAATTAGGGTTTTCAATGCTCTAATATACCTCAATACTTTTACCTACCTTCTTTTCCACACTCTTCTTTGGGGGAAGAAATTCACTGGATTTCATTTTTTCCTTCTTCTTGATCACTCAGGGGTGAACTGGGTAGGGGGAGGAGAATATTCATGCTTTATATCATTTTCCAAGTTTTACTTATCATCCAAAAGCTCTTCTCCTTGTTTTTATCCTTAATATTAATCTCATGGTGGATTAAATTAGAGGAGGGTTTGTCTTTGAAGGATAGAAGAGAGGATTCCATTGACATAAGAAGGTAGTATCGTAGCCTTATATAAAGACCTTTGAAATGGTTTAAAAATAATATATGATGTGAGAAAATATGTGTAAACTTTCATTCTAAGGTCAGATAATGCATTACCTATAGGCATATATTTGGCCATCACCTCAGAAGGTCAACCTTTGGAAATCATTTTTTGTAAGTTTGAAATACAAAATCTATCTTGAATAATGCCTGCATAAGTTCTTAATTTTTAATTTTTTCTTTGAAGGCCTTAGTGCCTTCATAAGATATTGTAGTGACATCCCCAATAATCTCTTCTATGAAATCCACCCTAATACCCCTAAAGACAACTTGCATCATTTTCATCCCAAAACAAAATCCTTTGCCAATAGTTCATCATGACCTATGATTTGAAGCATAAATTTAGTAAGTATTCCCTTTTTTAACTTTCTCCAAAATTTCTAGTTTGACTAAACTTACACACAATAAATGGATTCACATCGATCCCTATTTACCCCCATAATTTTTTTCTTCCTTAGCCTTGAGTGCTAAAATTTGTAGAGAGTCAAATAATAGTTCAAATGTGTTTTGTTTTGTTTTATCCAATGGTCATTACTAGGAAGCTTTTTGAAATGGTGTACTTCATTGTTGGATTTTAATTTAGTTTCATAATTATGACACATAATGTGACTTGGGCTTTTATTATCCATGATCATACTTCACACATGTGTGTCCACTACTAACTTGAAAATATTGAAAGTGCAAATCATTAGTGATTAAGGGATAGATATAAGAGGGATATTTGAGGGTCCTATCCATGTAGAAAAAATAGGGCTAAAAACTCATAGGTTTTGTAAGTGTGTCAACAACCATGTTTTCCTCCTAGTAAATATGGGATATCAAGCACTCTTTAGTTTAATGAAAGAGAATGATGGCATCGACAATGATTTGGCTAATAGTGTGGGAAGGTTTAACCTTACCTAAGAGGCCATTGAGAATGTTTAGTGGATCCCCTTTGATTAATAATTTGGTGATTTTAAGATGAAATTCTAATCAGATTCCCCATAGGATAGATTTAGTGCCAGACACCTTATTAGATTTAATTCCCATCAACCTTGCATAGGTAGCAATAGTAACCCTTGATTCATCCCTGATGACACCACCACCACCAAATTTACCAAAAATCCCTTTGGATGCCCCATAAAAATTTAGCTCCATCCACCCTAGGGGGCATTCTCATTTAGCCACATTAGTTTTAGGGGTAGGGAAATGAGATTCCACTTGTTAAGGATATCCTACTCTACCTCAGTAACTCCTAGCTTATTGTTGGGAATCACCACCCACTAATTCCTAGTAATAGTGGTTTGAATCCCATAGAAAGATCTCAAAGTGTTGCATATTTTGTGATCAAATATATGGGTGTTCCTTCTAGACCATATTTGTAGACCATATTTGCTATAAAAAGTGAGGTAGGGATAGAGACCAAAGGAAAGCTAAAGAGGGGAGCTTCTATGGGGGTTTCCATTGGATGATCAGATCAAGGATGGAGTTTGGCTTGACCCCAGACATGTTGAAGCATTGAAGGAGGAGGTGCCAAATTGAAGACCTAAAGGGGAAATCAAGGAAAAGATGGATCATAGATTCCATCATTGAATTATAGAAAACACACATATTGGGGATGGTCAACCTATATTTTTCTAAGTTATCCATGTACAAATGTTATTAAATGTCATAATCCAAAAAAAAAAATCACCTTAGGGGTAAGGTGTTTAATCTAAAGTTTTTTCTAGTAAGCCCAATCCTCCTTCTAGTCCATGTTAGTAAGGAAGCTTGATTTCACCATGCACTACCTATTGTCTTCTGTCAGCCAAAGGAGAGTATCATCTTTTGGGAAAATGGATTTATGGATTTATTATATTTGAGAATTGAGGTTATTAATTTCTTAAGAAACTTTCACATTGTTTATCTCAACAAATAAATATTTTCACTTTGTTTTTCCTTATAATAATGTCTCGCAATCCTTAACCTTGTGACCTACAGAGACTTTTAAGGTCTCCCTTAGGGGGAGAGGAAGCTAATGAAGAGAGGGTGAGCCATGGATCCTCCTAGAATTCAACATTTTTTCCATTTATGGCCTACCATCTACGTCCTCTCTTAAGTAGGTAATTAGAGCTTGAGATGGCTTTCTAAAAAATAGAACCATCTAGGGTCCTTCTTCCTAAATAAAATTGTCTTCCTCCCTACCCTCCAGGTATTTTTATTTGATAATATTGGTCCCATGATTATCTTATTTCATAACTTTCCACCCAAATTTTGTAGTAAGGGCTTGATTCATACTTTTTATTCTTCTTATCCCAAGTCCTCTAAGGGGACTTGGGGAGGCAAACTTTATCCCATGCCACCAATGAGAATAAAAATCTATTTTTTTGTGCCCCTCCATAGAAAAAAAAGTTGTATTTATTGATTCTCTCCAAAATTTTGTTGGGGATCCATAACAGGGTCATGAAGTAAATAAGAATACTTTACAAGGAGATTTAGAGGATTTGTAAATTGATTCCCTATGAGATGAGGGTTCCTTTCCAACCTACCAATTTTTTGGGATTCTTTCTGCCAAAGGATTCTATAATTCCATTTTTATCTAGCCATAAAATAGTGGCATGCCAAGATAGGTTGAGGGAGGGTTTTTGATTTTGCATCTCATGATGTCTACCAATCTATTTTGAATGGAAGGCAAAGTATTCAATAAGTATGCAAATATTTTGTTAAAGTTAATGAATTGACTTGATGTTCTTTCATAGCTCACATGAATTAATTTGATTACTATTGCCTTTGAATCTGAAGCCTCTCTGAGAAGAAAAGTGCCATCTATAAATTACTCATGGGTGAATAGGCCAGTCTTTTGTGCCACCTTTAGCCCATTAATTAAGTTTTATTTTATATCCACTTGTAAAAAAGTTCCCAAGGTTTTAACCATAAATATAAATAAATAAATATGGGCTCACCTTGCATGATCCCCTAGTTGGCCAAGAAGAATCCTTTAGGAACCCAATTAATTAGGATAGAATACATGGGGGCAGACATACAGCTATGGATCAGACACCTAATATCCACTTTGGAGCCAAACCTATTTATAACCTTATCCATAAAGCTCAAATAAACCATGTCATATGCTTTATTCATATTAATTTTGAGGAACATTCCTACCTTGGTGGATTTGGCCACTGAGTGTAGATTTTCATAAATAATTAAGATTGCATCTATGATTTATCTACCCATCATGAATGTGACTTTTTATTCTATAATGACCCCTTCAAGCAAGGGTTGGAGATGAGTGACCAATTTTTTTGTGAAAATTTGTTAAACCATGGATCAAATTCTTATGGATTTAAAATCATTTAGTTGATTTTCTCTTGGTTTCTTAGGTATGAGGGCCAAGAACATGTTGTTCAACTCCTTCAAAATAGTTCCCACCCTAAAGAATTCTAGACTATAAATTCCACCTCAAGGTGGATTATGTCCCATAACTTCTGGAAAAATAGAGGGGGAATCCATCAAGACTAGGGGCCTTATTTCCTTTTATTGAGAAGACCACCTATCTAACCTCCTCTGGGGAGGTAGGTTTGTAGATCTCTTAATAATCCACCTAGGAGATGGCAGAGGAAAGGTTATACAACATATTATCCTCTGTATAAGTGTCAACAGAGTCAGTTTATTTTAGCAAAATTTTAAAATGGTGAATGATTTTTTCATTGATGACTTCTTCATCTCTACATTTAGATCCATCCTCAAGAAGGAGTTCAAATATTTTATTAGAATTTCTATTGTTGAATGTTGATTTGTGGAAGAATTTTGTGTTCCTATCCCCTTCCTTTATCTAGGTACATCTAGACTTCTAGTTCCATAATGATTCCTCTTTGGCATCTAGATTATGGTAGGAACTTAGTAGGTTCTTCTTAGCATTGACCAAGTTTTCATCAAAACCATTGATTGCCATTTGTTCCTCCAAGATGTGAAGGTCTTCCAATAAGGCATTCTTTTGGATCAATATATCCCCAAAGACTTATTTGTTCCACACTCTAAGTTTTCTTTGATAAAATTAAGTTTTTTGGCTAATATGAACATATCCATACCAGTAACTAGTTCCTTCCACCATTCCTTGATATAGTTGTGGATTTTGGATGATGGAACCACATGCTCTTGAATTTGAATGGTAGATTTTTGACTTTGGAAATTCTATCTCCTTCAAATACAATTGGGTTGTGGTCTAACCCAATTATTAGTAGAGAGGAAAGATATTTGGAGAAGTGTAATAAAAACCAAAAATCTATTTAGTCTTACTTGGATAAGATCCTCCCCCATTCTTCTATTAGACCATGTAAATGGGTTTCCTTTGAGGTAGACATACACTAATCTAGCACTAATAATGAATTTATATAAATCTACCATGATTTTAGTGAAGTATAAAATTATAACTTTCTTTTATGATGGATTTAAGGTCAAGTTAAAGTCTCCTACCATGATCCATTTCCATTCCCCACACAACTTCCTAAAAATTACTAGTTCTTCCCAAAGTTTCTTTTGCCCATCTCTAATGTTGGGAGCATAAATATTATAGAAAATCCATTATTCCTTTTTAGATTTATCTTTGAACAAGATGGATATGTGGTTATTTCTATAAGTTAAAACTTATCTTTCTAAGAACTGAGTGTTTCAAATAACTTTCAACCCTCCCAATGCCCTTGAGGAGCTCACACTAGTACAACCTACCTTAAACTAAAGTTTATCATTGCAATTATTGAGAGATAACTTGGACATCTTAGTTTATTGTAATAGGATTAGTGAAGGGTTATGTTTCTTTCTCATGTTTTTGACCAACCTTTATTTAATGACATTGTTAATCCCCCTTATATTCCATGAAATGAGCTTCATTTTTTGAACTTAACAAAGTGGCCTTTAAGGGTTTTTTAATTCCCTTTAACTATCTCATTAGCAGTTTCTTTTTTCCTGACTGAGAGGTTAGAAACCCTCCTTGATAATCTAGGTGATTTACCCACATATATTTTCTTCCTTCCCTTTTTAGCTTTGATTGGGGTTCATTGGTATAATTCATACTTGATAGTTAGTTTAGGTAAGGGGGAAGTGGAACATTGTCCATATTCATTGGTTCTCTCCTTCTTGACTAAGTCTTTAAGTATAAGATAAATTATACCCCTTGAGTATAGGATAGTTTGTCTAAACATAGGCCCTTATCAAACTTTCATGAGGGTGATCGTAAAATCTCAGGTGGGGTAGTTTGGACTCAGCCATAACCATTAAAATCAGAGCTAGGTATGGTCATCAAAAGACTTCCTTGGTTATAGCTAAGAAAAGCATCATGGGGAGAGGAAGGTTTTAGTAAATAGAATTTTTCCTAAGAACCCATTTATGGGGCTTGGGTTAAAGAACTTATCCTTTATCAAACCATTTAGGGAAGAGGGGTTGGCAACGAGTCAGCTAAAGGGGGTTCAGGAAGGTCAACCTTAAATAGGTAATAAAAAAGGTGGGAAGGGATGATCAGAGTGGTTTGAGCCTCTAAATCTAGTTATTTTTCCAAGGTGGGGGTTATAAGGGCTAAGATTGGGGAGGCGTTGGTTAAAGGGTGAAATCTAGGTCTTTGGCTAGAGAAGTAGGGGAAAGGGAGGGGGGGTTTGGACCAGATCACTTTCAATATCTAGGGCTAAGGTTTGGGTTGGGCCAGAGGATAATATTTTTATGTATGACTTAAGATGTTACATTTATTATAAAAATAAGTATATTGTTCATACTCAATGGATTGGGACCACTCACTATACTTGGATTTTATCTTGATTTTATGTAAAAGAAGCTTGTCTATTGGGATGAACACATGAAATCTCATAGCCACCATTATTCTTCTATAAATTTTGAATGGGTCAATTGCAATGGGCTGACCAAGAGATTTAGTAATGCCCATTATAACCTATATTTCCCAAAACTCTAGTGGGAGCTCAGGAAGAAACACCCACATGGGAATATCTTTAAGAGATGAACTACTGAGGTTGGTTCCTAATTTCCATTTCCTAGTACTAACATTAGATTTTCACATGAACTAGGGGCCTTCCATGAGGAATCTAAATTAGTCTTCCTAAAGGTTGAATTTCATGAGGAAGAAGTTCCTTGAAATGGATACTACCTCCAGTTGGCCTTTGGGATGCCACTTGTTGTTAGCCCACTTATGAAAGGAGTCAATATTAGGCCAAAAACTATTGACTTTATCAACAATAGAATTGGATAGCTTATTGTTGGAATTTTACACCATAATTTCTAGGATGTTGATCTAGATTTCATCATTTTCTATGGTGGGATCAATATAGTACTCACATCATTCTTAGTTAATTGATCTCTTACCCATGACACATTCCACCCAAGATAGTTTTGTTTGGGTTGTTTTGTAGTTCATGGGGCCTTGTTAGGGGAATGGTCAACCAAAATTGAGTTAACCACATATTTTTTACTCTTATCCTCTTCTTCTAGTAGGGCATCTATGTTTCTTACACCCAAATCCCATTTCATGCACTCAAACACTGCATCAAAAATTTGAATGTTTTCCCTCTCCTTTAATCCTTCTGTATCTTCTTATCCTTCTATAGTGCTCAACAGGATGAGACAAATACAATACTCTTATTTACCAATCCTATAATCTATTTATATATATAAGATCTCAAACCTTTATTTTCCATTACTATTATAGATAAATTTCAATGTCAAATACATAAGCTATCCAAAATCACCTTTAGATTATCTCTAGTTCATGACAAGTGTTCTTGATCCTCTTGAATAGGTCCACTCTAAGCAATCTAGAGTTCAGTGTACCCCTATCCACTTAAGTTAGCCATGTCTCATGTCAAATAATGATTAGTTTTTAAACTTTAAATCAATCTTTGGGTCTTCTCACACATTTCATAATGATAGCTATATGAAATCATCAAAATATTCACCTACAAATACATGTCAAGAGTCACTCATTAAATACATTTGATATTCACTTGGTTCAAGTATATACACTTTTTCACATTGATAAATATTCCCTATTCTACCCAAATTATGAATCATTCACAAGAAGCAGCCATGATCCAAGTCAAAAGCCTTATAAACCAATTCAAAATATATCATTTTCAATCATCTAAGCCATCTCTTAGATACATACACATAGTTAAAGTATAATAATTACAAATTCATTCTAGGTGGGAGAACTATGTGGGATTGATTTCCTTCCTTAGAGTATTAGATATATAGGAAACAGTCAATCATCAAGAAGATCATTAAGGTCATCTCAGTGCTTTACACTCCCCTATTTTTTTGTATGTTTTCAAGCTATTAAATTTACCTAATGGTTTCCAAGATAAGAGAAGACAAATAATGATCCTGAGTAGCCAAAACCTAGTTGAAATATATCATATTACTCAACATCCATAAGTTAAAAAGGTGTATCGATGATTTTTTACATAAATTTGATTGGGATAATTCCATGATAAATTAACTTGAGTGTACCACATTGTTGTCCATCTATAGTGGACCTTTCCAAAAAAATTCTCTACTTTTACCTTTGATCTTTCATTTCTAAATTTTGGATTTCTCTATCTTTTTTTATCAATGGTCTATCACAGTCAACTAAGATAAGTCTACAATCAATAGACTAGAATGCATTGTATCATCGTCTACTTATAGTTAACCTATACAAATTTTATTTTTGTTTTTGATTCTGATCCTAAATAGGTATAATCACCTCTTATTTTTATCTCCATTTATAGACAATTAGAATAGTTAATAAAAATTAATGTGCAAGATAAGTATATTTCTTCTTGGTGTTTCCCAAAAATAGAAATAATCCATATTTAGTAATTTTAAAAAAATAGATTAGTTAAATATTGTATATCTTTAACATTCTAATATTTCTAGTTTTACACCTATATAATTGCATAAACATTTATTTGATTTATCAAAAATAGGGTAAAATAAAATCAAGGATGGAATACACTTGTAATTAGGTAAACCATGTCTCTTGTGTCATGTCATTTAGATATGATGCTTCCTTATTGAAGCATTGGAGAGTTATGCTTCTATTTTAAAGCACTTGGATAATTTTAGTGAGATTATGCCCCAAATTTATGTACTAATACAAGGGCATGGTTTGTAAAGATAAATTCCCAAACCCTCACTTAAGAATGAGTAATGCCTAAGCTATTAAGCATCACTAAGCCTCAACTACACTATTCATGTAACTGATATTGAACCCAAAGATGAAATGTGGGAGCCACATATTGGGCTCATGGAGTAATTCTTATGTCATCAAGAATCACCGAACCTCGACCACATTAACCATATAATTAAATTAACTTCTACAAATGGACTTAAAAATTTAAAGTGCTCACTTTTAGGTACCTTTAATACAAAATAATAATAATAATAATGTTTATGTGCATGAACAATGTTCATGCCTCCATAATGTAATCCAATTATTTCCAACATTATATAGAATTATATGCATCTATATCTCATTTATCCCAAAAATAAAAACTAACCACCTATAACTCATGTTATTATAAAATGTTTGCATATGCCCTTAAAATGTATCTGAATTTGTAAATATATGAAAACTTGTGCTTTTATTTCTGTAAATGTAATTACATATGAAAAAAATTGTCTCATATATGAACCAAACTAAAAAATGAACCACTCTAAAATATATGAATCTTGTAATCTATGTCAAAATATAAATCAAATTGATAATTTGAACCTCTTTGAACTCTGTAAATCATGTAATCTATGTAAAAATCTAAATTTTATATTAACGAAGGTTTTAATAACTATGACAAGCCCACTAATATGCCCCCTTTTGAGATGAGAAATGTAACTTGTGAATTATCATATCAAAAGAAAAGAATTAACTAAATCATGTTCTAC
The DNA here is from genome assembly GCA_037957365.1 of Torreya grandis. NCBI lineage: Eukaryota > Viridiplantae > Streptophyta > Pinopsida > Cupressales > Taxaceae > Torreya > Torreya grandis. Next base: position 1,495,977 of record JARHVA010002144.1, on the reverse strand, counting down.
AAAAGGATTTAATCATATAAAATCATGTGCTAACATGTGGATAATAAATTATCATATTAATGATAAATTTTAATTCATATATGAGACATATTACAAGGCATACAAGTGTCATGTCAAGATACATATAAAAATTAGGTAAGTAATATTAGCCATCACTAATATAAGTACTAAATAATGAAATACACAAGAAGGTGAATGATGTGAATCATGGAACCTCAAAAAAATGGAGATGTGCATGATATGTATCATAACATCACAAACTCAACAAGTCTAATACATAATCCTAGATTTATCCACTCATAATCACACAATGTCATGGCCATTACATACACAATAGAATCACATAGAATAACACTCAATGTCACATAAACCCAAGGGACACACATGAAGAGAGGTCATATAATGAAAATTGTAATGATTAATATTTTTAAAAGAGATCAAGGGCCAAATAAAAATTCATGTAATGAAAATTAAATCCATGAACAATCATGAAATAAGGCCAAGGGCCAAAGAAATAGGCATATAATGATACACTCTATCACACAAGATCATGTATAAAATAATAAGTAAATAGGAATAATCAATAATTAACCTATTAAAAATGAAACATCATCATTTGAAGCATAAAAAAAGTGAAACGAGACTACAATATTAATCTATGTCAATGTCACAACATACTAAAGCAGCATTTCCATGACAGGTAACACTTATAGAATATAATAAAAATCAAAACGTGTAAACAATGAATATAGATCAACATAATAAATGTAAATTCCATAAAAATATATAACATGTATCAATGTAACCTATAAAATGGGATTCTTCTAATATTTTAATGGTCCTAGGTAAAGGAATGTCCTACATCTGTGCATTTGTGCATCTATCTATCATGTGTAATACGTATGTCCTACATCTCACTCATATATATAATTAAATTTATGCATGTGAAAAAACATATTTAATCTACCAAACATGTGATAAATGATATAAATAAATAATGAAAACTAGCAAACATGTCATGCTTAGTTCCTTATTTTTTATTTTTTAAATATTTTTATTTTTTTATATTTTTGAAATATTTTACACAAATGTAAAAAAGATAACCAATAACCTCATCAAGGGGATTATCATGTGTATTTATAATATATTACTTGTAAATGGTAACCTTTTATTATAAAGTAATGTAATATGTTATTGTATCTAAGTTTGAATCATGACTCTTATGATATTATGTATGATGAGTGACTCTAGGTAGGTATCATGAGAAAGTTTTTATATAGTAAGAAAAACATGTGTTTGTTCATTTTAGAACATGATGATATATTTACAATAATACATTATGAAATGATACTATATATCATGGATACTATGAATCCTATGTAACTCTATGATGTAATGGACATTGATCATATAGTAAATTCCACTATTCCCTTTAGAATTATCTATATAGAATGAACCTTAGTAGGTAGTATAACTTACTATCTAGGATGATCCTGAATAGATACAATAACTAAATATTTTGATAGGGGTGGAGGATGAAATGTCTCTATCTAAATAGACACTCATATGAAACATTGATAATATGACCACATGAGTACCATGTGTATTTATGACACAACTATGTATTGAATATGGTAGTACATGAATCTTATGTATCCAAGGGCATCCTAACAAAATATCAAATACTCACATGCTCGATAAGTCTAGGAATAATTTAGTAATTATTTTGGGGCCTACCTCAAGAGATAACATAATGAATCCTAAGGGGAATTATTCTTTACCTTTAAATCCTTTGACTATCCATCTTGTATCCATTAAATATTCATTTGTATATTCAAGAGTATGAAGAAGTGTCATTGTACATATGCTTTTGCTTGAACCATTATATACCATCAAACTATGTATAGGTTATAAATCAATGAATGTTTGAATAAATAATGATGTATAACTAGGATCATCATCAACAATCTTATTGTCATAAAATGTTATTGTAGGTCTTGTAAAAATGTGCTTGTAAATGTACCAATAATATGATCCAATGGGTAATAATATGTCAGAGGATAAGGATGTGAATTGTATATCATATACACCTCAGTAATATCCTTTATTTCTATTATTTCATGATTCATAAGGGGATTAGAAAAAAAATAAACTTTACATTCCCATTTGGTTGTAGTCTTGAATCATTCATAGGTTCATTAAGATCAATAATTTTTTCATCAATGAGATCTTATATCTTGTGCCTTAGCTTGAATAATATATTTTTATAATGTTCATCACATAGATGATAGTCATAATATACATTAAATTAATATCTTATAGGATAAATTATACTCACATCAACCCCTTGTAGGGAAACAAGATATATAAGTCTAGTAACTTTGATAGTAGGATATGAGGTTGAGGTAATCAACAAAATTACCTCCTTTGTGGAGTGAATAACACAAGTTAATTAGTAGGTTTTGATATTACATTAACTATTATATTTGATTCATTATTATTATAATTTTATTTAACCTTGTAAATTGGTTTGATTTAAAACTTTGTAGTTTATTTAGTTTTAGTATTAGGCATATACTTGAGTTCATTCAAATGTATCAGCTAATTTATCAATCTCAAAATGTATGGAATAACTCATCAATAATTTTAATTTATTAGACACAATGGATTCATGGAGATGATAAAGTAAACTTTAATTTAAGATTACTTATATATCACTTCTAGCCATAGTGTTTTTCATCTTAGAAAGTATGGTATTATACAGAAGCACAGAGTCACTTATTAGTTCATTGGGTCCTTACTTAAGTTTACAATATGATCATAAGAAAATTTATCACTAATATACATCTAAAAATGTGTTATAAATTAATCAACCAAAGGATTTAATTCCTTAAATAATTGGAATGGAAGATCATAGAATCATTTTAAATCACATTCCTTAAGAATGCATGGGAATAAATTAGTTATAAACATGTCATTAGATGCATAGTCCAAAGATGTTGCTTGAAATGATATTATGTGTTAATTTGGATCACCTTTATCATCATATAATGTAAGATTATGAGTTGTTAAACCCATAGGTAATGGGTAGGATAAGATAGTTAGGGCTAATGGATTATGAAGTAATGCATGAAAATAAATTCAATGACTTCCTCTAGAATCACATTGCTCTAACTACAACACCATATCTTATAGAGTTGTAAAACTCTACTTGTTATAACCCCACCTTTTTAATCAATATTTAAACTAAAAAAATACATAAATTACATACATAAAATAATCTTTAATTGTTTATATGATTATTGTTTGGTAACTAAATGCATCTAAATCATTAATTGTAAAAATATATTAACCTACTAGCTAATAATATGATTCATTTAGTTTCCAAGTAGTCTAAATAAAATTACAAGATAAATTAAGTGTACAATGGAAATAATTAACTATGATAAACACTTATATAATCCACATTTCAGCCATAAATAAGCTTACAAACACTATTTTCATAATATTCAAAACTAATTACAAGTCTCATAGCCATTATTATGTTGATTATCCATCAAAAAATAATGTACAATATGTTACATTTTACTACAAAGTCAAATATATAATAAAATGTGTACAATAATAAAAAAATAGCTTCACAACAACTTAATGATCCATAGATATAACTTGAGTATGATCCCCAATGATTGAAATAGCTGAGAGAGAGAGAGAGAGAGAGAGAGAGAGAGAGAGAGAGAGAGAGAGAGAGAGAGAGAGAGAGAGAGAGAGAGAGAGAGAGAGAGAGAGAGAGAGAGAGAGAGAGTATCATCTGAGTGATTTACCTCTAACCAAGACCAATGATTTCTATCACACCTCCCCACTAGGAGTGGCCCTACCCTTCACAGAGAGGAAGATAAAAATAGTGTGGATAACAAGAAATCAATTAGAATTATGTGTACAATCACTAATACATGTAGCAGTCAAATAGACCATGGAATCTAATCCTCTATCTAAAATGACATTATCATACACATTTAAACTATAAAGTACAATAGAATGACAATGTCTAATATATAATATTACTTTGGCCAAAGTTTTCATTATAGAAATCAGATCTAAAAATATGATTCAATTTCACTTACACAAAAATCTTTGCTACTAAATCATGAATATAAAATGATATCATGGGACATGTATATGATTTTCATGTTATCATCCTAATATAAATATCACCTATTATCTAATAATGTAGTCTAATAATTTTCACTTAATAATCAAAATCAAAATAACACAAATTGTGACATACACTCAATAAAATAGTAATATATTGTATAATTAATCATAATCCATAATCTCATTGTTTCCCTACATTTAACCTCAAGTGATATACATAGATTCATAAAATAAATTGTGTTTGAAACCCAAATATATATAAAAGACTAGAAAAAAATCAAATCATTCTAAATCCCTTCTCGAACATCCTTCAAACATAGTTCATATGTGTGTGTGTGTGTGTGTGTGTGTGTGTGTGTAAAAACTCATCCAATAATAAAATATACATCATCTCAAAATATATCTCATAAAACTTATACAATGAGTTTCTTCTCAAATATACCAAAATACCATTCAAATAACTCAAACAAGCTCAGAATAACCATTGAAAATTATACAGTTTAATAAGCTCCTTTATAATCCTTAAAAATTTCCATATTATTTTATTATAGGTATAATTATCATAATTTTCACTAATATAAAAGAGTATAGCCTTGTAATTATGTTAAATACTCACTCAAACCAATAGAAACCAATACAAAATAACTAAAATATATCATAAGAATTAACAATCTATTTGAGTATATCATAAGACTAGATACCTAGTCCAAAAGTCACATTATAACCTATAGCCATCTAAAACCATCTCAAAAGGGAAAACTAAGAGCTTAGACTTAATATCTCAAGTTAGATGGCTACAAATTTGAAAACACAGCTGAGTATAATCATCACCATTGTGTGTGTGTATGTGTGTGTGTGTGTGTGTGTGTGTGTGTGTGTGTGTGTGTGTGTGTGTGTGTGTGTGTGTGTGTGTGTGTGTGTGTGTGTGTGTGTGTGTGTGTGTGTGTGTGTGTGTGTGTGTGTGTGTTTGTGTGTGTGTGGTTTTCCATCACTAAATTTACATGTTCAAATTTCCTCATAACTAAATAATGCACCGGTCTATACTATTCTCTCCATAATCAACATCTATCATAGATCATAAGAGAGAAACAAGTATTTTCATGATTTAATATCTTTGAATACATAAATAAAAGTAACCATCTTTATTTATACTTTTATATATGTAAATGTGTACAAGTTTATGTTTCCTCATATACATATAAGACTCAAAACTCACTTATCACTTACAATTGTACAAACTGCTCAGTTATATGTGTATATATAAATAGATTTCATTCTCTCATATATAGTTACACACACACACACACACATTAGGTTTATATATTTCATCTACCACAAGCAAAATGACCCTAAATCCTAGGCTATTGATGAACCAAAATAAGTATTAACAAATATAAATGTGTGTGTGTGTGTGTGTGTGTGTGTGTGTGTGTGTGTGTGTGTGTGTGTGTGTGTGTGTGTGTGTGTGTGTGTATAAAATAGGTTTATGAAAACTTTGAAAGGATAATGGGTTAGTCAAGTTCTAAGGATAAACATAATCATGCATTAATCTTATCTAATTTCCTTCAACTATGGATCTCGCCCAGCATTAAAATACTATTAAAATAAAACCATACACAAATTTGTATTTCCATTCTTTAGTTTTTAATAATCCTTTAGTCAATAATATAAACTCAACTGGGATGTGTTTAATGTTTCAAGATCTTCCCATCTAAAATACTCAAATTTTCTTCTGATAAAGGCTCATATAGGCTTGGCATTATGTGTATAGGCTTGTATATGGAACTGAGTTCCATCCCTAGGTCTATATACATAAATCCCTAATTTTTATTTTGTAAAAAACTACCATTTTACTCATTTAGACAAAATAAACTAGACCCATAACAAGAATTGATTTTATTTTGCAAACTAAATCTACAATCAATAAGCAAAATAACAAGTTAAAATTAATCTGATCTATTCTTGAAATGGATGTTGTCTAGATGAGAAAAATGGAAGTTTCTTTCTCTTTATTTCTAATCTCAAATATCCTTCCCCTCTCTATCATATCCCCTTATATTTATTTCTCACCTTTTTTCTTATTCTTTTTCCCTCATCCATGCACATTTTTCATGTCCAAGATATTCTCCAACTATTCTACCAGTTCATCATTATTGGCCTAAGATTAATCATGCCCAAACTTATTCATGGCTATCATTAACTTGCATTCATTCCAATAATCCATCATGGTGATTCATTCCACTAATCCAACATGGTGGCTTTGAAAACCCTCCATCTCTTTCAAGAGTGGATTCAACTCTGTGATAATTTTAGATCAAATAACTAAACAAACCAAAAACCCTAACTTTGTTTACCTTTTACTTTTTGACATTTGTCAATGAAACATCATAATATTAAAGTCTAGAAAATCCCAAAATAAAAACTTATTTTTTTATTATTATTCAACTATGTAGTATGCCAATGGTTATAACAACCAAACATAATGTCAAAGTTTTGGAGTTTATTTAAATCAATTTACTTTGGGGTATTTTACCTCTTTTATCTCATATGCCATGTTTCCAAAGGGCATAAGGTGACCCATCAAAATAAGATAAATCAAGTAACTAAATGAGGAAAATAACACTCAAACCTCCAATAACTAAAAATGCAGTCAAAAATATCAAAACAAAGTTAGAAGCCTATAGATATTTAAGAACACATCTAAACAATATAGGGGATTCTCATATTAAGAAATTTTTGACAAGTACTGAACTAATTAATGTAAACAAGACTCATTTATTGTTAACCAATGAAAACAACATCCATTTTAATTAAGCAACTAGATGTGGTGTGTGCATGGGTTTGGCAGAGTTCTCTGAACCACCAATGCTAGTATTTACATCCGCCTTTTTGATGACACTCTCCCTCTTTATTGCCTATGAGGGCAAGGTAATCATATAACCACCTTAATTAAATGAATGGATAGTTAGTCTAAAATCACAATAGTCATCAATATATTAGCATATATAGACTAATAAATGCAAATAATATACAAATGAAATCAATAATCATGATCATAAATCATATTATGATATATGCAACATCTATCAAAACATAATATTAATCATGAAATAGATCATATAACTCCTAATCATATAGTGTGCATATATCCATCTCAAAAATAAATATCAAAACTATAAATCATTAGTCTCATAATCCACTATTTAATGTTTAAATAGTTTTGTAGAGGAAACTAGATGTGACATCATCCCTCCCTAAAATAGGTCATCATCCTGATGACATTTATTTCAAAAATAGTTATGAAAATAAAAATAATGTTTAGTAGAAATATAAAAAATGTTCAATAGAAATATTATTTTATATAGATCAAGAAACAGCCTCAATAATTCCTCATAATCTTCCCATGTAGCACTATCCTCAGAATATTGGTCCTATTGTGCTTAACACACCACCTTTTCCCATAAGGAAATGGGGACCCATTTTCTCAGAATATTGACTTGATTTTGAGCCCCCTCTTCTATATGTTTATGCAAATTTTGAGAAAAGATCATGATTTGGCCTCTTATACTTTGGAAAGATGGAATTGATATGGTGTTTTCATAGACTAAATCTTTTTTTCTATTATATTTGTTACTTTAAGCTGATCGTTGTAGACTTATGTTTTCATGGACTAACCTTCTTTGAGATTCTTTGTCAGGATTTATGTTTTCGAGTTGTTCTCTTCAAAAAATTTATCCTACATGAATTGGTATTTGAGTTTATTATGTATAACATTTTGTTTGATGTAAGTTTCTCTACACAACATTTTCCCCACAATAATTTTATGGAAACAATTTCCTCAAATCAGACTTATTCTTGTAGACAATCTTGTCAATACACTTTTCCTGATAGACTTTCCCTTTGGCCTTTATTACATAGATATTTTGATATTTTGTCATGGATGAATGCCCTATGAATTATACCTTTAAGATTATTTTCAGATAGAAAGTACATTTCAACATTTTGAAATTTCCCTTTGGAGATTTTGAAATGCCCTTTTTACCTTGTCAACCTACCCTTTGGGCTTTATTTAATGTATCCTTTAACCTTTTTTTATGGCCATTTTGCCTTAAATAATTCCTTTAGGACTTTTGAAATTACCTTTTTGGCCCATCCAAACCTACCCTTCAGGACTTTTATCCTACATCTTTGCCTTTTTAACCTTTCCTTCAGACATTTCATCTGAGACACTTTCCCCAAGCCAATTGAATTCCTTCAGATATTTTATCTAAGAGAATTAGGTTTTTGGGAGAAATTTTGTGGAAATTTTATCTAAAACAATTCCCTCAATTTAATTCCTTCTAGAATTTTGAAATGACCCTTTTCCTCTGACTTAACCTTTGGAAGTTTTTTCAAGGACACATATTCCTTCAAACTTTCTAAATATACCATTCAACCTTTTGAAAGTGCCTTTTAGGAATTTTTTGGTTACCCTTCAGAACCTTTATAAGGGCCCTTTCCCATTGAAATGTATCCTATGAAGTAAACCCTTTGGTAATTTTCACCATAAAGTAGACCCTTTGGCCTTTTTAAACATTCCCTTTGGGACTTTTGTCTTGAGCATTTTTTTCCTACAAAACTATCCTTTAGGACTTTTTTCCCTAGGCTATTTCCTTCAAACTTTGTGTCAAAAAAAAATTTCCAATACAAAAAGCCTGAAACAATTCCCCCAAGGGAACATGCCATTCAAACTCTTTGAACTAACCCTTCAGGCATTTTAAAAATGACCATTCAACCCTTTTTGAAGTGACCCCTTACCCTTTGGGACTTTGTCCTAGACCCTTTCCCCTCCAAGACTTAACCTTCAAGACTTTTGTATCGGGCCTTTTTCCCTTTGGCCAGTTCTTTTGAGACTTTTATCTTGGGCCTTATATCCTTCATCCAATTCTTTCAAACATTTTTTCTAAAACATCATGCCCCTTGGCCCTTTTATGACCATCCCTTTAAGCATTCATTTAGACTTTTTGTCTAAGATAATTGAGTCTTCAATAAAATTGTTGTGAACATTTTATCCAAAATAATTCCCCTGATGAAATTCCTTTGAAATTTATGTCTCAAACATTTTATTTGACAAAATTAGGGTCCTAACAATAGAAATTCCATGACAATTCTCTTGCAACAATTTCCCTAAAACAAATACCAAACTACCAAGTGGTACCTTTGTTTGGAGAGAATGTAAATATTTTTTGATCTTAATTTAATATTTTATCCTAGTCCCAAATCATATTTTATTAATATAAAACCTTAGAATAAAATATTCATGCAGGGTCCTTTATACATATTTTCCATAAGTATTATGCTAAGTCATTTTTCGCTTATGTTTGTAGGAGCATGGAATCCTAAAGAAATGACATGTGTCAAGTTGATGAGATTAAATTTTATATTTGTATGAACATCATTTAATATTCATGAGGATGTCATTTGATAATCATGTGAATTTTAAATTTAACATTGGTAACATGTCAAGTTGTTGAGATTAAATTTGACAATCGCTTGGATGCAATTGATGGTCGTGAGGACATCAAATGATGGTCATGCAAATGTTAAATTTAACCTTGGCAATGGCTAATTTACAAAATTAAAATTTATAGTAATGTAGACATCATTTAAAGGTCATGAAGATGTCACTTGATGGTCACACAAATTTCAAATTTAACCTAATAAATTACCCATTTGGATTCAAATCAATATCCTACAATGTGCATCCGCTCGAGCCCACTTGATCAAATGACATGAGAGATAGTTGAAATGTTAAATCTCCATGAGAGTGAAAAGTGTCACCACTGTAAGATCTTGTTGCAAAGATCTAATGACCCATAAGAAGATGTAGGGAGCCTAGTACATAGATCCAACAAACCGCATTAAACCATTACATAAAGATCGATAGTGCAAAATCAATATAGACTTTTCAAAGGTCCCAAAACTAGAAAAAATTTACCAAGTGGCACACTCACATTCTATCATGCAAAGGATTGATGGTGTGAGTCCTAGGTGGACTTTTCAAATATCTTGGACTCTATCAGGTGTTGACACATGTCACATTTTGAAAGCTAGCAGGGCATTATGGGCAAAATACTTAGATATTTAGACACTTTAGCTATATATATCAATATAAATTGGGCCTCACAGTTAAGATAGAGTATGAACATGCATGTATTAATCTAAATGGAAAATATAAAATTGAAGATACAAATTCCATAAAAAGCATGGGTGAGCATACAACACATAGTTTAGATTAGTCATGGCTAATAGTAGTGCCACTAGTTCTAAAACATTGGTAAAGTGATTTTGGTCCTTCATGCATATGTTAGAGTTCCATTTGAAGGTAACTAATCTAAAATATCAATAGGTTTTTTTCACAACCTATCAAAAGAAGCATGCACATTTTTTTATAAATGGTGTATATTCTGAAGTTTGCATATAATTTGAACTATAATTGTAAAAATTACCTCTGTCTTCATACATGTGCACATGCTCCATAGTTTTAGCAAAGGCTAATTTAAACTGATAACTATAAGTAGACTCTTATATAGTTTTAGACCATAGTTAGAACTCATGTTTTGGCTATCACATGTAATGACCTTACATAAACTTAGAGGATGAGGTGACCCCTTCCCCAGTTATAAAAATAATTATAATCCAACTTGGATTTTTGTCAAAGAATTTTTTAATATAGGAGCAGCATTAGTTTTAATCATCAAAAAATGTGTTTGTGTATTTTCTTTCCAATTTCTATGTAATTAGATATTTTATTCAGTTGTATGTTTCAATCATCTTTAGTGTGAAAAAGTTGTGAATGGATTTTTGATTATTTTGATTGATGTACGAATATGTAGATATGAAAAAACAATTAAAATACTAGTAAATAAATTGGTTAAGATAGTCAAGTTCAAATTCATTGATTCATAATTCTGATTGTGCATGAGTGCTTTCTTGGATGTAATTTTTTTTGTGTGTACAATACCTAACTCATATACTTCACTAGCTTGATCCATAATCTCCTGATTAAGGGTGTGCAATAGCTACCCTAAAAGGATCAACCTTTGTCTGAGGCTTTTGAATTTTTTACATATTTATCTCCTTAGACTTCTTATCCATGTCTTACTATGTATGTGTAATTAGTACTAGCAATAAGTATAGGTTCTGAGAGAATTTGTTCTTTTAGAAACTAGCCAAGGAAGTAGTTCCTAAAAACTACATAAGCTTTCTTTTCTACCTTACCCTTCTTTCTTGAGTTTATTTTGAGACCTACCCACTCTAGATTATAAACCAATCACCTATCCAACTCACATAGAGATTCACTACCCTTATTAGGAACCACACCTCCATCTAAAAACTTTATCAATAACCTACATGCCCTACCTATTATTCTATCAACAAGTTGAAATAAACCACATACTTGCAACTTGTGTCCTAGAGTGGAGTTTTAATCCATTAATATCTTAAAACATTAAAGGCTACCTTGTTATGGATATGGTGTGCATAAAACCCACACCAATAGTTAATTAGCACTAGAAGGAGGGATATCCCCCTGATCGTAGTAGTTATCCTTTATGTAGAGTTACACTAGAGTCACCCAAGAGAGTCACTAAATCTAATTTCTAGGTTGGTTTATTGGTCTCACCCTTTTCAAATCATAGGATACCTAGAACTATGCCAACAACCCCAGTTCAGAACAATCCCCCTCTAGTAGGGAACCCCTTACTTATAAGGAATCCTTTACCTATTAATCAACCAATGACTCAATAATAGCCCTTGTTAGTTATATATGCTATCACCATCCTAGGAGATGTGCATGATTTGCCTCAGAACCCCAAAATGTATTTGCCATCCTTTTTTACTTCAGGAGCAAGGACAGTAAAAGAATATATCAAATCAGTTAAAGCTTCTTTAAGATTAATGAATGTTGTATATGAGGATGTTAAATAAATATTATTCTCTTTTACTTTGATGGATGATACTTATTATTTGTATTTAAATCTAATAAAAAATTCAATCACTTCTTGGGATGAATGTCAAGAATATTTTCTTGTGTAATTTTGACAGGTCATTGCAATCCTGGTTTGGTAAACTAGTACTTCACCAGCATGAAGAGGGAACCTAATGAGCCCATTCATGATTTAAACACAAGATGGAAAATATGTACAACTATTTGACCTCAAAATATAAACTAGAGATGACATTATCATTGGAAATGTACAAGAATTCCTTGGACTCTATCACTACCATGTTATTGAGAAGAGAAATTATGGCTAACATTTTGGCATTATCATTTAAAGAGGCTATCACCAAAAATAGGTAGATCAACCCTTAGACACCTAAAGTGCCTAATGTCAAAAATGGTTTTCCATCACTAAATCTAATTCTACATGTAAGGTAGAATGTCTCGACATTCAATCAGAACCAATTATACTTACTGCCTCCAATAATGTGGACAACACAACCAAATTTTGGCTACTTAAATAATCATGTGACAGGTAATGGTTATCAATAAAACCATCATGTAGCTACACTTCTCATTGCCATTTTATAAGGTAAAGATTCCACAAAATCAAAACTATATTCTATTCAAAATATGGTTTAAATTTTGAATAATGATATCTTGAATATGTAAAAGAAGATGGGAAATGCAAATGACCCAAATGGCAATCAAAATACTAGATTCTATAGATACAATAGACTATTCAATAGGCCTAAATAATCTAACAAAATTTCAAAGATAAACATATTAGAGATGGCTCTTCCCAATTAGTGTAGAATTCATAATACTTCTAAGCATGGTGAGCTCAACTGTGTTGAATTTTGCACAACATTCAAAATCTTTCAAAGAGAGGTGGTTAGATAAGATCAGATGCATTATCCACCTAAGCATCATCCAAATCCTAGCTCTTCTAGCACTACCATTTTTTTATATTCATGAGTTTTTTTTAGGTGAAGATCATAATGAGATAGAGGACAACATGGATAAAGTTCACACTTTTTAGTAGTTCTAGAGAGGTATATAAAATATAAGGAATAAGTATCCACTCATAACATCGACTCTTCCAAATACCATGGTGATTTCTCCTAATCCTAAAGTAGACAATAATCCACCCCTTCCAAATGGGAATGATTAATAGAGTAAGGAAGAGCCAAGTAAAGGAGGATGCAACACTATCAAGGATATGAAGAAGATTGAGGTGAATATAAATCTTCATGAGTTAGCATAGATCACAAACCAAAAGGAGTTGTTCTTTAAGTCCATCAATGGGAAAATGCCTATGGAAAAAGTGAAAGCCTTGGTAGATAAATCAAAAGCATCTAACACTAACATCATCTACAAGACAAAGCTAGAATTTATACCCTTTCTACTAACTATCTAGGCATTCGATAAGAATATTTATAACTGCTTAGTTGATTTTGGAACATCTACAACTATCATGCCTACATCTATATGTCAAAATCTAGGTTTGATTCTAAGCTGTTCAAAGAGGATAGTTTCACAATTAGATAAGATAGTGGTCCCAGTAGTTGTAGAATTAAATAATGTGTGCATTCAAGTAACCTCTGAGCCAAGAGTCCTAATGACCATTTATATTCTAGTGGTGAACATACCTAAAGGCTCCAGTCTACTATTAAGCTAAGATTGATCCAAAACACTCAATATATATCTCTCTATGTACTTTTCTCACATATGGTTTCCATGGAGAGGAGTTATGAATCAAATCAAAATTGATAGAGAGCTAAGAATGAAGTGTATCATTATAGAGTACAATGTCAAGAATGAATAGGTAAAGTATGACTCACCCAAACTTGGTATTTATATTTTTACTATGCAGAATCAAGTACAAAATCTAGAGCCTAAAGGTTCCAATCAACTATGGACTCTACACTTTGATGGTGCTAGATCCAAGTAAGGATTAGGCATATGAATCAAGTTGATTGATCCATAAGGTAAAAAGTTTTTGGTAGCAGATAGGTTGTAATTTCCATGTACTAATAATAAATTTGAGTATGAGGCTTTTATTTTAGGACTAAAATTTGCACTCAAGAATAATGTCAAGTAAATATCAATATTTGGTGACTCAAAGCTGGTGGTCAATCAAATAAAAAAATAAGTACCAAAACAAGATATCTTATTTGAAGAGATATAAGCATAGAGCATGGGCCTTGATTGAAATCTTTGAAGCTTTCAACATCATAACACTCCCTAGAGAGAAAAATTAGACTACTAACTCATTAGTTGATGTTGATACTAATCTTGAGCCACTACAAGAATCTAAGGTAAAAAAAATCTCAATTGAATTGGTACCTTGCCCCTCTGTTCTAGATAATGTATAAAATTTCTAGGTCTTTGATGATGACCAGTAGATTATCTAATTTTTAACCAATTCAAGGGAATTTGAATCCCAAATCATCAATGACAAGGATATTAATAAACTTTGCCATATGAATCAAATAAAGAGGGCATTCTTTATCTCAAAGAGAATCAAATTTTAGCTAGCTTGGTCTCCTTGGAGAGACCATTTGACATAGATCCTTAGGCATAGCAGTTAAGATAGATTAAAGTCAATGAATCAAAATTTAGAAATGAAAATCTAGGAGATGAGCACAACTTGTGTTATGTGAATATTGGTCTTAGTTGTACCCCAAAAGAGAGATAGTGAGTAAAGGATTGAATTGATTTATATATGGATGTCATCACCTGGACATATGAAGATCTAAAAGTTTATGACCCTCAGGTCATCACTCATATGATTCTATTGAAACTAGATCACAAACCATTCAAATAGAGGTAGATACCAATCAATCCTATTTTAGAGCCTCTCATTCAGAGAGAAGTGGAGAAGCTTTTAAATGCAAAAATCATCTTCCTAATCTGATATTCTACCTGGGTGGCCAATTTGGTCCTAGTAATAAAGAAGAATAGTGAGATCAGATTATGTGTGGACTTTATAAATCTGAATAAGGATTCTAAAAAGGCAATTATCCCCTACCTTCTCTGGGTGAGGTGATAAAAATAGTGAGTGGTTCTAAAATGATGTCCTTCTTAGATGGATTTTTAGGCTATAATCAAGTATTGGTGAAATCTAAAAATAGAATGAAAATGGATTTCACCATGAAGTGGGGAACTTATACATATAAGAGGATGTCATTTAGCCTAATAAATGTAGGAGCTACCTTTCAATGTGCCAAGGATCATGCTTTCAAAGGACTGATAGGAAAATACATAATCATCTATATGGATGATCTTATGATATTTTCAAAGGATCAGAAGGACCACATAAGTCACCTATAGTCCATATTTGAGAGATGCAAAAGTTTTGGTATTTTGTTAAACCCAAAGAAGAGCATATTTGAAGTGACTGAAGGTAAGATTTTGGGGCACATTATCACCAAGGATGGGATCACCATTGATCCAAATAGAATTTAGGTGATTTCAAAAATTTAGCCACCAAAAATCAAGAAAGAGATCAAATCATTCTTCAAAAATATTAAATTTGTAAGGAATTTTATCTCAAGATTTATATATATCATCAAACTTTTGAACACCATGTTCAAGCAAGATTCCAAAATAAAATGGTTAGATGAAGCCTAAAAGTCCTTCCAAGACATTAAATATGTAATATCATAGGTTTCAATGTTGATCAGCCCTAATTTTAGTAAATATTTCTACCTGTACTCATTTACTTTAGAGCATATGATTATTGTTATCATCACACAGAATAAGGATGAGACTGAGTATCCAATTGCATTTATGAACATGAATTTGAAAGATGCAGAGCTCAGGTACTTTATGATTGATAAATATATTTTTACCCTTGTCAAAGTACTAAATTTTCAACATTACATCTTGAGGAATAAAGTCATTGACATCATGATTAATCCTTATATCAAGCTCACCCTAACATAGAATGAGTTAGGAGAATGATGAGTCAAATGGATGGCCAATATACAATAATTTGACATAGAGATCAAGCCTAAAAATATCATTTGAGGGAAAGGCATTATTCAAATTATGACAACCAAATCTATGCATCATAGTTGAATAGGTATGTCAAGCTCAAATATATAAAGGAGAATGGTATACTGATATAATACAATATTTACTTATAGGAACTTATTCTCCAAAGATCAATAGAGAGAGGAGTAGAGATTTGAGATTCAAAGCTACTCATTACATGATCAAGAAGGGAGTCTTCTACATAATAAATTATGAAGGTATTTACCTCAGGTATGTATCTACAGAGGAAGCTAAATAAATCTTAGATAACTTACATCAAAAGATAGGTAATGGTCATCCTTCTAGGAATACCACAACCCATAAGATATTAAGAATGGGATACTACTGGCCAATATTTTTCAAAGATGTTCATGCTCATGTGAGAACATGCCATGAATGTCAAGCATTATCCAAGAGAGAATTACATGTAGCAATTCCATTACATCCATTTGTTGAAGGAAGGCCATTTTCCTAGTGGGATTTATACTTCATTGGTGTCATCAACCCAAATTCCTTATCAATCCATAAATTTGTACTTACTAGTATAGATTAATACATTAGGAGGACTGAAGCTATAGACACAAAGAATTGTAGAGCACAATATGTGATTTTATTCTTGGAAGAACACATAACAAATAGTTTTGGCATGCTTATTTCTTTGGTATCTGACAATGGACCAACTTTTATATCAACCAAATTGTTTAAATGGGAACACAAAAACCATATTGTTATCAAGTTAGCTTCTAACCATTACCCTTAGGGAAATGGAATTGTGGAATCAATGAACAAAAATATAATCGATGTAATTAAGAATTCAGTTGGAAACAAGCCTAGGGACTAACATAGTTTATTGAATTATGTTATTTGGGTAGACCAGACTAGACACAAGCAAGCCCTTAAATATTCACCTTACTTATTGACGTATGGACACAAGCTTTTGCTCCCAATTATGCTTAAGTTACCCACTTATTAGTTTATGTAGTACTATATGGAACCAAGCTATAAAGTAGAATCAAGATTGTTGGACATAATATAAATGGAAGATTCAAGGATTGAGGCCTTACAAACATTTAACAAAGACTAGGACATGGTCAATAGGTGGTTTAATAAGAGAGTGAAAGTTAAAACATTCAAGATTTTAGATCTAGAGCTACTTTGGGATAAACCCCATGATAATAAAGGACAACATGACAAGTTTTCCCCACTATAAATTGGACCATACCATATTTTAGAGATTATGGTCAATAATGTATTTCATCTAAAGGACCTCCAAGGTAATGAGCTTACATATCCAGTCAATAGATAGTTCCTAAACCACTACTTCAGGGATATATATTCTATTGATGTTACTGAGTAATGAGGGATATATGAATGTAGTTGTAAGATTAGATTAGATTTCTTGCTTTTTTAGAATAGTTCCCTACATTCATAGATTAGATTTCTTGATTTCATAGACTAGTTTCTTAATTTCTCAATTAATCTTTCCTTATTTTAGTATTTTTATTTCATAGATTAGATTTTGTGTTTTTTACATCAAATTTACCATTTTCTTAGAATAGTTCCCTGCTTTCATAAACTAGTTTCCTACTTTCTAGATTAATCTTTCCTACTTTTAGTATTTTTCTTTCATAGATTAGATTTCATGTTTTTCAGATTAGATTTTAGTGTTTTCTTAGAGTAGTTTTTCTTTATTTTCTCTAATTATCAAAATTATGTTTTGGTCTAACTATAACCAAGTTAAAATCCAAACCAACTAAGTTTATGACTTATGGAAAAAGGGAAAATTAAAATCTTGACACTTTGGGACTAGTTTATAGATTAGGTGTATTTCTGTGTTTTTGAGTCTTTAGGATGAAGATAGGTAATCATGGGTTATTCTAAATGGTTTCACAATTTAATACTTTTACCAGGCATGTGAAATTTGCTCTTAGAGTACTTCATACAAATTTAAAAAAATTCTTGTTTTATTAGATCAAATCCACTTATCACATTGAATACTTGTTGGGAATGATAACTATAAGAATAGATGTGGCTATCAAAGATGTTCTAATAATGATTTGTTTTATAATTATATCAACTCACTAGGGTTTTAACACTTCTCTTTTCCATTCAAGAAAAAAAGAAGAGAAAAAGAAAAATAAAAGAAGAACCAATGGATTCAAAAGAGAAAAAGAAAAGATAAATAAAATAAAAAGGCTCACATGATGAAATAAGGTTAATGTACCATGCATCATGATCAAAAGAAAATAATTGAATGAGAAGAGAAGGAGCCTAAGGTATCTCTATAAGGGTTATAAATGCTTGGATGGAAGAAGAACAGTGTCTGAGCTTCCCTTAATTTTGACCTATAATAGATACTAAAATTAAACATAGAGCCCCATCAAATCCTTTGAAAACCTCATCACAATAGGGGTTAAATAAACTAAACTTTTTAACACACACAGATCTAAGGAATTAAAAGGCTAGTATGTTGTGTGAATTAACTTAAGAGTCTCTTTTATGTTTATAATTTAAGTATTCTTATATGGCACACTTAAAATTGATTTAGGATTACAAACTAGAGTTTTGGGTTCTTGAATACTCATAAGTATTCTCCCTATAAGTTGTCATTTATTGTACCTAACACACCCCCTTTTCCCATAAAGAAATGTGGACCCACTTTTTCAGAATATTGTCTTGATTTTGAGCCCCTTCTTCTATATGTTTATGCAAATTTTGGTAAAAGATCATGATTTGGAATTGATATTGTGTTTTCATAAACTAAATCTTTTGTTTTATTAGGTTTTTTACTTCGAGCTAATTGTTTCAAACTTATGTTTTCATGGACTAACCTTATTCAAGAGTTTTTGTCAAGATTTATGTTTTTGGGCTTTTATATTCAAAACTTTTGTTTTGCATAAATTTGTATTTGGGTTTATATGTCAGATAATTTTTTTGATATAATTTAATCTTTGAAACATTTTCCCCATAGTAATTATGCAGAAATAATTTCCTCAAATCAAACTTATTCTTTCAGAAAATCTTGTTGATACACTTATCCTGATAGATTTACCCTTTGGCATTTTTGATATTGCCCTTCAGCCTTTATGAACTAGATATTTTGGGAATTTTTTAATGGATGAATGCCATAAAAAGTAGACCCTTTAGATTGTTTCTAGATAAAAAGTACCCTTCAGCATTTTTAAATTGCCTTTTAAAACTTTTGAAATGCCCTTTTTACTTTGCCAACCTAACCTTCGGGCCTTGTGCAATGTGTCCTTCATCCTTTTTGTTGTGGCTATTTTCCTTGAGAGAATTACATCAAGAATTTTGAAATTTCCCTTTTAGTCCATCCATCCAACCTACCCTTCAAGACTTTTATCCCATATCTTTTCCTTTTTAACCTTTCCTGTGGACATTTTGTTTGAGACACTTTCCCTGAGCTAATTGAATTCCTTCAAACATTTTATTTGAAAAAATTGGGTCTTCAAGAGAATTATTGTATACATTTTATTTTAAATAATTCCTCTAATGGAATTCTTTTGGGACTTTTGAAATGAACCTTTGCCTCTGACTTACCCTTTGATAGTTTTTTCAATGACACATATTCCTTTGGAATTTCTAAACATACCCTTCAACCTTTTAAAAATGCCCTTTGAGAATTTCATGGTTACCCTTCAAGACTTTTTAAGGGATATTTACCATCAAAATGTAACCTATAAATTAGACCCTTTGGGAATTTTTTCCATGAAGTAGACCTTTAGCCCTTTCGAACATACCCTTGGGGACTTTTGTCTTGAGCATTTTTGCCCTATGAACCTATCTTTTGAGACTTTTTGCCCCAAGCCATTTCCTTTGGACTTTGTGTCTCAAATATTTTGTCCAATGCAAAAATCTCAAAACAATTCCCCCAAGGGCATATGCCCTTTGTACCCTCTGAACCAACCCTTCAAACATTTTGAAAATGACCCTTCAACCCTTTTTGAAGTGACCACTTACCCTTTGAGACTTTGTCCTAGACACTTTCCCCTCCAAGACTTACCCTTTAGGAATTTTGTCCCAGGTCTTTTTCCCTTTATCCAATTCTTTTGGGAATTTTATCTTGGGCCTTTTGTCCTTTAGAAAATTCCTTCAAACATTTTGTTTGAAACATCATGCCTCTTGACCCTTTTATGGCCATCCCTTCAATCATTCCTTAGGACTTTTTGTTTGAGAAAATTGAGTCTTCGAGAGAATTGTTTTGGAAATTTTGTCTTAAATAGTTCCTATGATGAAATTACTTTAGAATTTGTATCTTGAACATTTTTTTTTGATGAAATTAGGGTATTAAAAATAAAAATCTCATGATAATTCTCCCACAACAATTTCCCCAAAATAAATACTAGACTACCAAGTGGCACCTGTGCTTGGAGAGCATTTCATTATGTTTTGATCTTAATTTAATATTTTAGCCCAGTCCCAAATTATATTTTATTAATATTAAAACCTTAGGCTAAAATATTCATGTAGTGTCCTTTATACATATTTTTCAAAAGCATTATGCTAAGTCATTTTTGCTTATGTTTGCAAGAGTAGGGAATTTCAAAGAAATGACACATGTCAAGTTGCTGAGATTAAATTTGATAGTCACATGGTTTTCATTTAATATAATGAGAAAATCATTTGACAATCACATGAATCTCAGATTTAACATTGACAACATGTCAACTTGCTGAGATTAAACTTGGCAGTCACACAAATGTCAATTGATAGTTACAAGGACATCAAATGATGGTCGTGCAAACATCAAATTTAACCTTAGAAATGGATAATTTGTAGAATTAAATTTGATAGTCACACAGATTTCATTTGAAGGTCATAATTAAATTAGTTGATGGTCATGAAAATTTCAAATTTAACATAGTAAATCACTTGTTTGGATTTAAATCAAGATACTATAGTGCATGTCCACCCAGGCCCATTTAATCAAACGATGTGAGAGCAAGTTGAAATGTCAAAGCTCTACAAGAGTGATAAGTGTCACCATTTTAGGATCCTAGTATATAGATCCAATTACCTATTTGAAGAAGCAAGGAACTTAGTACACATATCTAATAAATCATGTTAAACTAGTACGTAAAGATCGATGGTATAAAATCAACATGAACTTTTCAAAGGTCCCAAAACTAGTGAAGAAATACCAAATGGCATGCTCACATTCCATCATGTAAGGGACCGATGGTGAGAGTCCTAGGTATACTTTTCAAAGATCCTAAACTCTATCAAGTGTTGACATGTGTCACATTTCAAAAGCTAGTAGGGCATTATGGGCATAATACTTAGGTCTTTCGACACTTGAGCTATATTTATTAATAAACTTTGGGTCTCATAGTTGACCTAGAGTATGAACATGCATGTCTTAATCTAAACTATGAATATAAAAATGAAGATCTAGATTGCATAAAATCATGGGTGAGCATGCAACACATAGTTAAGATTAGCCACAACTAATAGTAGTGACATTGGTTTTAAAACATTGGTAAAGTGATTTGGGTCTTTCATGCATATGTCAGAATTCTATTTAAAGGTGGATAATCTAAAATATCAATAGGTTAGTTTCACAACCTATAAAAGGAAGCATGTGTAGTTTTTGATAAATGGTATATATTCTAAAAATTACATACAGTTTGAACCATAATTGTAAAAAATTGTCTCTATCTTCATACACATGCACATGCTACATAGCTTTGGCAAAGGTAATTTAAATTGATAACTATAATCAAACTCTTATACAGTTTTAGACCATAGTTAGAACTCGTGTTCTGACTATCACATGTAATAACCATGTATGAATTTATAGGATGAGGTGACCCCTTCCCCAAGTCTATAAAAACAATTGTAAAACAACTTGGATTTTTGTCAAATAATTTTTGAATATAAGAGCAGCATCATTTTTTATCATCAACAAATGTGTTTTTGTATTTTCTTTCTAATTTATGTGTAATTAGTTATTATTTTCTTCAGTTGTATGTTTTAATAATCTTTAGTATGAAAAATTTGTGAATGGATTCTTGATTTTTTTGATTGATGTACTAATCTATAGATGTGCAAAAACTATTGAAATATTTGTAAATATATTGGTTAAGATAGTTAAGTTCAAATTGATTCATAATTCTGATTTTGCATGAATGCTTTCTTGGATGTAGTTTTCTATGTGTGTATAATAGCTACCTCAAATACTTTACTAGCTCAAGCCATAATCTCCGTATTAAGGGTGTACAATATCTACCCTAAAGGAGCAACCTTTGTCTATGGCTTGTGAATTTATTACATCTTTATCTCTTTCAAATTCTTAGTTGTGTCTAACTTTGTGTGTGCAATATCTGCTAGCAATAGGCATAGGTTCTGAGATCACTTGTCCTTTTAGAAAATAGCTAGGGAAATAATTCTTAAAAACCATAGAAGCTTTATTTTCTACCCTACCCTTCCTTATTTTTGAGTTTGTTTTGAGACCTACCCACTCTAGATTAACAACCAATGACCCATCTAACTCACATAGAGATTTACTACCCTTATTAAGAACCACAACTCTATCCAAAAACCTTATTAACAACATATATTCCCTAACAACTAATCCATCAATAGGTTGAAATAAACTACATACTTTTAAATCATGATGTAAACACTCAAAAACTACACATGATAGTTTTAGATGTCGAAGTGCTTTGACCCTCATCTGACCTCAAGTCTAGTTGACCACCTAGTTAACTAAATTCATTTACTAACTTAAACCTATCAAACCATTAACTTAACACATTTAAATCAAAATTTTAAAACACCCCTTTCTTAACCAAATTTCCTTAGACATTTGACCACCAATGGTCATTTCAATCATCAATGGTTAGCCTAGCCATTAATGGTTAGGTCATCAACCTATCTTAAAGCCATTACCATCTGTGTATGAGATAAGCATGGAATAATTTAGTAATTTCCCTTTTGTGATGATAATAAGCTTTAAAGAACTGTAAATGGCAACTTTATATTCATATGTAATTAACAACTTCCTCCTACCTAATTAGCAACCTCATCTTATAAAAGGAGAGAAGTAGGAAGTGAAAATGATCCACAAATCCATGTCCAAGTTATCAAATCTTATTTCACATAGGTATTTAACCTTCCTTTAACAATCAATAAATAGCAATGGAGATCATAACCTCTATCTTCCTTTCTCTTAATGACCAAGTATTGTTACTCTAACCAAATTTTTCCAAACTTCCACCATCAGTAATCTAGTAAGTTATAGGTAACTTTGTACTTGTTTCTTTGTTTTGATTTCATTTCTAACCTACCCTGATCATACTTATCACCTAGCTTACCACTTCTAAATAAACCCATATTCTACCCTCACATGATCATTTATCTAATTTTCAATTCCCTTTTTAATCATTTCCAAAAACACATAATCAACCACTGATAGTTAGCCCAACCATTAATGGTCACCTCAACTGTCAATGATTACCCAATTGCAAAAAATTCACCCAAACATTGATGGTTACTATGGAAAAAATAACAACAATTTATTTTTAGTCCCTCTACCTCAACCACACCCTACTTTTTATGTTATTTCCTATTCATAGGGACTTCTCTAATTTTTTGAACCTGACCCCTAACTATTTTAGCACAAGTATTAACCTATTTTTTCATTTTAGTCATTTTATTTGAACAATCATTTTACTTTCTTATTATAGTATGCATTTACTTTTATGTTATTGAATGAAATTACTCTTCTTTTCATCTACATCAACTTAATTATTATAAACAGTGGATTGGCAGCCTCCTAGCAAGCATATGCTTTTGGGATCTAGCTCATACTAGGTAATCCACTCAAATATCTAGCTAACAAACCCTATTTTTTTAGTGTCTATCTTATCTATAGGTTATTCCTTCTAAGACAAAGAGGATTTCCCATCATCATCTGGATCACGCATGCACTTTTACTAGGTATTCCTTTACACAACCATTTTACTAGTTTCATTACTTGCTTCCAAGTTAATAAATAAGCAAAAATTAAGAGAAACATTTTGGCACGCTCGATGGGACCTAACATCCTTTTTTCTTTATTTATTTTGTGGTCATCTAATTAAATCTAAAACTTCTTTTAGGCTTAAAATAAACCTTTTGCATACAGTTATTGTTTGCTTGTTTAGTTCATCTAGTAACTTAAAATCAAAGTAATTAATCATAGCTTTCACTCTTGTTATCACACATTTTTTCCAAACCACATAGCCAATCAACACATCAAAATAAACTTGAGACAAATCTCAACTAGGATTTCATCACCTAGTAGTAAACCTTACCCTTTCTCATCAATCCTACTTGAAGGTCACTACCAAGGGGAGAACCAACTTAGCTCTTTAGTTAAGTATAAACTCTAAAATTTGGTATATCTTGGCTAATCACCTGACACCCTTATCACTATGGTGTGTGAAGTGAGGGGGTAGGCCCTAATACCAAGCCATGTACTGAAGTTCAATATAGATTTTCTCTCTTGAGCACATAAACACAACGTGAAACCAAACTTATATTTCCTCTTTAGTGTCTAATCTAAAAACCAAATTTCCTCTTCACACTTTCTAAGGCACAAGCCAAAAGTGATCTAAAAATAATCCTAAGTTTAAATGCACTTTTTTTGTATGTTTGGATTACCTTGAGTTATTTTATTTTCCTTGCTCTTTGTTTGAGTTATGATTTTCATCATTTTATTTTCTCACATGGTCTTTAATAGACAATATTTGAGGAATCAAACCCACCAAAAACCACCTTCTCCTTCTTCCTCCATGGAGTATAATTCTAATATTTAGGGTTCCCCTCATTTTTCTCCCCCTCCTACTAGGCCTCTGATTGTTGCTAAGGGTGATCTAGATTTTGTTGTCTTCCTTGATAACAACCTTGTGGCTCTTCAACATTACCTAAACACCTTATCTAGCCATAACCCTTTTTTTTTTAGTTCCTCCCTATGGTATGCCTCACCATATTTTGGTGGGTACCACCTCAACCCAACCCATGCTCACCCAAGCCTCCACTTCTTCCAATATCCCACCTACTACCACTCCCCAAACTCCATCCAACATCCTAACTAGTAACTAAACACCTACTACCCCAACTAATACCTTCAACATTGGATCAACCTTACCTCTTATCACCTATGCTCCTTATACTATGGGGGTATCTTCTACCCCTATTTTTATAATTATCCTTAGTTTAACCAACCCACCAATTTTTACCCCACTTTAGAGTTTGGTACTTTCCATACCTCAAACACTTCCACTTATTAGCACTAGAGTTACCACCCACCACCAACCATATATCACTTTCATACCTCCAACCCAATCTACATCCATACCACCATCCACCAACCCTCTAAACCAACCCATATCACCCCCCACCAACAAGTACCCATGACATCTTAGCCATATGTTTCTAACCCACAAGGATACATCACACCTTGCACCCAACCATTTGTGCTAATCAACCCTTATGTGGCACCATACCAACTTTCTATGACCACTTACCAATATGTGCCTTATTCAGCACCTTCTACCACTTATTCATACATTGTTGCCACCCAACCTCAACAAAATTTACCACTTAGTTATGTAGCTTTCCAACCTCAAATAGATTTGGTCAAGATGTTGATGGATAAAATGACCAACCTGGAGTCATCTATCTCTAGGTCTCATAACTTTTTATCCTATGATCAAATCTTTAATAAGCCCATCCATCCATTCCTATCCATTCTTATCCTCCTCAATGGGAATTACCCAAGTTTTCCAAATTCCAAGGCAAGGAGGACCCCCAACAACATTTGAGAGAATTTTATCATTCTTGTTATTTGATCACATATGATGATGCTCTTCTCCTTTGTACCTTCCCTATGTCTTTATTATGACCAACCCTTGATTGGTATAGTGCTCTCACCAAGCACTCCATATTTTCCTTTTGCCAACTGGCCCAAATATTTTTAGAGCATTTCTCAGTAAATATATCTAAAAAGTTTTTTATTACCAACCTCTATTTTATTAAGCAATTTGATGATGAATCAATTATTGATTTCATGGTTAGATGGAAAGGTCTCATGAACCAAATTTCTTTCTCTTTATCCTAACCTAAAGTAATTGATATCTTCTCTCAAGGTTGTGCCAAACATATTTCCCCCACACTTCAAGTTCAAACTTTCAAGACTTTTGATGAGGCATTCACCATGGCATGTAAACTTGAAAACCAAGCCATTAACGAGGGGAAATTAAAACTTTGCAACAAGAACTCTAGGTTTAAATCTAATGAACCTCCCTCTACCAAAACCACTAACCAATCCAACCATACCAATACCAAGATAAAATCATCCACAAATCAATTATCCTAAAAACTACTCCAGCACCAACTCTCAACCAACCCCATCAAACCAATTCCTCTAACCCTTCCTATCAACAAAATCAAAACCAAAACTAAGCTCCTCCAAAATAATATACCCCCATAGGGGAATATATTCTTTAATTTTGGATAAATTTCTCAAATATAACCTCATCCAACTTCCACCTATCAAACCACCCCAATAAATTGATGTTTCTTGCCCTATGTCTGGTTGGTACAATGAGAATGACCAATGTGCCTTTCATCAGGTTATAATAAATGATGTTAGTAGATGCAATACCTTCAAAAGTCTTGTCCAATGATTAATTAATAATGGAGAACTATTATTTGATAATCCCAATGCACCTCCTAATCAGTCCCTTGACATATTTTGCAAACCTTTTCCCAATCATGCTCCTTCTACCAATCACCATGACAACAAACCAAAATCCTCTCACTCTCATGAGGCACATATGATCAACATTATTATTAGTGATCCCACTATTGAGAATACCACTACCACAACTACTTCCTCCATTTCACTCATGAAAGTCATGGAATCACCTTTCATTCTTGTAGACACCCAAATGAAGGAATCAACCACCCTTCTCTCTTCACTTGATGAGACCCTAGCTTTATCTACCTCTCCTTTGATGGAAACACTAAAGGATATAACCTTTGATTTAACCATTTCTTCTTCTTCCACTTCACCCATTGAAGTCATAGAATTGCCATCCATTCATTTTAACACCTAAACAAAAGAAACAACCATGTCCATTCCTTCACTCAAGGACACTACACCTACCTCCCTCATAATATAACCTTATATTCCCTATTTGGAAACCATCCCACAAGAGAAGCTACCTCATCCACCCAACCACCAATTTTGGAACCTCCTATCAAGAATGAGGATGAAGGAACCATTCCCTCTTCTCCACCTAGGGGATTAATCTTTGAAACCAATGACCAAGGAACCAAACCCATCTATAATACTTTTTCTAGACTAGTCTAAAGTCTTGAGTTCACTTTTCAACCCAACTTTTATGGATCCACCTTTTGGCATCATCTTGGGCTCCCTTACCAAAATAAATCTGAATCCTCAACCTCACTTGAATCTACCTTTAAACCCATTATTACCTCTTCATCCAACACCTCTTATTCTAAAACCATAGGTGAACTATCCCAACTACCTCCATCTAACATTGCTAAATCACCTTATACCTCTCTTACCAAACCTATCAAGAATCTAGGAATCCTTCCCACACCTAGTTGAACCCACCCTTCTTTCAAGTTGGATTTAACACCATCTAGTCCACCAAAGCAACCCATAACCAAACCAATTAATAAGGTAGAGTTACCCAAACCTCTACCTCAAAATAGACCCATAACACCTCCTTCCTACTTACCTTCTATCTTAGGACCCCATCCTTTTACCATCCCAACTACCTATTCTTCCTCTAGTAAACCATCCCCCTTTTCTCTACCTAACCTACACCCATCAAACCTTCTAGTTCCCCATCATTCTTAATTAATATATCCACATCTAATTTCACACCTATATCCAACCCCTCATCATCCAAATATTTCACTCTCAAATCATTTTCCCTGAATCCAACCATAACTAAGCAATCCCAACCACCAACTAAAACTATTCCACCACATATAACTTCTAAGGTAAAAACCACTTCTAAGAAGGCTTTGATTCCTAAAACTATAAACCCATCACCTCTAACACATTTTAATGAATCTTACTCAACTATCTTACAAAGGTTGTTGCAAACTTATTCCATTAGCTTACCACCTATCAAACCATTATATCCTTACAATACCAAACCCTCCTAGTTCAATGATAACTTGATCTGTGCATACCATAGGGCATCAGGACATGACATACGGAATAGCAAAGCTCTCTAAGAACTTCTTCATAGACTATATGATGAGGATGATCTATTATTAGATGAAAATCTCTTACCCCCATTACCAATCCAACCATCAACTCAACATATCCAGCATTTGCCCACTCCCCCACTCTCACCCAAGAGTGAGGAGGAGGAACCAAAGAAACCATCAAACCCAACAAATCCCCCCATCCACACTATTCATATGGTTACTTGATCTTAGGCCTAATATAAGGACAAAGGAAAATCCAAAGTCTCCATTCCTTGGACATACCCTTCAACCCCTCAACCTTATCACCAAACACCTACACCTTCACCTTTGCCACCACCAAAACCCAAAGTATCCATTTTGGGAGCCTCTCCTTCCAACCCTTCTGACTCCATCTAGTGTATCATGTTAAAATAACTTCACTAAACACTAGTGAAAATGAGCCTTTATAAACTAATCAACACCTCACCCCATCATCATCAGGCACTAATAGAGGATCTACAATCTATAGAGCTTCAACTAGATGACCCTCAACCTCTTTTACCCTTTGTTGGAGCCCTCCAAATTTTTACCTTTATTACATTTCAAGATTTTAAAATACCTCCTATTCATACTAAGGATCTCGATCCTCCCATTTTCATCACTATTTACATCAATCAAACCTACATCAAAAGGGTGATGATTGATGGAAGAGATAACATCAACATTATCTCCTCTCATGCTTATAGCCAAATTCATCTACCCAAGAACATCATGTTAAAAAGTGCAGTGGTCCTTCAATCCTTTAATGATACCATGGCCACTACCTTGGGGATAGTTGTCCTCCATATCCTCTTGGGACCTCACACCATTC
Source organism: Torreya grandis (assembly GCA_037957365.1). Lineage (NCBI taxonomy): Eukaryota > Viridiplantae > Streptophyta > Pinopsida > Cupressales > Taxaceae > Torreya > Torreya grandis. The sequence continues at coordinate 1,466,692 of JARHVA010002144.1, read as the reverse complement.
CTAAACTATTTTACATTATAGAGGGTAAGTTTAACACAATGTGTTACTCAGATGCCCTTGGATCTATGCCATGAATTGTGTCCCTTATACCTTACATTGATATGTCAAATTTGAGCATAAAGGTCAAGTTATTACCATCAAAGTTAACCCTGGTCCTTTTTCCTCTTTCAATATGACATATCAGGATAATGGCATTCGTATTCCTCCCTCATCCACCTCACCATCAACTACTAACAACACTACCTCATCACTAGCCCAACCCCTAACACTCTTTCCCATACCATTGATAAAACTTCCACTAGTTCATCTATTCCTTCTTCTAAGATTCTTGTAGAGGACCCTTTGGAACCCACATTCCAATGTCTCTCACTTGGGGAGTATCACCTTTTATCTTTAGATGTTTTCCCTACTCTATAAGAGTATGAGAATCTCAAACATGACCCTTCCTATGATCCTAACATCAAAACCATTATCCCTTTTAGGCTCCCCAATAATCAAATAAATTTCATCTATGGGGGACTTGATTAGTCACTTCTCATTCCTGCCACTATCTCATCCATCTAACCATTCACCTTTGACTTTTCTTATCTCAAAAAACTAGCCTTTACTAAATCATACCTTTATAGGTGTGCTTGGAAGGAGTTTGGTCTTAGCCTTTATGAATAGGGACCTCATGAGTTACCCATCATCAAAAATCAAAAACCTCATGAGTTATTTGGCATTGGGTTCATACTACCATAATAACCCACCTTACCAAAACCCATCACCACCATCCATGAGGATGTTCCATCCTCACCAACCCCATCTCCCTCAAAGATTGAAGACTTTGATATCATCCCATCTAACCCTTTTTTTATCAACGCCATTAGTTTGGGCCCTCTAACTTATCAAAAGGATGACCAAACTAAAACCCTTCCTCTCATCCATCCTAAAATGATGGAACAAGATTCGCCTATCATCAACACCATCCAATGTTAGGAATTTGATTCCATTCTCACCTACCTCAGTGTAGGGGATTATTCTATCAATAAATCCCTTCCTCCTAAGAACCAAACCATGCTGAATGAAGCCACTATCAATGTCAACATAGGTACTCAGGATAACCCCTACATCATCAAAATTGGCCAGTCTTTAAATTTCATGGAGCAAGAAGATTACCCTTCTTTCCTTCATGACTGTAGTATAAAATTTACTTCCTATCAAGATATTCCTAGAATTGACCCTTCTATTGCCCTCCACAACATTGTCACCTATCCTAAGGTTAAGCTAGTGTGGAAAAAGCTTCATAAGATGCATCCTCACATAGCCCTTCTTGTCAAATAAGAACTTCAGTATCTCTTATCCATTGACTTCATTCAACTCATATACTATCCATAATGGGTTTCAAACATCATTCCCATCACCAATCCCATAGGGGGATTTCACCTTTGCATTGACTTTCATGACCTAAACCTCATTTTCCTAAAGGATGACTTTCTTTTGTCGAACATTAACCAACTTATTGATCTTATAGCTCACCATGAAATGTTATCTCTCATGCATTTTTTCTTGAGATATAATCAGATCTTGATTACCCCCAAAGATCAACATAAAACTTCCTTTATCACCCCATGGGGAAATTTCTATTACAAGGTTATGCCTTTTGGTCTGAATAATGTTAGAGAAACATATTATCATGCCATGACCTACATTTTTCATGATCTCATCCATAAAATTGTAGAAGAATATATGGATGATCTCTTTGGGAAATCCAAACACCATAAGGATCACCTAGCCATTCTTACAATCATATTTGACTAACTAATAAATTATCATGTCAGCATCAACCACAATAAATGCATTTTTAAGGTTTTATCTAGAAATCTTCTTGGCTTTATCTTCTCTCTTTGAGGAATAAAAATAGACCCTACCAAAGTTAGAGAAATCTTGGAGATGCCTTATCCTACTAACCTTAAGCAACTCTATATCCTGTAGGCAAAAATTCAATCCATTTATTAATTTATCTCCTAGTTATCAGATAGATGTCAACCCTTTCACCATATCCTAAAAAAATACACCTCTTTTAAGTGGACCAAGGACTATCAACAATCCTTTGATTTAATCAAGGAGTACCTTCTCTCTCCCCCTATCCTCATCCCTCCTAGAGAAGACCAACCTTATACCTTTATATATCCTCCATAGACCATTCCTTAAGGCAATGCTCACTCACAATGATGAACAGAATAAAGATCAAGTTGTCTACAAAATTAGATACACACTTATATTATATGAGACTTAGTATACTCATCCTAAGAAACTCTACCTTGCCTTAGTCTTTGTGGCCTCCAAACTCCATCACTACCTTCTTAATCACAAAACCTATGTCATCACTAACACTAACCCACTCAAGTACATACACTCTAAACCATACCAAAAGCAGTGTATGGCTAGGTATCTCATGCTCCTAGTTAATTTTGATCTTGAGTTCCTTCAACAAAATTCCATTAAAGGGCAAGTCATCACTGACTAGTTGGCTGAAGCTCCTCTACTGGAAAATTAACTACTTCATCTTACCTTTCTAGATGAGTCCATCATAACTCTTTCCCAAGAAGAACCCACCTACCAAATGACCATGTTTTTTGATGGCTCCAAATGCCAAAATGGTCATAGGTCTCCAAACCTCTCTAGCCTTGGGAGTTAAAACCATCAGTGTCTTTGAGAACTCCTGACTTGTGATCAACCCGGTCAATGGATCCTGCCAATGTAAAAATGATGTCTTATCGATGCATAAAAAACTCATATATGTACTCTTAGCATCATTTAATCATTACCTTATCCATTTATTTCCTCAATCTACCAATAAATTTATAGATATAATGGCTTCCCTTACTTCCCAAATCCCATCTCAACCTACCAAATCTAAACTATTTGTCACCATCCATTATTTTATCACACCCTCATATATCAATTCTCACCTTCCTACCATTTTTAGTGTAAAAGAATCTCCTTCTGAAATTTAGTACAACCAAAGTTTTAACTACCTTAACCTCAACATTGTTCCTCCCAACCTATTAAGGAATTCCTAAAGATCTTTTGTTTAGACTACCTCTCATTACACCATATTAGGGGGAGTCCTTTATAAATGTGGCTTTGGTGGCCTCCTTATCCATTGTCTATGTAGTCATGAAGCTTCCCATGATATAAGGGAAACACATGATGGAATCTATGGGGGACACTTTAGTGTCTTATCCATCACTAAATGTATCCTTTACCTTGGCTACTTTTGTCCCACCCTCAATCAAGATTGTTGTGATTACATAAATAAGTGTTTCAAATGTCAACAACATGATAACTTACATCATGGCCTTTGAGTATCTAAATAATATTGGCCCTTCTCATAATGGGGTCTCAATCTTATTAGGGAAATCAATCCTCATTCTTCATAATGACACCAATCCATCATTCCTGCTACTAAATATTTCACCAAGTGCATGAAATCCATTCCTCTTATTTCAACTAAAGCTAAAAATATTGTTGATTTCATCAACCACCATATCATCTACCACTTCAATGTTTCCCATAAGATCATTATTGATAATGGTAAATCATTTAAAAATAATAAATTCCAAGGTCTTTGTGATGCTTTTGGCATCAATTTAATATTTTACTTTCCCTATCATCCACAAGAAAATGGATAGGTAGAAGCCTCTAATAAAATACTAAACAAAATGTTAACCAAACTCATCAATGATTTGGGTTAGGATTGGCACTTGCACATCCCTTTCAATTTATGGGCCTATTTCACTAGAATTCAAACATCTATGGGTGTTACCCATTTTTCTCTCATATTTAGAGCTGAAGTAGTCTTACCTCTCAAAGTCTAGATACCCTCTCTTTATATATCTTTACATGACATCCTTTTTAAGATTGATTATTGTTAAGAATGTTCACACAACTTGAACTCCTTGATGAACATCACCTCGCAACACTTATCCATCTTAGTGTCTATTAATAATGAATCAAGTGCACTTATAAAAAATACTTGAAAGAGTGAGAGTTCAATATTAGAGACCTCATCCTTAAGGAAAACCAACATGTAACTAATATGGGGAAAAGTAAAAGAGATAAGTTTGCTTTCAATTAGTTTAGACCTGACATAATCTATAAGTATGGATCATGAGCTTATCATTTATCTTATGTCTAAGTCAAACTAGAACCTGAACCTCTCAATGCTTTGTATCTACTTTATTTCTATTGTTAAAACAAGTATCAAACTCACCTTTATGTCTAACTTAAGCTCATCCCTAGTTTTACAAGATTTTCACCTTCACCTACCTATCCCTATTCCTCTTGGGGATAATTGATTACAACATAAGACCATGTGATTATCCATCATAGTTATAGCCTCATCCTAAGCATGGATAAAATGGCTCTACCCATGTCATAGTTCTCATGGATAATTTTTGTCTCTAATCAGATAGAATCCCATGATCAGTTTTCCTTCAAACCACTTTTCCTCATCTATCATTAACCTTTTGTGCTAAAAGTCTTGCCTCCATAAAGGTAGACCTCTAAGCCTAAATATACTTGTCCATGTCTAAGCCTAGCATTCAAAATCAAATTGGGATACTAAAATATCACTTGGGTTCATATCTCTAGCATTACAGACTGCTCCCTTGAAGGATAGCTACCCAAAAACTAAATTGCTTAAAAATAGACTACTCCCTTGAATGACAACTATAAAAAAAATTAACTTTAGACCACTTCCTTGAAGGATGGCTAAGTTAAATTTGTCAAAATAATTATTTAAATATTCCCACATTGATCAACTTTATCAACCTATCAAAATAAAAAAAATCAACAAACAACCCTATGTCTAAATCAAAACAAGTAAGCTGTAATTAGCTTTTATATATGGCATAAGTAGGCTTCCTGCATCAATAAATCTACACATTATATTTGGGCATGGACTTGTATATCATAGTTATTTGGTCACCTATTAAAGGGGAAAGCTAGCCCATATTAGGTTACCATATCACTCATTCCCCCTTTCAACTTATGACTTACTTTCCATTCATACCTATCGATGTTGTGGATTGCACCCTTGACAGGAGGTTGAGCTTCTATCTTCCATGTGGCACAATGGAGGATCACCTCTTGATGTGGGTATAGAAAAATTGAGGGGAGAATCTCTATATAAGGGCTAGCTCCCTTTTATGAATCTCTTAAGGTTTTCTACTATTACTGCTAATAATGGGGGGGGTGAAAAGAGAGAAGAAATAACTAGAACAAAAAACTACTCTAAGTGGTGATGCACCAAATGATGTTGATCTACTCAGTTGTTCACACTTGAAACTAGAAAAGGGGTGAACATACACTTTATCTAGAAAAATACCAGACTGTAGGGAGCTTTAAAAGCGAGTCTTAATGAAGACACACAAGAAATTTAACTTACCACAAGCACTGTAGAAAACACATTGTCTGATAGCTACTCTTTTCTGTCTCTACACTCCAGATACAACACTTCTTATTAACCTAAAAAGTAGTGCTTTGGCTACACTAGGTATGTTGGTGTCAATTTGTGAGAGCATCAAGCTAAAATAACTAAACACAGAGTTGATACATAGACATGCTCAAAATCAAAAACATAGAATTGATACATACACACACTCAAAAGCATAACCAGTCAAATAGAAGTAAAACACTTTCTTATTAGTTCAAAGTGAAATTTTGGTAGGGCTACACCATACAAAAATGAGAGATAGATCATTTCTCAAATAATAGTATACAATATATAGAGAAAGAGTAAGAAATGGCACCTTTTTGCAAAAGTGGCCCATGTTGTGTTTACTTCATTGGGAAGAGCAAGTCTAGTGAAGGAAGCCATGCTGCGGTAGTCCAAGTCTTGACTTTGGCATTTAAATTATATTAAACATCATTGTGAAAGCATGGGTCATGCCTTTTTACTTGAAAACAAGACCACTTCTTAAAGAGGTTCATGTATTTGTCTGCTCATTAATGCTTAAATGGATCATTAATTCTTAAATGAAGAAAAATAGGCTGCACCATTCACTGTTTGCACTCCTTGATGACCATTTTGTAAGGACTATTCCAACCACTGGCATAACTCCTCTATCAATGTCTCTTTTGCCACCTGGGTTGTTCTATCTATGTCTGTGCTTGGCTCTTTAGGCTCCTTTCTCGATGGGTCACTGAGTTTCCACCTAGCTTTTATCTTTTCCTAGCTTTTGTCTTTTCTTGGCTATTTTTTCCCTTAGGGTTATCTTATTGGCGGGTCATTGATTTTCCACATGCAAACCCATATTTAAACATTTGAGAATCAATGGTAATCTTATCACTGTAAATTTGAAATTTGCGTGCCCTTCACCATTTGAAATCCAATGGCTATTCCATTGTCCTAAATTTGACATCCACAGGGATGTCATTGGATGTTTGAATTCCAACAACTAGTTTACGATGCTAAATTTGACATCTTCAGACCTGTCACCCCTTTGGAAATTTCTTTGACTTTCTGTAATTGAACCTTCTTTGGATTTCCTTTAGAAAAAAGTTTGAAGGAATCCCTTGTCTTGTATTTTCTTTGGATTTCCTTCAGATAGAAAATCTGAAGGAATCTTTTGCCCTTCGCTCTTCTTGAATTCCTTTGGATAAAATGCCTGAAGGAATTCCTTCAAACATTTTGCTTGAAAAAATGTGCCTTTGGATTTTCCTTGTATTTTCCTTTGGATAAAAGTCTAAAGGACCCTTTCCATTTTACCATGGATTTCTTTTTGAAGGATAATTTTCCATTTGGCTCCTTGCCTTGTGAATTTCTTCAGACAAAATATTCAAAGGAATTCCTTTGTATATTTTATCTAAAAGAATTCACATTGATATTCCTTGGATTTCCTTCAGATTTATTCTTTGGACAAAAGTCTGAAGGAAATCCTTCCTTTTGCCTTATTCTTTTCTCCAAAGAAAACTTTACCCTTTAGCTCTCTTATGTGGTCCCTCTGCAAGTGTTTCTTTCCCTCCGCAAGGGCATTTAGGCCCCAAGTTACCCTTCGGACTCCTTTAGAAAGGCCTAATTGGTCATTTTCCTACCCTCTACAAGGGCACTTGAGGGTAGGCACTTGACCTTTGGGGCCTATTGAAATACTTATATCCCTTTGAAAATGAGTGATTTCCTTTGCCAAAAAGGCTTGTGTGATTGATTGCCCAAAGAGAAAAAAAGGTCTTATACCAAACTGAAACCTATAGGTCTTTAGATCTTTCAATGTTTTATAAGAACAAGACCTATGCAAAGAAAAAAGGCATTCATAAAAAAGTGGGTACATGACTTGATTTCTCAAAACAATAGGGAAAGAAGGAGACTGACTTTTGGCCTACAAGACTAAAATGGTCAACAAATTTGGTGATTCCTAGGGGAAGCATGCCTGCTATGATTTAAGAAAAATAGTGGATTACAAGTCCGTTGGGAAAAGAGTCAAAACATAGCCTAAAAGTTTGACAATGGCCTTGAGATATCCAAGAATCAATCATGAATCTTTTACCCCAAAAGGGAAAAAAAACACACAAAAGGTTTAAAAAAACTATGAACATGTGCAAAAACACTTAGGGAAAATAGAGAAAAAAACAAGGAAAATATATACATGATGAGAGAAGGCTCAGTGATAATGCTTGAGATATATCCCATTAACTGGGATATGTAGTTCTTCACCACCCAACTTGGAGAGTTGGAATGCATTGTGCTACTTGCATTGAGTGATGACATATGGACCACTCCATAGGGCATCAAACTTTGTGTGCTTTCTAGGCTTAGCTCAGTCCTCATCCCATTTTAAGATGATGTCATCTTTAGAGAAACCTTTTAAAGAGGATTTCTTGTCAAATTACTTCTTTATTTGTTGTTAATGATTGGTCATAGAAACTATGGCTTGGTCCCTTATCTCCTAAAGTTCCATCAGTTCACATGGCCTAACCTCCATGTTGTTGCCTTCTTCTAATTGCAGTTGGTGAGCAAGATCCAAAGCTAGCAATTCAAGTGAAATAGGAAGTCTAGCTTCCCTTCCATACAAGAGCATGTATGGTGAATTTCTAATTTCCCTCTTTGGAGTAACCCTGCCTGCCCATAGGGCTATTTTTAACTTGATAGGCCAAGTTCTCTGATTCTCCTCCATTATTATTTTGATAATCCTAATCATATTCTTATTGGTGGACTCAGCCAGCCCATTCCATTATGGGTAGTAGTTGGAAGAAGTGTTGAGATAGATGTTGTATCTTAATGCTCACTCACTTGTTCTGGTTCCCAAGAAAGCCAATACATTGTCTGAGATGATGGTAGCTGGGACTCCAAACCTTGTCACCAAGCCTTCGTAGAAATCTAAGACTACACTTTCATTAGCCTCCTTCAAAGAAATAGCTTCTACCCATCTCATAAAGTAGTCTGTAGCAATCAATACCCATTTTTGGCTAGTAGTAAAAGGAGGTTTAATCATCCCTTTGAAGTTAAGGCCCCGTTGCATAAATGGTTGTTCTACTTGAATAGGTTGTAGAGGCATTTTAGCCAACCATTGTTTCCCATCAAAGAGAGCACACTTATGGCACTTTCATACTCAGGCATGGGTGTCTCTAAATAAAGTGGGCCAAAAGTAACCAACTCTCATAATTCTTGCAGTTGTAGGCTTAGGAGCAAAGTGACCACCAATTGGCTCATCATAGAACTCACATAGCACCTGGTCGACCTGACCTAGGTCTTTGCATCTCAAAAGTACTCCCAAAAAATCTCTTCTAAATAATACCCCATCAATCAAGACATAAGGGAGAGATTGGAGTCTAAAATATCTCCTCTTGGTCCTATCAAGGCCTTTTGGGTACTCATTAGTGAGAAGGAAATGTTTCATGTCTGATGCCCAATCCTTCATGATCACTAGTTCTTCTGTTGTAGATTCATCATAGATTAGCAAAATTTCCTCTTTCTACTATTTAAGGTCTATAGCAAGGTGTTCACATAGGCCTTTTCCCCTTACTAGCTTGGTGGTTTTGATGTCCACATTATATTCCATTACTTTGGTGATCCATCCCACTTTCTTTTTAGTTAGATCACAGCTGATCAAGAAATCCTTCATACTAGGATGTGGCACCATGAGATGAACCCTATTGTTGGAAAGCATATGTCTAAATTTCTTCAGGATTCATATGACCACAAGGACTTGCTTCTCTACATATGTATACCTAATCTCAAAACCTTCTAGGCCTTGGCTACAAAATGCAAGTGGATATTCAAGGTTCTCATCATTTGCTTGGGTAAGCATGGCAAAGATTACCTCTTCATTTCCAAAGGTGTAAAGGTTGAAATCCTTGATGAAGTTAGGACTGATCAAGGTAGAAGCTTGGGCAATAACTTGCTTCATCCCTTCAAAACTATCCTTCCTTTGTGTTATCCATGTGAATTTTTCATCTTTATTTAGCATGGAGGTCAATAGCTTGACTACCTTGGCAAAATTTGGGATAAATCTCCTGATAAAATTTATTTTGCCAAAGAAGCTTTGTAGACCTTTCTTATGCTTAGGCAAGGATAGATCTAAGATGGAGCAAACTCTTTCTGGATCAATGGTTAAGCCCTCCTTCAAAACAACATGGCCAAAGAGTTTACCTTCATGGATAATGAACATGCATTTCTTTGGGTTGAGAGAGATACCAAACTCTCTACACCTCTCAAATATTTGCCTAAGGTGTTTCATATGTTGGCCTACTTCATTAGAAAATATTGTCACATCATCAAGATAGACCAATACAATATTATTTAACAAGCCTTGAAAAGCCATGTCCATGGCTCATTGAAAAGTGGCACCAGCATTGGATAGTCTAAATGGCATTTTTTGGTAAGCAAATGTTCCCCACTTGGTAGTGAAGGCTGTCTTGTATTGATCACAATTTTTCACTAAAATTTGATTATACCCTAAATACCCATCCAAGAGGGAGAAACGTTCATTCCCTATCACCATTTGGAGGATCTGCTCCATACTTGGGAGAGGATAGTTATCCTTCAATGAGACTCTATTGAGGTCTCTAAAATCTACACATAATCTGATCTCCCCATTCTATTTTTTAGATAGGAGCAAGATTGGCCAGCCAAGAAGAGTGTTTTATCAGAAATATGATATAGACTCAATCAACTTGGTGAGTTCCTTCCACATGAGAGGCTCAATCTTTGGGTTGATAGGCCTTTGTTTTTGTTTCATGGGCTTGGCACCTTCCTCCAACTCAATAGTGTGTTGGGCTAAACTTGGGTCAAAACCCTTCAAGTCGTTATACTCCTAAGCAAAGACATTGGCAAATTCCTAGCACAACAAGATGAAAGCCTACCTTTCATGATCTATACATACCTTCCCAAGTGTGAGTAGCCTATTCTTAAATATCTCAACTTTTTCATAGTTTTCCTTCTTCATTGTGATGCTTGCTTTGTCATTTTTCAATCGATCATCCTTGTTGAAGATACTTTCAAGAGTGATCAAGCCTTTTATAAGTTTATTGTTCTTCAGCTAAACAATTTGGCCACCATACTATTGTTGTAGCCTAGCTTGGTTTCTAGAGGCAAACTCAGCTTCTTCTTGTAAGAAGTGTGATATCTATTGATCACTATCAAACACCTACCAGTTGGTGATGTTGTCAGGCATAGAGGGTTTGATTACCACTTTTAAATGGTGTGGACTGTTATCTCAACCTATCTCTTTAGGAAAATTAAATTGGGAACTGCTGCTAGTCTATTCACTTTCTTATTATACTCTCTTGGGATGGACGTAACATTGAAAGCAAGGAAACTCTCTACTAATTCCCACACCCTGTGCTTGTAAGACTTAAGTAAGGAATTCTTTGTCATATTTTGGCCTCTCACCTGATTTATGATCAACTCATAGTCCCCAAAAACCTACAGCTCTTTAATCCCTCTTTTTCTTGCCTACTCTAAACCATGGATGAAAGATTCATACTCTAAAACATTTCACATGCAAGAAAACTAGATATTGAAAGTTGATAAGTATTTCTCCTTTGAGGGGGAAACTAGCACCACTCCACCACCAGCCCCTAGTTTACTTCTTGAGCCATCAAAGAAAAGCTACTATAAACCTGAGCTATCTTGTCTTGCTTTCATCAAACTTGGTTCAAAGTTACCCTCTTCATGCATGCAATAAATCCTGAGGCCTACCTCTTCTATGAAATTGTAAGGGTCGTGTTCAAATTTGTCACTTCCCCATTCATCTAAGAGTAGGTCAGCAACTCCTTCAAGGGCAGAGGGTGGAGATTGATCCACTTGGAATTCTTCTTGATCAATAATGGCATAGATGACATTTGCCACCTTGAGTGAGTATCACTCTAGATGATCTCTATGGATTGGCTCCAACTCAATCTTGACCTTAGTCCCATATTTGGTTCTAAAAACTAGGTAGGACTAGTTTGCTACTAGGTGCCCACCTATTTTGGATGTGAAATCCCTGGACAAGCAAATGGCAAATTAGGGAGGAACATATACCACTACCACATCATGGGGAACTAACAAATTTGGATAGGCATAGAGCATTAAGTTCAAGCCTCTCACCACTCCTACTATCTTTGCTGGTGATCCATCCAACTGCAGGACTCCCTTAGTCATTTCTTCATATTTGAGCCCCAATTTATCTGCTATACATTTTGGCATTATTGAGGTTGTTTCCCCACTGTCAATAATGCAATTGTGCACTAGGAAATCTCCTATGACTAAGGACAGATAGAAAGGGGGAACCTTTTCTTCTTTCTTTACTTGGTCTACTATGGAAGGGTGCCCATCCATGATCAAAACATTATTAGCTTTTGCTAGGATAGCTTATTCATTTAGCCTATGTAATTCCTTTTTTAGTATGTCCTTTTGTCCTAGTATTGATAATGAATCCCATAAGGAGATATTCATGTGTAGCTTCTTCATATGGTCTACCACATTAATCTAAGGGTTCCCCCTTTCAAATTTTCTTTGGGGTTACTTGCAACCTAAGGCACAAGCTGAGGAGCTGAGGGTGTAACCAGTGGCTTAAAATTTGGAAATTTTTGGTTTTCATGTGATGAAGAAGATGCGGTGGATGTTTGGGCAGCAACCTAAGATTCCTTTATAGCTTTAATTTTAGACCTTATGTTGGTTGAAAAATAATCACCTTGGTTATCCATAGTACCCATGTAGTTGACTACATAGAATTCACCTTCCAAGTGATTCATGAGAGTGGAATCAGGTTGGGCTAGCCTACTATCTATGCCTAGTTGCACTGATGCCTCAAAGCTTTGGAATTGGGTAGCTGCCTAATTTTATTGTGCATTTGTGTATTGACTCAACATCTCATTTGTATAAATAGCCTGATCTTGACCATATCCCATGAGTGAGCAATTTGGTTGTTCTTATACTAGATTATTTTGAGTGGGCACCAGAGCCTTGGATGATGAAGGAATGCCTGAATTATAGCCTTGATAAGGTCTAGCTTATGCAAACTGACCCTATCCTTGATTGTAAATCTGGAAAGGGGGTCTATTTGCTTATTTGAACTACTAATATCCCTGATTTGGTTGATAAATTTGAACTTACTGCCTTTTGAGAGCCACCAGTTCATTGGTCACACTTTGCAACAAGATTTTAACTTCATGAAGGTCATTGGGTGAATTAGTAGCTATCTTTTCTATGCTAGGCTGAAGAGCTAAGGTGGGTGCAATAGTTTGAACTAGAGGTGGCAATTTAGGGAAGAGCGGCATGTGAGGTCTAGAGGCTATCTTTCCCATTTGGACTAGGCAATTCTCAGCATTTATGGCTATTTCATAAGTAGTGAGTAGCACTCATCCTCTTATGGATTGTATCATAATATCAATGTCACTATTCAATTCTTTCAAATAATAGAGGAAAGCATATCTTGGGGTCGGCCTTAACAAAATGGGGATTATGTCCTAGGTCTTCTAAAACTGAGTATTGAAATCTTGCATAAATTCATGTGCAGCTCTTTGCATGGTGGTTAGTTGCTCAGCAAGTGAGAGGTGGTCACTCTTCTCCCCAAATATATTTGTTAATAGGGTACCCAATTTGTTCCATGTGCCAACTGAATTCATAGGTAGAGTCCCATACCAGTCCAGAACCTTGCCCTTAAAAGACAATGCCATCAATCTAATAATAATGTTTTCTTTAGTGACATTATGAATATTACAGAGGTTGTCAATATTTCTTATTTTACTCAATAGCGGTAATAGGCCCTTCTCCATTATAGGAAGGCACACTTTTAAGGGTTGTCCCTAATATTGGGTCATAATTCAGAAGATTTAAAGGACTCTAACCATGAAAGGCCACAAAAGGTAAAGCCATAGCTATGACAAGATTCAGCTGGGGACTTCTTGCATAAGTGTATCTTATAGCAAGTCTAGGAAAATGACTTGCTAAATAAGGATGAGTCCTTGAAAACCTTTGTTGCCTTGTTGAGTTCAATAGTATTTCAATGAATTCAAAAGGGACACCCTTAGTAGTAGATCATGTGGTGACCTTAGGCATAGGATGTCAAACTGATCTTTCACTAAAGACTGATGCTCTTGATAATGGAGTCACCAAATGCTACATTAATGATTGATTTTTTTTGTAACAGGACCAACATCAATCCTAGAACTTTTTTGAGTTTTTAAAATTGGTCCCACTAGGCATGCCAAAAATTGTTGACACTATGGATTACACCCTTAACAAGAGGCTAAGATTTTGTCTTCCATGTGGCACAATGAAGACTCCCCTCTTGTTTTAGTTTGGAAAAACTGAGTGGAGAATCTCTAGATAAGTGCTAGCTCCCTTTGATGCATCTCTAAAGATTTTATACAACTACTGCTAACAATGGGGGGGTGAAAAGAGAAAAGAAATAACTAGAATAGAAAACTACTCTAAGTGGTGATGCACCAAATGATGTTGATCTACTTAGTTGTTCACACTTCAAACCAGAAAGGGGGTGAACATACACTTTGTCTATCAAAAGACTAGACTGTAGGGAGCTTTAAAAGGGAGGCTTAATGAAGACACATAGGAAATGTAACTTACCATAGGCACTATAGAAAACACATTGTCTAATAGCTACTCTTTTATATATCTGTGCTCCAGATACAACACTTCCTATTAACCTACAGAACTAGTGCTTTGGCTACACTAGGTGTGTTGGTGTCAATCTGTGAGATCATCAAGCTAAAATAATTGAACACAGAATTGATACATAGACACACTCAAAATCATAACTAGTCAGATAGAGGTAAAACACTTTCTTATTGATTCAAGGTGAAATTTTAGCAGGGTTGCACCATACAAAAATGAGAGATAGATCATTTCTCAAATGAGAGTTTACAATATATAGAGAAAGAGAAAGTAATGGTGCCTTTTTCCATAAGTGGCCCATGTTTCATTTAATTCATTAGGAAGAGGAATTCTAGTGAAGGAAGCTATGATACGATAGTCCAAGTATTGACTTTGGTGTTTAAATTATATTAAAAGTCATTGTGGAAGCATGGGTCACGCCTTTTTGTTTGAAAACAAGACCACTTCTTAAGGAGGTTTACATGCTTGTCTACTCATTAATGCTTAAATGGCTCATTAATGCTTAAATGAAGAAAAATAGGTTGTGCCATTCACTATTTTCACTCCTTGATGACCATTTCATGAGGACTGTTTCAACCACTATCATTACTCCTCTATTGAGGTCTCTTTTGCCACCTAGGATATTTTATCCGTGTCTGTGATTGGCTCTTCAAGCTCCTTTCTTGGCACATCACTAAGTTTCCACCTAGATTTTGCCTTTTCCTAGCTTGTCTTTTATTGGCTCTTTCTACCCTTGGGGTTATCTTATCAGTGGGTCACTAAGTTTCCATGCATGGACCCATCTTTATACATTTGAGAATCAATGGCTATCTTATCACCGTAAAGTTGACATTCACACGCCCATCACCATTTGAAATCCAATGATTATTCCATTATCCTAAATTTGACATCTACGGGGATGTCACTGGATGTTTGAATTCTAACAACTAGTTTGTGGTGCTAAATTTGACATCTTTAGGCTAGTCATCCCTTTGGCAATTTCTTCAGCTTTCCACAATTAAACCTTCTTTGGATTTCCTTCAAAAAAAAGTCTGAAGGAATCCCTTGTCTTTTCTTTGGATTTCCTTCAGATAGAAAATCTAAACGAATCCTTTACCCTTCACTCTTCTTGAATTCCTTTTGATAAAATGCCCAAAGGAATTCCTTCAAACATTTTGCCTGAAAGAATTGTGCCTTTGGATTTTCCTTGTATTTTCCTTTAGACAAAAGTCTGAAGGACCCTTGCCATTTTTCCTTAGATTTCTTTCCAAAGGATAATTTTCCATTTGGCTCCTTGCCTTGTGAATTTATTCGGACAAAATGTCCAAAGGAATTCCTTCAGACATTTTGTCTGAAAGAATTCACATTGATCTTCCTTTGATTTCCTTTGGATTTATTATTCAAACAAAAGTCTGAAGGAAATCCTTCCTTTTGCCTTATTATTTTCTCTAAAGAAAACCTTACCCTTCGGCTCTCTTCTTTGGTCCCTCTAAAAGTGTTTCTTGCCCTCCACAAGGGCATTTAGTCCCTAAGTTGCCCTTCAGACTCCTTCAAAAAGGCCCAATTGGTCATTTTCCTGCCCTCCACAAGGGCACTTGACCTTTGGGGCCTATTGAAAGACTTATATCCCTTTGAAAATAATCAATTTCCTTTCTTGAAAAGGCTTGTGCGATTGACTACCCAAAGAGAAAAAAGGTCCTATACTAAACCGAAACTTGTAGGTCTTTAGATCTTTCAATGTTTTATAAGAACAAGACTTATGCAAATAAAAAAAAGGCATTCATAAAAAAGTTGGTACATGACTTTAATTCTCAAAATATTAGGGAAAGAAGGAGACCAACTTTTGGCCTGTAAGACCAAAATGGTCAGCAATACCCTCTCTAAAATCAAGGGACTATGAGCTTACTTGACATAAAGTGATCAAGGTACCTTAATTTTCAATCAAAGCATGCTCATGTGAATCATTGGAAAGGCTTATTTTCATTAATTCAATCCACCTAAGTTTTTTTTTATGTCCTTACCAATGAGCACATCATGCCTTTTTCTTACCCTGTATTCATTAGTTCATGTGGACATATGTCTCATATTCTTCACTCTTTCCACATTCAAGGTGTTATCTAAACCTAATTTATGTGTTTTATTTATATCCCCATATCACATATCATATCAAAACATTCAAAACATCATTCTCATCAATTCAATTATCCATATACATCATAACATTATGCATCATGTGCATCAACCATATCCTATCCATGCACAAAACATCAACACCCTAAAACATCAAAAATCACATTGCAACCTCATTATCATTAGATAAATCATCATTTATCATATCATAAAAAACATAAATCACATCATATCAATACATATCATAGACCATGTCATATCACTACTTCCCATAAACATAAAATAAGTTTAGAACATTAGCTCATCACATCTTAAACAACCATGACCAAATCATCTATCACATATCCATAATCCAATATATAAACCACATCATCATATAAATAAAAATCATCAGACAAACCATAATCAAGACCTTCAATCATATGTCCATGAGCATGTCTATGAATAAAAATATCATCCATTATGTATAAAGCCAAACATCACCTAAAATATACACATATTCAAATAATCATCATAAGATCAAAAAATAAATCTCATCACACCCATGTTTTAATTTACTCATAGCATCATCATATAACAAAATAAAATCATCCATGATCATCAATATTACATCCATCAATGCACAATATCACATGCCTAAAACTATGAGTCTGTATATTATCTCATAGAGCATGGGGCATGGGCAACCTATCATTTCAACACATACATCATGAACATTCATACACATTATCACATTCCTAAAACAATGAACCATAAATTTCATAAGCATCATCCATAAATATCTAAAAACTTCAAATAAACATAACATCCATTAAACCCCATGAACATCAATAAAAATCCATAATACTCATAAAACCACATCATCATATACATCATAATAAAATGAATACATGTCAATGAGTATACAAATCCTTGATAAGCAATACATTTCACAATGTATAAATCTCTCTCATATATACATCTCATGTCATCAACATGTAGGCCAGTATTAAAATCCAAAACATATGCAATCTCATATATCAGGCCCTTGGGATACCACTACTATTGGACCCATATGCACTTGCATCTACACCTACACTACCATCTGGTTGTGGTCCCCTTGATATCCCTACCTACCCCACTATCAAGGTCCACTATCCTAGAGTTGATATAGATGGACCACCTACTAAACTGACCCTATACTCTCCATACCTTATCTTCAATGGTAATTATACCAACACTATCACCTCATAATATCTCAAATCCTTAATGATGGCTAAGTACTATGTCTTCAAAACTATATCAAGTGGTCCTCTTACTATTATTGTAGCCACTCCTACCCTCTATCTCAAGGAATCTCTCTCATGAGTCACTAAGCCAAGAGAGATCCTCACCTGATCTTGTTCTCTAATTAGTATTGCCACCTAACCCTATAAAATGACAATCTAGCCATGTAAAGTGGCCATCTATCTTTATAATCTGGTGATATAGGTTTGTGTTATTACAAGTTCTTCTTGTGCCTATCTATCTGGGCCACCACACTTTACTAGTTCCCCAGCATGATCCACATCCATGGGTTGTTGGCACCTATCACCCCATCTAAAATAAGCCACTACATATGCAACCTGATACCACACTATGCAACCATTTACAACACCCATGTCAGCAATAGTGGCTCTCATTGGTAGCTCCTCCTAATCCAACATGACATCTTATGGCTATGGCTCTAGGAATAAGAACTAAACATCTTCCCTCTTTTATCATGGAAAGTTTAGTGGGATCCCTTGCACTAGGCCAAATTATCTATGCACTCAGCTAAATGGGATAATCTTAGTCTCACCATCCTACCTCCCATAAATCTAGCTCTAGATCTATAGTGATAATGTGTGAAATCTATATCCTACCCACCTCGACAATCCTACATATAGCCTCTACACTACATCACCCACCACTAAACCTTCTAAATCATCTCTAAACCAATCTATGTCTCTAGCACCACCACTAGCCACTATAATCACATAATCTCCTCTCCATCTCATAAAACCCACTCAATAGTTTATTAGATCATAACCATCCTGTGATAGCCTCAAAGGTCTCAAAACTCATATATGTGTGTATGCCCAGTAATGGAGCACAAACCCAATATTGATCCCATACCACTTGTGTGCTCAAAAGGCCTAGAGATCCATATAGATTTACACTAATAAAACTGGAGCCTACCCAAACATAGTCCTCCCTAGTATCATCTCCACTGGTACCCCTAGTAATAGGTAGGGAAATTGATCACTACTCGAATCTAGTAGTGCAAAGTAAGACACCCCCATCATTATCATGGTTATAAACATATGTCCCTTAGAGCCCTCTAGTATAGTGGCCCATAACAAACACCACCTACATGATACCTACCCTGGACCCAATCTGCTCCATGGATCAGGTCCATGTGGTAGTCTTGCTCCTTGCTCTCTATATGATAGATTAGTTCCCCCTAAATGGGTAGTCATGTAATCCACTAAATATACTCTAAGAGGATAGTCATCTCTCCCATCAGTAGTAAAAATGTGTTCATGGTTGGGTCCCATCTCTCTTTGAGGGCCATGATCATCATCACATCCTATGGTAGGTGCTAATAATGTCTCATAGACCCTAATAAAACCTCCTCCATGTGTCTCCACTCATCATCTATCATCCCATCATGGACCTTAGAAAATATATTTTGGACTTAGTCCCTCATTTGAATCTGATCATGGGCCTACAAAACAACAATATTAGCATGCATACTTATTTTTTTACATCTAACTAACTACTAATCTACACCTATCCTTTTCAACCTATTCCAATCTACCCTTCACATCTACCATCTTCCTTATAACAATCAACCCAACCTCTACCTTTTTCCATGCTAATGTTACCATCATGTTCCCACCCAACTCCTTTTCTCACATATAATTTCCCTATTCCACATAACTTTTGCTAAAACTATTACACCTCCACCCTAACACATTATTTTTCCATGCCTAACATGTCTTTCACCTCACTCTACCCCCCCAACCCTTTTAAATCTCTCATCTTATAAACCCTACATTCAACCTTTTTATATCTTTGGACACATCCCTTCAAAAACTTTAAAACTTCACAACATCTTAACCATACTAACTTTAACACCTTCCAAAACTTTAACACACCCTTTTACCAACTTTAAAACTACATTAACACATTTTAATATTTAACATTTAACATTTAATAGAACTTTAAAAATTTCAAATCTTTCACAAAACTATCCTAGCTAGCTACTTTTTACCTAACACTACCCCTCAAAACCTTCAACCATCGATGATTCCTTGAACCATTAATGGTCCCTAGGGACCCATTTTACCCTCAGGTTTAACCATCAGTAATTGGGTTGAACTATCAATGGTCACTATGTGTGATCATCAGTGGTGCAACCCTTGAACTCTAGATAAACATAAAAAAAAACCACCTCAAATCAAAACATAAACTACCTAACATTATCCCCTAACCATTACACTCCCAACCCACCCTTCAAATCTCCATTTCCCCCACTAATTTTCCTACAAACAATAAAAACATAAACCTAGGGCAACATGGCCTAGGATAATTTTTAATTCCCTATCCACCTCACTTTCACCTAATAAAAAAACTCACA
This sequence comes from Torreya grandis, assembly GCA_037957365.1. NCBI lineage: Eukaryota > Viridiplantae > Streptophyta > Pinopsida > Cupressales > Taxaceae > Torreya > Torreya grandis. Next base: position 1,446,836 of record JARHVA010002144.1, on the reverse strand, counting down.
TACCACATAAATTTAACTATATTATCAATTTCAAAATAATGCCTACCTCATTTCATAATCATTAACATGGTCAAAGCCCATAACCAGTCACCCAATTGTACCCTCATCTACCCTCCATCTAGTTAACACTTGATCTTCTTAAACACATGCTATCAACCACTCACAATGCTCCACCTCAACACAAAATGCCAACCAACATAAAATAAATGGAGACCAACTCATAAATGTTAAATTGTAATAATGATTTTACCATTTTAATTTTTTATCTAATATTTTAGGGTTTTACCTAACCATCAATGGTCAAGGTGACCATCGATGATTAGGGTTCTCCACCTTTTCAACTTTTTCATATCCAACATCGGTATTAGTATTTGAGAGATAACCTAATCTCACCACACCATAATTTGAACATTTAGAGATTACCCTTTTTTGACTAATTTTTTTATCACATCCACCTCAATGTCAATTATTTGTTACCTAAACTATCTGCATGTTTTGTGATGACCCTATTTAGTCATTTTGACCACACTAACTATCCTTACCATGTTAAACTTTTATAATTCACACTACCTTGTGTATGACCTGACCATTTGTGTTTTCCAAGGGAGTAATTCTTACCTTAGATAGTTATGATAAACATTGACCTTGTCTAGCAGACTTGAGAGGAATGACTTAATTAGCTATGACCAACATTGTGGATTGGTTCCCCCTATCATATATTTCCTTATAACTAACCTTATTTTTACCAAGTCTTTACATGATCTTAACTATCACACTTTATCACATTTTGTGTGCATTTTTTCATTTCAAAATCCTAACCCTTTTTTGTGACTCACCATTTATCAAACCTTGACCTGATTTTTTTTTCACTTCATCAACTCTCAGTTTGAGGAGGAACACCTCCTCCCATATTTAGGGCAATTATTATGATTATCAATTCATTTTTTTATTTTTCCACTTGTTAAATAAAAGTTGTATAATAAATAAGGGCAAAATGTAGACACTCAAAAACTACATACAATAGTTTTAGATGTTGAAGTGCCTTGACCCTCATCCAAAATCGAGTCTAGTTAACCACCTAATTAACTAAATTCATTTACGAACCTAAACCTATCACACCATTAACTTAACACCTTTAAATAAAACTTTTAACCACTGATGGTCAGTCTAACCATTGATAGTTAGCATGATCATTGATGGTCAAGTCATCAACCTATCTTAAATCCATTACTAGTTGTGTATGAGATAAGCATGGCATAATTTATTAGCTTCCCTTTTTGTGATGCTAACAATATTTAAAGCATCATAAATGATAACTTTATCCTCCTATTTAATTATCAAATTCCTCCTACCCAAATAGCAACCTCATCCTATAAAAAGAGAGTAGGAAGTGAAAAGGATCCACAAATCCAAATCCAAGTTATAAAATCTTCTTGCACATAGGTATCCATTCTTCTTTCAAAAATAAAATAGTATCAACAAAAATATGAACCTCTATTTTACTTTCTCTCAAGGCCCAAGTACTATCACTCTAGCCAAATTGATCCAGACTTCCACCATCAACAATCTAGTAAGTTACATGTAATTGTGTACTTATTTCTTTGTTTTGATTTCATTTCTAACCTGACCTAATCAAAATTATCTCTTAACTTACCACTTTTAACTAAACCCATATTCCACCCTCACCTAACCATTTATCCAATCTATAATTCCTTTTTTGATCATTTCCAAAAACACACAATTAACCACCAATAGTTAGCCCAATCATCGATGGTCACCTCAACCGTTGATGATTACCCAACCACTAACGATCAGTCCAACCACCGATGGTTCACCCAAATACTAATGATCACTATGGAAAAAATAATATAAAATTATTTTTAGTCCCTCTACCTCAACCAAACCTTGCTTTCTGTGTTCTTACCTATTCATAGGGACTTCTCTAATTTTCTAAAATTGACCCCTAACTATTTTAGCACAAGTATTTACCTGCTTTTACTATTTTAGTCATTTTATTTGAATATTAATTTTAATATTTATTATATTATTCATTTACTTTCATGTTATTGAATGCAAGTACTCTTTGTTTTCATCTACATCAACTTAATTATTATAAAAAGTGGATTGATAGCCTCCTAAAAAGCATAGGCTTCTGGGATCTAGTTCACACTAGGTAGTCCACTAAATTATCTATCTAACAAACCCATTTTTTTTAATTTTTTTATTATTTTTAGGTTATTACTTCCAAGCTAAAGAGGATTTCCCATCATCATTTGGATCATGCATGTACTTTTACCAGGTATTCCTTTACACACCCCTTTTAAGAGTTTCATTACTTGCTTCCAAATTAATAAATGAGCATAAATTAAGAGAAACACATGCCCTAAAGTGTAATTTTACTCCATTGAGATCTTAAAACATTATAGGCTACCTCGTTATGGCTATGGTGTGCATAAAAACTACACCAACTAGTCCAACTGGACCTTTTACTATGATACTTCTCTATTATGCAAGTTGAGCTTATGAATATTAATTATTCTAATTGTTTCTACTATGACCACATATGGATCTTAGACCTATAATGCATTTTAATCCATAACATGTGTTGGATCAATAATATACTTCTTAGGATAAGATACATGAAAAAAAATATCCATTTTAGCTAACATTAGTGGCAATGCAAGTTTATACACTATAGATTAATCACTTATATAAAATCAAAGGGTCCCACATATCTTGGTGTCAACTTAGTTGATTTTCCAAACCTCATAACACTTTTTTGGGGTTTGAATCATAAAAAAACTTTATCCTGAACTAAAAACTGCCTTGTTTTTCTTTTCAAATCAACATAAATTGTATGCCTATCATTGGCTTAATCCAACCTTTTCCTTATTAATTATACTTTTTATTCCATTTATAAAAACATATTAAGCCCAAAAACCACTTTATCTTCACATTTATCCAAATTGAATGGTGTTCTATACATCCTACCATATAATGTCTCAAAATGAGCCATTTTTATAGTTGGCTGGTATGAGTTGTTATAAGTAAACTCAACTAATTATAGGTATTCATCAAATTTGTATTGTTGGTCCATGCACTACATCCTCAAAATATATTCCAATACATGATTAATTTTCTCTATTTTTCCATCCATTTTTGGATGGTAAGTTGTACTAAAGTTATGTTCTTAAAGTTTAATTGAGCGTTTGCCAAAACCTATAAGTCATCTTAGGGTCCCTATCTAACATGATATTTTCCAAAACCCCATGAAATCTATAAAATTATTTCACAAACCTTTTGTCAAGCATCGGTGTATCATACATCAAATTACCTAGAATGAAGTGAGCTACCTTGGTAAGTTTATCCATAACTACCAAGATCATGTCATGATAGTTTATGGACATAGGAAAGCCTTGGACAAAGTCCATGATAATAACTTTTCACTTCCATTTTGGGATGGAATGTAGGTACAAAAACCTAACAAGATGAATATTTTAAGCCTTAAATTACTAACACTCCAAGCATCTAGATATAAAATCAAGTGCATCCTTTTTAATTCCCTTTCATAAATATAATGGCCTTAATTATGATAATATCTTAGTCACTTTTAGGATGTCTTGAATATAGAGCATTGATAAATTATTTTATCACAATATTCCTCAAATTTTCTCTATCAAGATCATAAATTATGCCATTGTACCTCAAAATCCCCTCATTCTAAAATTATAAATAGTAGCATCTATGATCCTAAAAATTCTCAGTCAATGCTCTTTTAACATGTTCATAGAATTTATCTCTGGGTGAGAATTTTACTACCCGATCTCAAAATTAATTTTTATTATGGCCAAAATTATAATGTACCTCCTCTGACTAAGGTCATTTGTAACTTTATTCTCTTTTCCATTAATGTAGTGAATGTCTAATTCATAATATAATAAAAATTGTAACCACTACCTCTGATGAGCATCAAGTTTAGGTTGGGTAAATATGTAATTGAGACCCAAATTATCATTTTTAAGCTCAAAGGGATTTCCCAAAAAATAATTCCACAAAACTTGAAAATTATGAACTATAGTATCTAGTTATAGGTTATGAGGAACATAATTTACCTCATATGGCATCAGTTTCCCTAATACATAAGCCACCACTAAACCATATTACGTAATAACTCCTCTTAAACCATCACCTAATGCATTTGTTATAATGAAAAATTTACCATTTAGATCTAGAATACATAACATAGGTGCTAAAGTAAGCCTTTATTTCAAAACTTGAAAGGCTTTTTCACTCTTATCATTCCATATAAAATGTTGTTCTTTACACTAAAGAAATGTAATTGGATTAACTATTTTTGAAAAATTTAGTATGAAATTCTTATAGTATCCTACTAAACCCATAAAAATACATACCTCATACACATTTTTGGGTGTTTTCTAATCCATAATAACTCTAATCTTATCTGGATCTGCTAAAATTTATTTTTCAAAGATAATTTGTACCAAGTATTGTACTCTTTTTTGAAAGAAATCACACTTGAAAAAATTTCCATAAATTTTATGCTTTAATAATTGCTGTAAGATTAAATACACATGCTCAATGTGATCTTCTTAAATTTTGGAGTAGATGAGAATATCAACCAAAAATACTAACACAAACACATCAAGATAATCTCTAAACACACTGTTCATGAGATTCATGAATGTTGCAGGTGTATTCATTAGTCTAAAAAGAAGTATTGTGAACTCATAATACCCATAATGAGTCTTTAAAGTTAATTTTAGAATATCTTCCTCTTGAATTATCAAATAATGGTACCCAACATGAATATCAATCTTTGAAAAGACTATATCACCATGCATTTGATCAAAAATTTCATTAATGTGAGACAATGGATACATGTTCTTGATCATTTCCTTGTTAAGAATTTAATAATGAATAGACAAATGAAGGGTTTCATCCTTCTTGACAAAGACTACAAGTGAACCCCATGGTGAAACACTTGTCTAAATCAATCCTTTGGCCAACATCTCCTAAAATTTTGCCTTTAACTCAATTAAATTAGTTCTTATCATGTAGGGTGTATTAGGTTTTGGTTTTGACCCTAGAATGACATCAATAGTGAAATAAAAAACATCTTTAAACTTTAATAAAAAATGATAGTCTGCTCAAGTGGGTTCCTTAGCTTCTCTAATTTCATACATTTTGATTAGGAATGTTTGATAACCTTTTCATTGATCCTCCTTCAACTAAATGGCTGAAATTTTATTAATTTTTAATTCCCTTTGATTTCCTTAGATTTGGGTATGGTTTTCCAAATCATCTAGATAATCAACCTTCTCAAGGAAATAATCAACTTTGGCTTTATGTTTAAAGATCCAATTAACTCCTAGGATCACATCATATGACCCTAGTGGTGTTGCATAAAGATCAAAAACTATGGTGAATTCTATAAATTTTATTTCAACCTCAATAAGACATCTATAAACATTAATCTTAGACTCATTCTTATACTAAACTAACCAAATATTTTCCATAAAACTAGATTTCCTATATATTTTACTTACCACTCTAGGAGAGATAAAATCATTTAGTATCTCTTGTATCTTTCTAAATAGTAATAGGATGCCCAAATAATTTACTTAATACTTTGATGGGAGAGGATTTATATTATTCTTGACAATTATACACTATGGCATGAATATGTTACTGAAAGGTTCCCTAATGTGATGTAGAGGTGGATGTATTCTTATTTTTACCATTTATCTTCCACCGAAGGTAATCACTGGCATAGTGGTCTCTTCCACATGTAAAACATTTTCTAGGTGGTCCCTTTTTCTAATTAGCACCCTTTAATCCTTCTCTAAAGTTACTTCCTAATTTTATGCTCCTTGAATTTTTACTAAATCTTGCATTTTGATTGTTAACTAGTTCTTGTAATTCTGATTTTGTTTCCAAATCTTCTTCTTGAAGGGTGTCTTAGAACTACCAAACTTCTTTTTAAACATTTATCTAACCTCTATAAATTATTTTAATTTTTTTCCTACTTAATTATATTCTTAAAGACTTGATCCATGGTGGATGGTCCATGCACGTCCACTTCACAACTAATTTTGGGTTTTAACCCCATGATGATCTTCTTGATCTAGAAACATTCATCCTTATGATAGTGTAGAACATACTTCAAGAGCTTCATGAACTACTCCTAGTACTCATTCACCAGTAAATTCCCTTTCTTTATATTCTATAAATATACTAATTTTTTATCAAAATAAAGTTGAGGTAACCATCATCCTCTTAAAAAAGTCATAAAGTACTCTTATGTGATAGTAGTAGAATCAAGGTTCATCTAAAGATTTTTCTTAGCCCACCAAGATGTCACTTTACCAACTATTTGGTAAGATCCCCACATAGCCTTAGTCACCTCAGAATAATTTCAAATTTTGAAACACTTTTCTATTTTTGTGAGCCAAGATTCAGCTCCATCACCCAAAACCTTACCATAAAACTTGGGTGGGTTTACTTTATTCATGTCACATGTGAACTCTGTAACTACTTGAGCTCTATCCACTTGATGACCTTCTTCATGCCCCTAATCTTGAGGTAATTTATGTTCTACATGTTATTCCATTATAAATTATTATTCATATTCCTCTTTTAGTCCATGAACTTATCACTCTAGATTTGTTATTCTATTTCTAGTCTCTTTCATGTTAGTAAGTATATGATTGAGTTTTATAGCTTGTTCTATTGCTAGCTAATTAGGATTAGATTGAGCATTTGTATTAGAAGTTCCCTCACTAGCTGATCTACCTCATGTCATTATCCTCTCAAAAATCTAATAGAATATATTTATGTTAGTGAACTCATTAGGTCTAAGTGTTAAACCTTTACTTTGATACCACAATGTTAGAACCCCATTAAGTTAACCAATAGTTACACTATTTTTTTAAAATACATAAAGTAAACTTATAAACTCATCTTTAACTATTTATAAGATTATTTTTTGGTAACTAAATTCATTTAAAGCATTAATTACAAAAATGTATTAACCCATTGTCTACTAATATGATTCATTTAGTTTCCAAACAGTCTGAATTGGATTAAAAGATGAATATCTCACATTAAATGTATAATGGAAAGTATCAATTATGACAAGCACTGATATAATCTCCATTTCATCCATAAATAAGGTTACATCCACTATTTTCATAATATTCAAAATTAATTAAAAGTATCATAGGCACTATTGTGTTGAATATCCATCAAATAATAATTTACAATATGTTACATTTCATTACAAATTCAATATATACAATACAATGCATACAACAATACCAAAAAAGCTTCACAATAACTCAATAATTCATAGATATACCCTAATTCTAATCCCTAATGGTTGAAATAGTTGATACAGGGATAACATCATCTACTTTATTTACCTCCAACCATAGACCAAGGGTCTCCCACACATCTCCCCACTAGGAGTGGCCCTACCCTTCATGGATGGTAAAATAAAAATTATGTGGATATCAACAAATCAACCAAAATTATGTGTGTATAATCACTAATACATGCATTTTAAAATAGACCATGGAATCCAATCCTCTATCTAAAATTACATCAACATATACATGTAAACTAGAAAGCATAGTGGAATGACAATTTCTCAGCTATAACATTACTTTGGCCAAAAATTTTATTATAGAAATCAGATCTAAAAATATGAGTCAATTCCACTCACATTAAACTCTCTACTATTGAATCATGATTATCAAATGATATTAGGGTATAGGTATATGAGTTTCATATTGGAATCCTCATATACTTATCACCTATTATTTAATAATATGATCTAACGATTTTCACATAAGATTCAAAATTAGAATATCAAATATTGTATCATACACTTAGTAGAATAGTAATCTATGGTACAAGTAATCATAATCCAGAATTTCATTATTTCCCTACACTTAACCTTAAGTGATATGCATAGATTCATCAAATAAACTATGCTCTAAACCCATATATATATATATATATATATATATATATATATATATATATATATATATATATATATATATATATATATATATATGTATAATATATATACATATATATATATATGTATATATATATAATGTATATACATATATATGTATATATGTATATATGTATATATATATGTATATGTATATATATATATGTATATATGTATGTATATATGTATATATATATGTATATATATATATGTATATGTATATATATATATCTATATATATATATATATGTATATATGTATGTATATATGTATATATATATGTATGTATATATGTATATATATATATATATATATATATGTATATATATATGTATATATATATATATATGTATATATGTATATATATATATATATGTATATATGTATATATATATATATATATATATATATATATATATATATATATAAGAAATTGGAATAAGAATAAAATCATTCTAAGTCCCTTCTCAAACATCCATCAAACACAATTCATTAATGTGTGTGTGTGTGTGTGTGTGTGTGTGTGTGTGTGTGTGTGTGTGTGTGTGTGTGTGTGTGTGTGTGTGTGTGTGTGTGTGTGTGTGTGTGTGTGATGCTAAAACTCAACCAATGATATAATCTATATCATCTCAAAATATAGCTCATAAAACATATATAATGTGTTTATTCTCAAATACACCAAAAGACCATTTGAATAATTTAGAAAACCTTAGAATAACCATTGAACATTATACAGTTTAATAAGATCATTTATAATCCTTACACAGTTTCATATTATTTTATTATAGGAATAATTTTTATAATTTTCATAATATTAAAGAGAATAACATTGTAATTATGCTAACTACTAACTTAAACCAATATGAACCAGTCTAAAATAACTAAAATATATCATAAGAATTATATAGTCTATTTGAGTACATCATAAGACAAGATACTCAGCCCAAAACTCACATTGCAACTTACATCCATTTAAAATCATCACAAAGGGGATAACTAAGAGATTATATTTAATATCTCAAGTTGGATGACTACAAATTTAAAAATACAATTGAGTATAGTCATCACTGTGTGTGTGTGTGTGTGTGTGTGTGTGTGTGTGTGTGTGTGTGTGTGTGTGTGTGTGTGTAACATGTTTATGCATACTTGAAAATGATGATGGGTCACTCAAGTTACAAGGACAAACATAAGCCTACATCAATCTTATCTAATTTCCTTCAACTATGGATCTCACTCAACACTACAATACTAATAAAATAAAACCTCATAGATTTATTTTTCCCTTCTATGATTTTTAAGATGTCTTTAGTAAATAATATAAACTTATCTAGTATGTGTTTAGTGTTTCAATCTTGCTCCATCTAAAATATTCAAATTTTATTCTGATAATGACTCATTTAGGCTTGGAATTATATGTATAGGCCTATGGATGGAAATGAGTTCCATCCCTAGGTCTATATACATAAATCCCTAATTTTTATTTTGTCAAAAACTACCACTTTACTCATTTAGACAAAATAAACTAGACCCATAATAAGAATTTATTTTCTTTTGTAAACTAAGTTTGTAATTAATAAGCAAAATAATGAGTTCAAGTTCAACTGACATGTTCCTAAAATATATGTCATCTAGATTAGCAAAATGGAAGTTCTTTCTCCTTCCTATAGATCTCAAATATCCTTCCCCTCTCTATCATATCCCCTTATATTTCTTTCTCGCCTTCTTTCATATTATTTTCCGCACATCCATGCATATTTTACATGTCCAAGTTATTCTCCAACTATTCTACTAGTTTGCCATTATTAGCCTAATATTAATCATGCTTGAACTTATTCATGCCTTTTTTTAACTCATAGTCATTCCACTAATCGATTATGGTGGTTGTGGAAACCCTTTATCTCCTCCAAGAGTGGATTGAACTTCATGATAATTTCAAATCATAGAAACCAAACAAAAAAAAAAACCCTTAACTTCATTTACCTTTTACTTTTTGGCATTTTTCAATGAAACATAATAATATTAAAGTCTATAAACTCCCAAAACAAAAACCTAATTTTTTATTTCTTTGCAATTACATAGTATGCCAATGGTTATAATAACCAAACATAATATCATAATTTTTGGAGTTTATTTAAATAAATTTGATTTGGGGTATTTTTCCTCTTTTTTTTCTTATGCCATGTTACCAAAGGGCATAAGGTAACCCATAAAAATAAGATAAATCAAGTAACTAAATGAGGAAAATAACACTCAAACCTCCAATAACCAAAAATGCAATCAAGATTATCAAATCATAATTAGACCCCTGTGGAGATTTAAGAACATAGCTAAATAATATAAGGGATTCTCATGCTAAGAAAATCACAAAAAGAATTGAAATCATTAATGAAAGCAAGACTCATCTATTGTTAACTAATGTAAACAATATTCAATTCATTTAAGCAACTAGATGTGATGTGTGCACAAGTTTCATGAAGTTATCTCAACCCCCAAGTTGGTATCTGCATTCCCCCCTCTCTGATGATACTCTCCCTTTATATTGCCTATGAGGGTGGGGTAGTCTTACAACCACCTCAATCAAACAAATGGGTATTTAGTCTGAAATCATAATAGTCATTAATATATAATAATATATAAATTATTGAATCTAAATAAGTTATAAATGAAATTAGTCATCATGATCATAAAACATAGTATGACATATGCAAAAGCTATCAAAACATGATATTGATCATGAAACAAATCATATAATTGTCAATCATATAGAATGCATATATCCATCTCAAAAATAACTATCAAAACTAAAAATCATTAGTCTCATAATCCACTATTTAATGCTTAAATAGTTTTTTAGAGGAAATTGTATGTCACACTACTCGAGGGATTATGTGATAGGCGAGGATGATGATGTCATATGAGTAGGCATTTTAGGATGAACATATGTTTATTATGTATGCATAGGCATGGTAATATGACAGAAACCTTGTGTTTCCCCCATACCTTACATGGGCATCACATGTGTAGCCAAAGATGTAGATGTAGGAATAATATCAATAGTACTGTTAGCAAGGGTAAAGGGCAATAATATTTAGTATTATTTTTCACAAAATAAAATAAATATGTGTCAAGAAGATGAAGTCAAAGAGACATGTAAGAGGAAGATTCAAATTAGAAGTTGAAGAGCCTATTTAGGCAAGTGTGTGAAGAAGAATAAAGTAGGCCATTTGAGTGAATAAGAAATATAAATTTATGGTCGCATATTGTCTTTTTCTCTTGTATTTGATTTTCATCATTTATTGTTCATAACTTACAAATTTGTATTTCATTCTTCCACTAAACTATTTTTAACATGTGGATATTTTTCAAAGCTTTGGTCTCCAACATTATGGAATGATCATATTTTTCAAAGCTTGAAATTGAGGGAGAATTTAAAGAGCTGAGGGTTTCAAGTTTCCATAGATTTGTAGGGTTTTTTTTAGTTTTTTAAGTAAGAGGTATTGAGGATAACATGTGTAGATTCAACACCTGTGATCAATAGAAGATAAGCAATATTCAAGTGATTGAGGTCTGGGTTCAAATGAGCTAACGTGAGACATTTATAGATTGCATGGTTCTCATATTAATTATGTAACTCTATTCTATCAATTAGGGAACATTAATATCATAAAACTAATCATTAATGAATATTATGTAGCATGCCAATAGTGGTGATAGAAAACATGATGAATATGAAGCATTTAGCAAAGGGAGTTGGTGGATGGGAATTATGATCTGATATTTCCAAGGAGGCTGATGAAATTACTTAAGAAAGTTATTTTTCTTTGTTCATTTCATTATGTAATTTGTATCATCAAGAGTTAGTCTAATAAAGGATGAAAAAAAATAGAACTCTATTAAGTGATAGAATAAATTTGTGTTGAATAATAAGAGAGTCGAACCCAAGTACAAGTAGTACACACAAATAATTTTAAACATGCAAATGATAATATTCTGCTACATGTTAATTTGATAAAATACATTTGGCTATCATATATCCATCAAGATAGCAAAACTACCTCCTAATAAATAGGGAGGACAAATAAAAACTTACCCAATAATACACATGGGTAATAACAAACCTTACAGGAATTTATTTATCAATAATAAAAAATAAACAAATATGATATAATAGGTTTAAAATACTTTAACCTATATAAAATACAATAATTAATAATGTTATGAATATTAAATCGTAACAATTCATCCATCTATTAAGTGATGACTTTGACAAAACATTTAGTAATTTTTTAACTCATAGATTGGGAAATTAGCTCAATGTCTTCACCTTGCATCTTCATACCAGGTGGTTTTTTATAAGAATAGATTGAGAGGATTGAATTGGCAGTAAGGTGGAGTGAATATTTGGATTTTCTTCACTTTTTTGATATTTTCCTCATCATTATTTTATTAAAGGAGGTTATAGGTTACAAAATACCAGTGAATAGCAAGGGGCTCAATCAATAAAGAATGGATAAGTATGTCAAAATTATGTGTGAATGGGGTCATTATTCTCATGAAATAAAGGTTGAAATATATATATCATGACCATTTTTCTTTTTATCCTCATGCTGGTGGTCTTATGATAGTATTATCTTATTTATATATCTTCTCTATTGGTGCTCAGACAATAGCAGTATATACTATTGTAAAAATTTGTAAGAATCTTCCATATGAAACATATGTCCATCATCAAACATGTTATAATAAAGACAACTACTGATGGTGACCCTCACATTCTTGCTTTACTAGTGTGCTTGGCTCTATCATTGAGAATAATTTTTGTTTGTAGGTGCATAAGTATTGATAAAAAGTATTATTATTGCACACTATAATCAATGGATCATAATGAAGCAATACTTTTTTATATCATGTTTGGTAAATCCTTCATATGCAGCTTGTATATTTGTCTTTGCATGGTAAAATCTCTAAATGGTGGGTGACAGTGAAAATCAGATGGAAATATTTAATTATAATTATGATTGATGTGGAAATATGGAACATAAGACTCAATTGACTTGGGTTCTTCTTCATATTTTTATTCTTTCATGGAGGATAAAATATTTAAAAGGTCTAATGAATCAAAATTAATTACAAATTTATAATATTGGAAATGCAAATGAGGTTTATTAGAGTAGGTAGAGTAGAAAATCAAAAATCTATCTCCATATAAATAGGTCGTAGAGAGGAAGAGTAGGATTACTTTAATTTCTCAAATGCAACTTTAACATATCAGATTATGAAAACTTGAATTTTTAGGATCTTTGAGTGTCTCGAGATGAGACACTTGTTTAACTCTGGGTGAGTGTTAGCAAGGGTAAAGGGCACTCATATTTAGGATTATTTTTCATAAAAGAAAATAAATGTGTCAATAGGGATAAGTTAAAGAGTCATGTAAGAGGAAGATATAAATGAGAATTTGAAGATCCTATTTAGGTAAGTGTGTGAAGAATGATAAAGTAAGCCATCTGAGTGAATAATAAATATAACTTTATGGTCTCATATTGTCTTCTTCTCTTGTACTTGCTTTCCATCATTTATTATTCATATCTTGAAAAAATGATTTCATTCTTCCACTAAACTATTTTCAACAAGTAGCAATCTAAACACCTATGGTAGAATTATTACCTCCAAAAGGTTTATTATTAATAATGAAGTGCTCATGTTGTTGTTTGTTAGATGTGACAACTGTAGATTTGTATGAAATTTTAGCTTTTAGTATTAATTTTAGAACCTTATCTAATTAATTAGGATTTAAATAAATTCAATTTTAAAACTTATATGATGTTTTATCTTATGCAGGATCTCCCCTTTAAGGTCATTAGGATGATTTATATCTTGGTATTCATGATTATCTTGATTAATATATTTTAAATTAGGAATTCAACATTATCTTATGTTCGTGCATATTCGCTAATAAGTGTTGCATCAAAAGAAGAAGAAGAATGAACATTTATTGAATTTATTTTATAAATTTTAGATAGAACCAAAGTAATACGATTATGCTTAGTATGTACACCTCTTAATCTATCACTTCACCTAGAGGGACAACATAACTTTCTTAAATGGCATTAAATGAAATTACAAAAATATACAAAAGGTTAGAGCTAAGGTTAAATTTATTTCTTGCCTTATATACAAGGAAATTAAAAATTATAACTAAAACCCTAAGACAAAAATATGAAACCTAAAAAATAATGATGGAACCATAAGGGAAGACATAGGGATTTTCTATATTCTAGACAATATGTGAGTTCACCAATATGTTTTACCTTGTTTTTTATTGTGTGAACATAATAAGATACAACTTTTAAACTAATTCAAATTGAATGAAACATAATAATAAACATAAATATGAATATAAAAGTAAAAATATGATTTGAATAGTTACACAATTTATATATACCTAAATAAATAAGATATTTAGCATATTTTTGGTTTATACAAGTCTGATATTAAATGCAGGTGGTATAAATGGGTGAAACTAGATCAAGAGTATCTCAAATCAAGTGTAGACACTAAAATCTAGTAAATGATACTTGACAATGTCATTTATTACTTACCGTAACCCTACATGTCATGTGCATAAATATATGACTCTAATTCTACATTCTCTCACATCCACATGTTATATATGGGTTCAATCCTTCTAAGTTTATGTTAGTCATCTACAAGAATTCCCCTCATCTGTGCCAAACTAGTAAACTATCAAACTCAAACATCTCTAGATCATCATATTAATATTTCTCTCTCCTAGATAGTAAAGTTAAATTTAAAACATACCATATGAGTCTCATGGTATCATATTTCACATAGAAATGTCATATTTTAAAATCAAACCATTCATATGTATTAGCCCATCCACCTAGCATGTTAGTGACATATGAAATTACCCAAATACTACTATGTAAATTCAAAATAATTTGTCTTATTAATCATATATAAATAACTTATCAAGCACACTCAAACACTTACACATTCAATAAGACTACCCTATTATTTCCAAATTTTCAATCAGTCATTAAAAATAGGTCCTTACCAAGTCTGAAGCACTCAAGATCCAACTCAAAGTTGTCAATTTTTAAGTATTAATAATTATATAATAGGTTATAGACATTAAACAAGCATGATTAAAAAAAATCACCTAATGGGAATAATTGCATTTGATTTGACTTCCCTCTTCAAATTATTAGTTATGTATGTATTAATCAACCATCAATAGGGACTAGTTGAGGTCAGTTCAAGTTGCCTTTCTTCCCTTTTTGTAGACATAATTTTGGCATTGCAAGTGTACCTATATTTTCAATTGGATATGTATTTATGTGATTCATGTACATAATCAGACCTCAGTATTTTACACAAAGCTTAAAGAGAAGTAGGCACACCTATCTATATTAATAATAAGATAAAATAATACACAAATAGAATTGTAAGATAAGAAACACATCTAAAGTGTTGAAATAAAGACAAAAATTCCATCTAGGTGCACATAGAGGTCCAAATCATGATGTGAGTGACCTATAGTACATTTTTTCATCTTTCTTGCCACCTATCTATAGTCCCAATCCTCCATGGGATAGTTAATTGCTAATTATATTATCCATTTATTGTACTTGTCATATTTAATAAGCTAGAGTGTCAAATCAATTACAAACTTTTAAATTCAATTTTGTATATATTTTAATTCAAATTCATTATAATGGTTCTATTTATTTAAAATAAATTTATTACATTAAACTTATTATAAGTAAAAACATATTGGCAAACCCATATATTTCTTGAAAATTATCAAACCCTTGGTTTCTCTTAGGGTTTTAACCTTATTTCTATGGTTTCAAAATTATTATCTTAGGGTGTCATACCTAATTTCTAATTCACCTTATCCTTTGTGAAAATCATACATTTTTATCTTTTTCCTTAGGGTTCCACACTCCTCTTCCTATTAGGGATTCCTCTCTTAGTCTTGTGTCTTATCCTCCCATCATATTAATTAAATTTATAGAGAAAAACAATTCACCCATACACATATACTCTATCCTTTCTCTTTATTTCAAATTTCAATTTATGCACTTTTAACTTTAATTTTATGGTCATTGACTATCATATTTTCATTTTAGGTTTTTATTATAGTAGTTTACACATTTAGAGCCCTCTCCCAAATAAAAAGTGTGTTTTAGATAGTCACATTCATCTTTATCCTTTTAATATAATATTTTTATTGCATTTCAATACTATAATAAGGGATTAATTTATATACACTAAAAATATGTTAATTGATACTTGATAATGTTAGTTTTGACTTACCTTCACCTTACATGACTTTTGCCTACATATATAAATCTAATTTTTCATTCTCTCACACCCGCATGCTATTTATGGGTCTATCCTTCTAAGTTTTTTGTCACCTAAAATAATTCCCCCAATTTATTCTAAACCACTAAACTATCATACTCAAACATCTTCAAATCATCATAGTAGTATTCTTTTCTCCTAGGAAGTAACATCAAACTCATAACATACCATCAAATGGTACTATTTGAAACTAATGGTTTCCTTATTTGCCCAAAAATATCATATTTTAAAATCAAATCATTCATGTGGGTCAACCCATCTACCTAGTGTGTCAGTGGCATGTGAAATTACCTAAAGTCTCATAAATACAAAATAAGTTTAGTCTTATTGATCATCTATCACTCATCTAAAAACCACTTATCAAGCACACTCAAATCTGTATTCAACACTCAACCATTCAATATGGAGTGGTTGGAGTCATATAGACCCACATTTATTCTTTTTTTGTGAGTGTAATACTATCATTACAAGTGTACCTAGGTTTTTAAGTGAATGAGATATATTTATGTGAAATGCATGCATAATCAAAACTCAATATCCCATATAAAGCCTAAAGAGAAAAATTTACACCTACCTATATCAATTACGAGAGAAAAATATACATAGACTGACCTCTTGGACAAGGAACACAACATTTGATGGTATTGACTTGAGGCTGATGATACTATATATGCATATAAAAAGGTCTAAATCTTGATACAAATAACCTGTATCCTAATCTTCCATCCTTATTGTTGCTTGTATGTAGTCTCAGTCCTTCACGAATAAATTTACTACTAATTATTGTATCCCTTTGTTGTACTTTCCATGTTTAGTAAGCTAGAGTGTCAAATCAATTTCAATATTTTACATTCATGTTTATATATCTTTTAATTTAAATTTATTTACAATGGTTATATTTAATTAAGATAAATTAATCATATTAATTCCAATATAGGTAAAAATATTAGAAACTAAGTCTTTAGATGTACCTATACATATTTGCTAGGTTCTAGATGGTTTTAACTAACATTAGTTTTTGAAACCTAATGGCTTCATCTAAGAAAATTTCAGTTAATTATTTCCATATAGGCTAGTGTGCCTAATTATAAATTATATATGGGTGTGATCTTAAGGGTTAGTTGTGGACATATTTCTAGAAATATATCTCCTTATCTTTTAAACCTTGGGTTTAGGCCTATAAAATTAGGAAAGGGTGGGTTGAATTAACCCCAACCAATCCCCACTGAATAGTTGAGTAGTGCCCACATATTCAACACTTTGAGAGGGAAGTCAAAGCATATGTACTCCTTGTTAAGTGTATGTGTGTAATAGTGCTCCTTCAATGAATGTAGCCTAAATTTAGCCTTAAACACTTGGAAAATGAAAACTTTAGATTGGTTTTGAGTTCTTAATAATTAGTAAAGTTTTGTTCATTGTGATTAAGGATGGATTGGAAATAATCTGGTATTTCCTTTGAATGTTCAGATGTGCATACTAGGCTTTCTTTAAAAATGTTAGATAGGTAATAAGTTTAGACCTATTGTGTAATTTCATCAGACTCTTTGAATATTTTATAATAATTCCAACATGAATAAGGTATGGACCAACCCATATGATGATTTAAATTTTAAAAGTGACATTTTCTTGGCATGGGATGAGTCCATCAAGTTTGCATAATTCCATAATTTTGGAACACTCTGAGTCTAACAGATTTATCTAAAAGGTAGGGATACTTATCTGATGATCTAGAGTTAGTATAAATATGATTTTTAATAGTTTAGATACAAAATATGAAATTAATTTAGTTCCTAATATCAAATTAGGAAGTTTGGACCTATGAAAAGTATGTGGATGTAAGAGAAGGGCCAATAAGAGTCATATGTGTATGCACAATTCATATAAGATGAAAGTAGGTCAAATTGACATTGCCAAACATATAATACTATATTTTAATGTCTAAATTATATAAATATTATAATATATGTCAACATATAAATATTTTATCATTAAATTATGTATAAAACATGTAATTTAAGGCCAATGGGCATACAAGTGTCATGTCAAGTAGATATAATAATTAGGCACATAGTAAAAAGCATCACAAAAATAAGCAAGGCATGAGATGCATTATATAAATCATGGAATAAAACATAATATAATAATTCATAATATAAATAATGAAACCAATCTCACAATAGTCATAAATGTAACCACAAACATATGATACATTATCATGATCATGAATCACAAAATCACTCAAGACCTAACTCAGCTCTGACTTGACTCTGACCTGATAAGGTAATCCTTGACAAAACCAAAAAATTAAAAAATAAAACATAATAAATTCACTCATATAACACAAAATTTAACACACAACAATCATCATGGCATATAATAATCAACAAAATCAAACACATATATAACAAACAATGTCAGTCTACGTAATCAAGTAATGTCATCATCTAGTATATAAAAGTTCAATATACATAGTAAATAATACCCTAAAATTAGACACATATGAAATTAATGTATAGCCTATTATTAAAAATGAATCAATATAGAAATATATAACCCTATAAGTGTGAAAATATGCCCCTAATGTAGAAAGGTAGCCCTTAGGTATAATGATTGTCCTATATATGTATGTCAATGTATCATATATAACATGTATGTCATGCATCCCATTTATTTATTATATTTAAAAAATTATGTGAATAAAATGATATGTAATTTACCATGTATATGATAAACAACATCAATAAATCATGTAAACTAGAAAAAAAATGTTATGCATAGATCTTGATTTTACATTTTTTGAATGTTTTATTTTTTTAGATTTTTTCAACTAATGTAAAACTAACATAAGTGCATGAATTTTATATTTCTATTCATAGGTTTTCTTCAACTAAGTCCCATCGATAAACCCCCATGTCAAACATTTTTATAATCATAAATGGTCCTAGCTAATTTGTCTTCAACTTGTGTTTCCTTTCCTCATTTGCATTAGTGTTCCTTTGATTTTCTTGTACTAAGTCACTAATTTCAAATTCTCAAATTTAAATCTTCTTTTTATATTATTTATTGATGAAATTATGTTATAATTGTATATGTTTAAAATCATGGATTCATTTTTCATCCAAAATTTCTAAATGATGTAATCACTTTTCATGATACTCATTTTATTTTATGATATCTTTAATAGAAACATGTAAGGATGGCATAGCCAGCTCTAAAGGAAACACAAGTTTTGTACCATAAACAAGGGAATAATAATTATCCCCTATGTACATGTATACACTTGTGTGATAGGACCATAAGGCACAAATGCTTTGATTATTCTAGTCCTCATTATGTTTTGTAATGGTTTTACTTAAGATTTTAACAATTGTATTATTCATTCCTCAACTTGCCAATTCACTTGGGGATATCATAGGGTGGAAAATGTATAATAAATATTTTATTTAGCACAAAATTTATTAATTTTTTATTCTTATAGGATAATCCATTATTGGTAATAATGGATTATGGTAAACTTAATTTTGAAATGATGTTTGTCATTAAAAATCATCATATATCCTCCCCTTTAGTAAATTTCAATGATATTGCTTCAACCCATTTTTATAATATTGTATAGATATGATGATGAACTTGTGTCCTTATAATTACTCTAGGTTTATCTTTCCTACCAAATCAAATCCTTAAATAGAAGAGGGCCATGGTGAGATAATAGGTTGCAACTCTTATGAAGGTAAATCGCTTAAATTATTATGTCATTGGCATTGCATACATAATTTTTCATGTCTTAACATTCTTGATCAATAATTACCCATTTGTAAAAATTATATGACATGTATTTACTATTTAATTGAAACCCACATTAACTTTTATGTACTTCTTTTAAAGCTAGCTTTACTTCGTCACAACTAAGGCATCAAAGTAATTTTATATCAAATGATTGTTTCAAAATTTCTTGATCATCAATGATATCTATAGGAATAATAGAATATGCATTGGCTATATAATCCACATGATGACTATATTTTCAAGGTATGCTCTTAATCATAATATTATCAAAGTATTTCATTAAACATTATTGTAGACACATAAATTAACATTTAACCTAAAATAATGCATTTGTGACTACTACTTTACACACTTAACTCTGAGCCTATCCTATATTCCTTTTGATTAATTTAAACCACCTTATGCATGGAATAATCACTCTTATATGATGACCCAAAAATGCACCTATCCATCATGTTATCATCCTTAGTCATAATTCAATTCATGTTGTACCCTCATCATCATTGTTTGTCCCCATTAGACAACAATGCCTTATTGGACAGAAGTGCCCCAATCTATTATCCAATCCCCTCTCTTATCCTCCCATAAAATAATGACTAATTTTAAAACTTCAAATATTTTAATTATTATTGTTCTTAATTTTGCATGTTAGTTTCACTTAGGGTAATCTACATATTGATAGGATTTCCAAAATTTTATAAAACATATTGATGAATGTGTCTTATCTAAATTTGATTAAAACCCCTAGTTTAGGGTTTCCTTATATTTTTACCTCCCATTAAGGTTCCATATATTAATTTTATTGATTATAAAATTAGTCATTCCTTAGTTTATAAACCTTAGATTTCCATTAAGGTTTCCTTCTAAAATTTTGTCCTCTTAGGGTTACAAGTTAATTGTTGATTTCATAATCATGTTGGAGTGTGTGATAGTATTAGTATATTTCTCCTCTCTTTTTCTCATTTTAGTCTTTGGAAAATTTAAAATGGATTAAAAATAATCTCTTCCTCCTCCTAACCCTCAAGGTTATGATAGTTAATTTCCCTCTAGCTAGAACCATACTATTACTATCCCATTAGATGAGATAGCCCATCCTATAGTTTTAAAATAAGGTAACCAACCTATCATTCCTTAGTGCCCTACCCCTCATACATCTCCTTTTAATTTTTTATGTATGCAATTTCAATCTAAAGTACCTAGGGTTTGTGATTTTGAAGATATATAATAGAAAATCATCATTATGAATAAGTCTAATAAAGTTACAAAATTAAAATCAATATTTCATTGCAAAGATCACATCATTGAAAAATCATGTCACATATGCAAATAATTCATAGTATGCTAGTGTTAATCATGTATTTTCATCTTCATATAGAATTTTTGTGCCTAACAAGACTTCATACCAAGATTAGGATCTAAAAAAAAAATCATGTACAATATGTGATTCCAAGAGTATACAAAAAGTTAATAATATTTCAAGTGAGATTATAAGAGAAATGATTTGAAATAAGTTTATCAAAATACCTCCTATACATCCTTCATAGAGATCATAATACTATTTTGTATATCATATAATACATGGGCATCATACATATCATTGTTTGGCTTTGAAAAATCAAATATAATTGATAGTGGTGATACTACAATTGATACCTCAATCAAATAACCCATAGTGGAACAAGTGCAAGTAGAAAAGGTGACAAAATAAAAATTAGTATAAAATGGTTATAAAAGGACAAATTAGATAAATAAAAGGTTAAAAATTAAAAATCAAAGAAATAAAGAGTACAAAAAGATCAAGATGAAAAATCAAATTTACAAAAGTCACAAGATGTAAAGGTAATATTATAAAAATAACAATAGCATAAGTTGCAAAATAAAATATAAGATAATCAAAAAAGCATTATTAAAAGATGGTTTATAACAAAATAAATTTGAAAGCATGAAATACCTACAAAATATATAGTTTCAAATGTGGTTTAAAATGGGGCTACTACAAGCCTTTCCTCATATCAAGACCTTTTCACTATCACTACTCACATAAATGGAAAGACATTTACAAATGTCGATGTTAATGAATATTAGGAAATCAATTTTTATTTTATATCATTTCTTACATCTCTTGGAAATAAGAATCAACACTTGGATAAAACTAGTGCATCTACAACATGTATGGGATCAATCAAGTTAAGAGTATATTTTTCTTCAATAGAGTATTATCTTACTTTTCATGTTATTTCAAAATCAAGTGCCTACATTATTGTGCTTGGAGGATCATGGTTAAAATCAATAAGATAAATAATTGATAAAAGCAAAGGTTTCATATCATGTTATCATGAAGGAAAGGTCACATACTTTTCGAAAGAAAGAACATCTCTAGAGAGACAAAATACAAAAGAAAGCATATTTTTAGCTAGCATTCAAATAAATAAAAGTAATGGCATATCAATAGAGGCACATGACATAGTACATATTACAAAATAAAAATCAAGAAAGTTAATACCAAAATATGCAACAATTAGTTCTACATTTTCCAAATACAATAGAAGACAAGAGTGGCATTCAAAAGTTCCAAATCTAGATGATGATTATAACAATAAATATTATTATGATTTTGATGGTGTTGATTATACAAAATATGAGTATGGTAATGATATAAAACCTACATAGTTACATAATCCTCTTCATTCACTAGAGATCACCATTATTTTCTTAAATATAGGATCTATTTATGGTAAGACTCTTAAGGGAGTCATTAGTTAGTATCCTTCTCTCTATTTCTCAATTAATAAATATGTAAAAATACAAAAAAATACAAAAAAATCTATAAAATACCAAAATCAAGTCTTATGCATGTTTACATGTACTTTTTCATACATTGATTCATTTATGAAATGTTATTTAATACTTATTTTATCCAATTTTATATCATATGGGCTTCACCAGTGTATATGAGTGACTACAGATTACATAGAACACCATTTCCAAACTCAATTATAAGTAATATGATTGTTAAACATCTAAACATTGTATTTGGACAAGAGAATCCTATTGGATAAGAGTACCCTACTCTTGTGTCCATCACCCCATCATTGTCCTAAAGAGCTCAGACTACCATTACTAAGTTTCATACCAGACATAGGCTTTCTATAGCATGTGCATTCATTAGTTATCTCACTAAAGGAATATTATACATAGGTGTGATCCTTATGTGGCTACCTTATCTTACTCACATCTTAGTTATTTACATATCATTATAATTTTGATATTTATCACTCATTAACATCTTAATATACTATTAGTTATCTCAATTATTGAACCTACTCGTGATATAACTTATCTCTTTTTGATTAATCACATATTATCATGCTTACTTTTCTAGATTAATTTCTTAGCTTTGTGACTTGTATGCAATTTCTCTTTACCATTGAGGAAATTTTAATGTCTTTTGTGTGTGGATCTAAGAATTGATTCTTCATTTATATGCATGTGAGGACATTTGAATATATTTTTGTGTGTGTATTCTATGTGTATGTGGTTGCTTAGATTCTTTGTTTATATTCATGTGAGGACATTTTAATATGTATTTGTGTGTGTATTCTATGTGTGTGTGAACATTTGAACATGTCCCTATATATGGATCTAAGCCTTCATTACTTGATTTTATGTGTGTAAACACATTTGAACATGTCTTTGTATATGATTTTATTTGATTGAGTGACATTTGAACATGCCCATCATATATATACCCTTGTATTTCTATGGTGTTATTTGTGTGCTTTATGTATACTCTTTGATTGTGTGCTTTATGTATACTCTTTGATTGTGTGCATCATGGCTGCAACACCTTTCTTGATTCTTGGATTAGATTTCAATGCCATGATGAAAATAATGCATCCACCCAACCCTTTTAATTCTATGATGGATATCATGCATTCCTCCCTAATTAGTTCTATTAAATGTTACATACTCAATTTGATCACTTATCTACATGCATAAATGTTAACAATTACCTAGACACTCTTACTATGAATGTTTGATCCTACATGAATATCATATTACTAGTATGCTCAGTTTACCTCTATGATGATGTCATGCTTCTTCATGTTATCACTATTACTCAAATTTACATCTTTATGTCATAAAAATATATCTCATAACTTTTTATTTTGAGTTAATTTATTACACAGGCTCAACAACTCACCTCAAAAAAGGGGGCATTCATAAAGGTTTCTTTAAGATACTAGACCTTCTAGATCAGTACAAAAATAAAATTTGGTAGCTATAACACAATTATCACAATTTTACTCACATAAAAAGCCCAAAAGTGACATTAGATAAGAGCACATTATTAGATATAAAGCATTTCTCTCTTTTCCTTTCCACTATTATTTTCCAAATACCTAAAAAATAGGCATTTTTATAATTTATCAAAATCTTAATTTACCCAGGACAATATGCAATAGCATTTGAATCTTGATTTCTAAAATTACTCAATTTTTTATCACATTTGCTCAATTTTGGGGCATCATATGGGGCATGTTGTTACATATTAACACATGGATTTTATTCAAAATAACAATTGTATTGTTGACCAAATTTGACTTATAGTCAAATAAGGTTGACCCCTATCATTTTGAACTTTTTAAGAAGGTTCCCATATGTCCCTTTGGGTGTCATGTTAGTCTTTTATCTCACTTAGCCATGTCTTAGTCTTCATTAAAGCTCATATTCCTTGAAATGACTTAGTCAAACCTTGGTAAAACTTATACAAAGGTCCATTTGTGTCTAATTTGTCCTAATATGGAATTTATCATGTTTTAATGTGATCAAAAGTCATAAACTAGTAATTTATTACGTCTCACATGAAAAAAAGGGGTCTTTTAGCCACCTTTTGGCCGATTAAATGACTTGAACTTACTTTTATGCCATAAAATTTGACAAAAAGGTCAGTTTCAATGTGGTTCATGTCATTGGATAGTTATAAGTTAGGTTTACTAGGCAAGAAGTAGTTTTCCCTTTAAATAAACCTTTTTCAACACTTATACAGACTTCTCAAGCTCCCTTGCAATAAAAAATGTGGTGGTGTGACTCTTCACCTCCCCACAAGTCATATCCACACTTTTTTTTCATTTATTGTGCAAAAAAGTGCATCTACAAATCATTTCTCTTCTTTCTCCATTGGCAAGTCATGGAAGGGCAAGTTTAAACACTTACCATGAGAGATACAAGTGGAGTTAAGGAAAATGATTTTATAGGTGGATATAAATATAAGTTAAATTATCATACTTATAATTAAATTTAAATTTTGTGGCTTCTCCTTTATGAATGATCATTTACACTCTAGGCAGCTTTTATGGAATTGCATTCAAGAGGGGTGTATATTTGAATATATTTCTTATTTTTAAAAATATAGGGAGATGTGTGAATTTTATGAGGTATTTTCAGGTGTTAATTAGGTATTATCCATGGTGTTTCAACCATATAAGACTTCATTTTCAATGCCATTTGAAGAGAGTTCAAATTGTGCTTATTTTCTAAGATGGTAGACATATATGCAAAACCTAAGTTTTCTCAACATGGAAGAGGATCTTGAAGGTGATTTATACGTTTGAAATCATGTTTTAAAACTTTATTTCATAAAATTTCATTGAGAGTAATCAAGTTTCATACTCCCTTCAAGCTAATTGCCCAATCTCCTTGCTTACTATTTTGTTTCCAAAGTGTGCATTTGCAGTCATCTCTACAGGGTTTCCAAGAAGTTTGCATGGATGTGTGGATGGTTAATACATTATGAGTTTCATATTTGAGGTCCTAAAACACTCAAAATTCCATTATATTCATGTTATTGAACTTAAGATGCTATGCCAAGGCAAGGATTCTCCTTCAAAAAAGTGACTATGCATTTTGGGCTCACAGTCCCTAAAAGTTCCAAACAGAGGTCTTGAGGGATTTTTGAGATGACATATCTCATTATAAGAGATTATTTCAATGCATTTTATTTTTTTTATTGTATACCTATCCACCAATAATAGCCATGCTAAGTTTCAAGGTCAAATGAGGAGTGGAATATGGTTTTTGAAGGCCTAAAAAAATGATAAAAAATACTGATTTTGGACAGTGATGTCTACAAGAATGAATGGAAACGTTGAGTTACACTTCAATTTTATGAACCTAAACCATGCCATCAAGTTCAAACCATCCTAAATGGTACAAGTATCATTCTTGAGATGGTATAACAAAATAAAAGGGTCAATTTGTTGTTTTGACCGCTAATGCCCTCCTCTAGTCCATATAGGCCTGAAAATGGCCACTTATAGTTGAGGAAGACAATGAGATTGAAATTTAGAATATGAATCATTTAGATTCCTTAAAATTTGATACAATGTATAATTATTTAAGGAGAACATTAAGAATGTTTTTTTCAAACATAAACAAAATTTACATGGCCTATTTCTTGCTCAAATACACCTACAGGCCTAGAAATGCATAAAAACATAGTCATCTTGGACAGTGAGGAAAGAGGATGTATTTTTAGACCTCAAATGGAGATTAAAAGTGGTTTTAGGTGAAAGGGGTAAAATATGACCTAAATTAGATTTTTATAAACCTAATAAAGTATGAAAAAATCCCTAAATCCTTGCTAAGATGTACTTATAGGGGTAGGAGTAAGAGCAACATAGTCAGGTAGGGTGTTATAGGTAAATGGACCAAAGCATGGGAGTGATTACATGGTTTGGAATGTTTCTAGGTATAAAAAATGAATATATGTGGTATATCATATAATAAAAACTAAAAAAGGACCAAAACCCTCATCCAAATCTCAAATCATAGCCTACAGCTAGGTCTTAAGGGGATTGTCTCAGCCCACATGAGCATGGCCTAATTTGGAAAACATGGAAGATGAACCAATGAAAAGAGTGAGATTAGCCTATAAAATGATGGATTTAGATAAAATTTATTATATTTATAACATAGAAATTATGTTTTAATTTTTTTTTTAAACCTAAAACAAGCTAAAGTAACCTACAGCCAAGCTAAAGCAGGGTTCCCCTTTTCTAGGCAATTATAGGCCTATTTCATGATTCCAAAGCAAAAAGGGTGTTCTAAAAATAAAAAAGGATTTTAAATTGTTTAATGTGTAAAATTAATCCTATATGACCACTAAAATATCATAAACGAGATCAAATCAACCCCTTTTTCTCCAAAGCATAGTTTATACCCCACCTACCCTCAACCTTGCCTAGTCAAAAGTCTACCTTGAAAATTTATAGATTTGGAGGACAAAATGGAGGAGTTAGAAGATAAAAATTTTAAATAGTAACATTATTAAATATATAACATGATCCAATAATCATATTTTATGATAAAATATGGAAAACACTCATTGTTATATCTCAGAGAAGGGGTTATTTTAATGTGCATGGAGGTGCCAATTTCAGTAAAAGTGATGAAATGCTAAACCAAAAAGATAAAAATTAAAAATTTATGATTATATAATATTAATGGGATCTAAATAAACCTATCATACCTTAATATAAGGTCTGGAATAATACAATTTATTCCAACCAAGGAGGTTTGTAGTCAGGTGTGAAAGGAATCCTTAGGTCTAAAAGCCAAATTGATGGTCATATTCATTTTTATCATTTTTCATGCCTTAAAATTGGTTAATTAATGTTTTTAAATGTATAAAAAAATGTTTTTTATCTATAAATAGTCAAATTAATCCATTTAAGTGTCATTTTGGGTCTCAAGTGGCAAGCAGGCCTCTTGGCAAGTCTAGGCCTATGCCAAGCAAGGGTAAGTTTTCATTTTTTGATATTAAGGAGATAATAAAATGATGGGAAAATATTTATGGGGTTAATATAAAAAATTTTGAGCCATTTTTTTCAAATAAATTCATCATATGACCAATTCTTGGCGTTGAGGCTCCCAAACTCTCACAAAATACACTAAATGGCACGAATGGTCATCTTAGAATGCTCATATCTTTCATGAGCCTTTGCATGGGAATTTAAGATATTAAAAGAAGTTTTATGGGGTCATTAATAATCCATAATTTCCATTTTTAGATAATTTTAAAGTGACATCTTTATGAACAAAGTTTAAGAAGGCTGGTCACTTCAAAACCCTGCAAAACTATTTGAGACCTAGTTGTGAAAATCAAGATATAAGTGAATCTAGATGGAGGAATTTGAACCTAAGTGAGGAATATAATTTTTTTAAAACTCTAAGATGATAAAATATATGTGATTATTTTGTATGGAACTATAAGGATCAGAGGAAACTAAGGCTTATTTTGACCATTTTGAGTGGTGTGCAAGATACAGGAGGAGTTAGGAGTTGAAAAAAACTTTGGGAGGAAGATTTAAAATTAATATAACTCTAAAAATTCACCTCATCTCATGAATAAACCATTATGTTCCCCAACCAGGTGCTCACTTTTAGCCAATCTAGTGAGCCAACTAGTGAACAATTAGGGAAAGTGGTGAAAAGTAATTAGGGAAGCCTTTTAAAGGTTTTAATTGAAAATGATTATATGGGAACCTTTAAAAGTATCATTACCTATTTTTATGGATCATTTTGAAAAATTAGGAGTTTTTGAATGCCAAGTGGAGAAGGTGCATGGAAAAGAGCCATTTTGAGACTACTAGGAATGATTTTGCATATCCAAAAGAATAGGAATGGTCAGAGATCAATCCAATGCATGTGGATACTTGTTTATAACACTTATTAATTATACCAACCATCATAATTGACCATACATAGGGATAAATGTATATTTGGAAGGCAAATTATGAGGGCAATTTCATATGCTAACATTGTAGGTTTTGTGCCACTTTTCACTATCCTTATGACTTGTTTTGGACAAGTATACCTATATGGCATGGAATATATGACCCCAAATCTCTTCCAAATGTAATTTTAACTAATTATCTTAGATGGACACATGTCCAAGTTACTCTTGGACTTCCCTTCTCTCTCCTTCCATTTCTTCTATAAATTGAACCTTTTTGGCCATTATATGTATCTATTTATTAGGTATGATGAAGCCCTACCAAAATTCTGCCTTGCATAAATAAATACAAGTAATTTTACCTCATTTTATTAATTCACTAAGTGTATATGAAAGTTTTTATTCTTGTTCAAATGTGATGTCTATTTAACTACACATGTACTCTTACTAGTACCTAGTGTGTTATGATCTCTTTCTTGCAGGTCAACAAGAAGTGTCAAGTGAGGTTATAGGTATAGTGAATATCTTGTTCAATATAGTGTCTTATAATTCATATTTCCTAAGTCTTCCTATCCTATGCTATTTCCTAGACCCCATGTTGAAGCATTTATGTGTGTGTGTGAGAGAGAGAGAGAGAGAGTTGATATTGAGTGAAGTGTATATGTAACTCGTTCTTGGTTCCATGTACATATCAAAGGTATGATTAGAGAAAAATCCTTGGTGTATCACCCCCATAGAATAGGTTTACTTTAATTCATCCTCTATCCCTTTTTATCCCCAAGTTTAGTATTAAGATTTGAGCTCCATTGATACATCAAGGGGAACTAGCCCCTAATCTAGAGATCCACCTCCTAATAGGGATACCCACAACCCTAAGGTGGTTCCATTGTTTCACTTTAATTAGGAGAAGCTTGTCCCATCTCCTCATTGGGTGAAAGTTAAAGTGACAATAGTTTTTACTTAGTTTTAGATTTTATATATGCCAGATATCATTTTGGGGTATGTGTATAGAACATGGCTTCCTCATTACTCAATTTTTGCACTAATTTCATAGATGTAATGGAAAATATATGTGATTATACATGTTGTATACACCATACCCAAATTATGCTCAATTTTTATACTAATGTTTCACCAGAATTGAACCATATTCCATCTACAATAGTTGGTTTACTATTTACACTAATATTTACATTAGTTTTGCACCAAAACAATATATTGTGATTCATACAAGTATTCCAAATTAATTCACTAATCTAGGTATGTGACTATAGAGTCAAGCACATTCATATATTGATGAGGATTATGGCATGTATAGTTTAATCTAAGCTATTCAAAACAAATGAAATCTCTAAGGGTCTTATATACAAAGGGAAATGCAATTGATCTATGAATCAATCCTATCTTAGAGAAGATAAATCCTAATTACACTTCCAGTCAAGCAAAACTATGTGATAACCCTAACTAGGTTCTATGTTTTCATATTCACAAAATTAAGTAAATGACAAGAAAGTAAAATCTAATCTAGTGCTCACCAAAGATTGTGGCACAAAATGGGGTTAGTAAACAAAAAATTAAACATGCATAAGAGAATCCTATTTAAACTATGTATAGGTAAGACCCTAATGCATGGAGAGAGTAATATATTCAAAAGCCATTACTTATGTTACTTCTATCTACTAAAGAGAGGAGAAAAATTAGACATATTTACCTTGAAGATGAACTCGTCATGACTCAATCTCTCCCTTGGTCAAAGGTGATTCGTAAGAGTATGTTGTGTTTTGTAAGGATCACTAAGAAAGGATAAATAATCCATGACTTTTCCAAAAAAATAAGATTCTTCTCCAAGTAGAAACCTTGTGCTAAAATTCCTCAAGTAGAATGGAGTAAGAGCAGATTGTAAAGAAGCAAAATGAATAATTAACTCTTGATGTTTCTCTATTAATGACAAAATGAATGTGTTTATATATTTGAATCTAACCTTAGTCATTTCTAAAAGTTTAGCTGATAAGATCAGCCCAAGCGACTCTATATCATTATTGACAAAAAATAAATTAGGCCTTGGTATAGGTCATCCAAGGGCTGACCTAGACCTTAAATGAGTTTTTCCAATTAGATTGTAGAGTTGATGGAGTCAACATTGTATCATAAATCTTCAAAATGGATTTTAGGCTAGGGAAGGGCTAATGAAAGTAAAAAATGACTAAAAGAGGGTGCAAAAGAAGATATAAAGCTTTGGGGAATGTTTTTAGGAGATATATGTGTAGATATAAAGTGGTAGTATAGGTACAACAATCATGTGAATAACCAATTGTCTACCCATCCCTTTCCTGATGCACCCCTTAGGCATGCACTTAGAGAGATCAAGACTCAATGAGTTCCTATAAGAAAGAGAGTATAATTAACTGATAAAGTTTGAAATTAGTATGTGTATACATATTCCTCACTTGAATATCATCATGTGTCACTAAGGTGAAATAGGGTATGGTTATTTGAGAAAATAGCATATCAACACACAATGTTGAAGCTAAAAAATTACATTGTTTTTAAAATAAAAATAACTAAAATTATATGACTGAAATGGAAAAAACTAAAAATAAAATTAATATATGTGTACCTTGACTTACCTTTATTGTTTGATGGTTATTTATTGTGTTTTTAGTTTTGATCATGGAGGGTGTATAGACTACTTTTGATAAACCCAAGGATACAAAACTAAAGAGCAAAGATAAATAAAGGTAAGAAATCCAAGATAAATGATGTTATGTGGATGAGATGTACTTGGAAATTTGGAAATATAAGGTGATAAGTGATATTTTGGACCAAATTACCAAGTCAAAATTTAGAGTAAATTAGGTAACTAAAAATTCAAGGCTATTAAAGACCAAAAAACTCAAACAGGTAAATCTTAAGTAAGAAAGGCAAACTCACCAAATCAAACCAAAGATACATGTCAAAAATGGTAATCAAACATCAATGTGAAGGTAGTAACAATCCTTACAAAAATATGGGAAATAAAAATGGTAAAACAACATTGATGAGTGATAAATAATAATCATTACCCAATCATCAATGGAAAAAGTGTGTAAAAGGGAAAACAACATTGGTGAGTGAGAAGTAACAAGCCAACCCCACTCAACAATGGAAAAAGTACATGAAAGTAAAAATAGACTTAGGTGTCTGTAAAAAAGGGTATTATAATAATGGGAAATGGTAAAATAAATAAAGGCACATATAGATATGTAGAGCCATGATATAAATAAAATAATCCATAGTCACTCAAACATATTGTTTGATTCTAAAGATAGATAAAACTAAAACAAAGTAGTGGTAGCATTTTTTTAATATGTGAATAAAAGGGAATATAGAATAAGGGAAAACATATTTAGAAACACACTTTACCTTTCAAGGGGTAAATAAAATGGGTGGGGGGGAGAATTAAGGAAAATCCAAGGTAAAGCAACTCTTTATCAAAACTAAGACACTCAAATTAAGTTTGTCAAAACAAGAGGACTTTCAACATTAAGGACTGTGAATAAATTATCCTAACCACACATTTCTTAGATCAAAAAATGAAGTATGTATATCATTCCATGAAGGCTATATGTATAAAATGTAAAATGGACCTACCTTCCCATAACATCAATATAGAATGGGTGCTTATTTGATGAAAAGGTGGTGGTAGCTCATTTAATGTTCTTGGTTAGCATGTTCCCTCTTCTCTCTTCTCACTTTCTCTATATTACCCATTCTTTCTTATTTTTAAAAGTATGCTCATTTTTGGGATTATCAAGGGACTCTCTAAGATATTATAAAATATTCTCATCTTGATTAGGCTAAACCCTATCAAGCATTTTTAATAATTGCCTCTTGATGTAATATAGACTTTATTTACCTATCTCTTGCCTTGGATCTATTTTGGGTGAGTTTTACATGATGGAATTGTGAAGGAAAATATTCCTTGTTGATTTTCCTCCTTTATGACCTCCTTTAGGGTGTTTTCAAACTATTGCAAGTCTGGATTAGTCTTTTTCTTGAACCTAGTCCATGAAACACTTATGCAATCATTTGGTATGTGAGGTTATGTGAGCTATCATTATCTTTTATAGATCTAGTGTGGGTTCAATCTTATAGGGTTATCCCATTTTAATTTGGTGCATCATCTGGTTAACTTTATTAGGACCCCTTTCCCCCTTTCTAACCCTTTTCCCTGTAATAACATTAGTATAGGTGATCCATCAAGAGTAAGCCAACCTTCTCTAGAGGTTCAGCCCCATCATAGGTTACCTATAGCCTAAGGTTGTCCCAATATTATGGCTTAGTTGGAATGATCCTAAATAACTCTCTCCAAGGGTACAAATTAATGTCATAATAGTTTTTGACATGCCTGGTGGGACCTACTACATTATTTACTGGTGAAGAGTTTTGGTATTCTCTTCATCTGATCAACCTTTATAGGTAAGTGTTCAAACATCAATATGACTTTGAGCATATATCATCTATTTTAAGTATCCTAACTAAGTGCCTAATCATCATAATCTAGTATGTATAATCAACCATCTTTTGATCAGTATACTTATTCTTTACCTCAACATCACACTTATCAATAAAATAAGGTTTATGGGTTCCCCCAAGTGGCCCTCAAATATCTTATCAACCTTATCATGGCTTGTATCCTCCTCCCACCCCTGTATATGATAAAGGTCAGCCTCCTTTGCATTTAAATTAGTCTTTAAATTCCCTATGTTAAGACCAGGCTTATCTTGTTACATCCTTCTCAAGAGTCAAGTAAGCATTATCAGTTTATATTAGGTTGATAATGGAGATTGGTAGGGGTTTGGAATTTTCTCTAGCATTTCCTATCCATGTTATAAAAGAGGTAAGGGGTGCTCTTCAGTTGGTCAAAAATAAATGGTCAGTTTGTGAGGGTGAATAATGGTCATCTTATAAGAATGAGGAGATAACAATGATGAGAAGCATGGTCCAAAATGTAGATAGTGTGTTAATATATTATGAAGAGAATCAAGATCAATTAGTTCAGTCTTACATGTCCTCTCCCCTCTAATAGACTCAATCTTAGCCTCCAAGAGTTCCTAATCATCCCCCTAGTTAGCCTTGTTAAAGTCCATCCTTATCTAAGCTCAGAGAGGCAATACTAGACCAAGGAAAAATAATCATGAAAATTAATGAGGGGGTTAATATTGGATAATAATTCTCCATTCATGCCATAGAGGGGATAAATATCTTCTTGCAAGAGTTTTAGAATGTGTGGGCATCCATTGAATAAGTTGGCTATCCATAAGTTGAGAAGTAAGAGATAAAAAGTGGGTATTATCCATTAAAAAAGTGTTTGAGTAGTGGGAAAAAGAGTATATAAAACTTGAGCTAATAAATTTTCCCTCTCCTACCCCTACACCCTTTCCCACTCAATAGCATGAAGACATTTCTTCATGGATCTTCTCCAACACATTCGACCCTGACTATGTCATGCCCTCACTTGTGAGGGCACCCTCTCCTATAACCATTCAAAAGGAATAAAAGTGTTCATTACATACTCATTTCCATTATGGAAATTAGTTTAGAAGGGAATAAATAAGGAGGAGGTGTTAGTTGTGGAGGTACAAACACCAGTTCAAGAGCCACCAAAGAATCCATTAAAAGTCCCTAGCTGGAGGGACACTCTCTTAAGTTGCAAGAAAAGTGAACTTCTTCACCCTCCCACCATCTCCATCTTGGAGAAAGAACCTATTTTAAAAAGGATAGAGGAGGAGATTGCAATCATAAGTGAGCCAAAAGAAGACAATTCAAGTGTCTATAATGAGGAGATCATGATAGGCAACCCACTTCATAGGGAGGAGCATGTTTCAGCTTCCAAGTTGTAGGATCTTGATGAAAAGTAAGAGTAAAACCTTTATAAACCTATTATGGAGGTCAAGGGAAGCTCAAGTGATTTAAAATATGAATGATAAATTTTTTTCTTGGAGTTATTGAGTGAAATGGAGTAGCTTAATGTTACAAACTTGCCTAGAGAGGATAATCCTCAAGTTGAACATGAGGCAAACTTTGATTGGACTACTGAAGGTTCATTATGAATAAAAGAGGACAATCCTCAAATTTATGCCTTAATTTTTTAGGGGATGTGTATTCATGAATTAATTAAGCATGAGGTAGATTTTGATTGGACTACTAGAGGTCTATTCTACATATATACAGAAGAGGAAAGTAGATCAAAGCTTGATTACGATAGGTGTGATATTTTAGACCTTAGATGGTCAAATCAACCCTAATTTATAATTGAAGAAAAAGATGAAATATTGAGTGAGTTTTATGAAAGAGACATCTCAAGTGCTTAGGTGATATAGTTTGGTAAACATACCAGTAAAAAATTTGAAAGGTTGTGGTAGCAATTTAATGCCATAACCAAAGAGTTTGAAGAGGCTAAGAGACATGTCCTTCTTCCAGTAACCTATGAGCATGTTTCTCTAAGCATGATAATTCCTAATTTTTAAAATTACAAGGGGGAATAAGATGGTATTTTTGAGCTAGAAGTGAACCAAGTACATTTGCTCCCAAGATCCTAACTGAAGTCTTCATGCAAGGCTTTCTCAAGGGTGATGAACAACATCAAGAAAGTGTTCCTTCAGTCCAACATGAACTAATATTAGAAGACTTAGACCAATATTTATACATTAGAGACATATTTTTTCCATTTCATCCATTAGAGAGCACATCAAAATGATTAGACATCAAGCTACTTGGTTCACCATTTCTGGTACCCCCAAAGCAAGGTATTTTTCATCTTGGTTTATTACAAGTGAATGATACTAAAAGTTTACCATTTGACCCAAGAGGGAGGTGAATATAATTTTTTTTAAATATTTATATATTAAATTAGGTTGTATTCATTTCTCTAAGTGCCTATGTGCACATTTTCTTAGTAGGTTATTTTCCCTTCTATTTTATGTTTCCCTTCAATAAGTTCCTTGGGCACTTTGTTTTATTTTATTTCTTTTTGTCCTTGTTTCTTTAAGAGGGAGTTATCTAAAGTTTCATCCTTGAATCATTTCATATAATATAAGATCAAAGACTTGTGAATCCATGCCCAATGTATCAAACAAGGTAACTAGTATGATTTCTCAAGCATAGCAAGGATGCTTCCCTATGAGTCACCAAAGATGTTGGCCAATTTTGCCCACATAAGAAGCCTTAATTGGATATAGTTTAAATAATTGAGTAGATTCATAATTGAATAATGATCTAACAGTAGGAGTAGATAAACTTCAAGAGAATATCACTTATCATTTTCAATCTTTTAAAACACTTTAAGCAAGATTAAAGTGTGAATTTGGTGATCTTAATTAGATGGACCATCATAAACATGTCACACAAAGACAAATAGATCAGTTTGGTTTCACATTTGGTATATGCACTTGGGAATTGATTAAGGTAAACATATTTCATGAACATGATGAATTTAATTCCAAGATCATCCTCTATAAATTTGGTATCTTGATGAGCTTGCTATCTCAAGATGTAAGCCTTTAAAGTTAAACAAGAAAAATGAAACGTGTATGGGGATGTCAAGTTAAAGACACAATAATTAACCATTTGGATTTAAAAATACTTAACAAGTAAGATGTGTATGTAGATTTTAAATTTGGGCCTCATAAAATAGTTTTTTGAATTCAAATGTCCCAATATCAATAGTCAATATTAGATCAGATCAAATATCCAATAGTGAGTGGTGATCTAACAAGTCAATGGGTCTCAAAGATCCAATGGCATGGGTTCAATCATACATCAAAGATCTAATGTCACATGTTAACTAATAAATATAGTTATTCCAATCAAATCGATGATGCATGTGTAATTGTATAAAGT
>JARHVA010002144.1:165000-205000 GCA_037957365.1 Torreya grandis | reverse complement strand
TCTTACATTGGTAAATGTTGGTAACTTGGATGAACACAAATTAGGAGTCATTAAAGATATTGATTGTTTGACTCCTAAGGTTAAAGTAGTTTGGATACCTATTACTAGGGCCTCATATTTAGCCATGTTATTTGTGCATTCAAATTCAAGTTTAAAGGATAAGGGAAATGGTTTAATGATAAGGGGGATAAGGAAAATATCAATTCCCCTACCATGCTAACATTTAAAACCATAAAAAAATGGTTACCTAATTGGTAAAATTTGTTGAGAAAATCTTGCAATAAACTCATCTATAAATGCAAGAGGTAGAGGTTGATTGTTTGCTGGAGGTGCCTTAGCTAGTTTTTCAATGATTACTTGCCCCTTAATTGACTTATTCTATAGGAACTCAAGGTCAAACTCAGCTAGGAGCATGAACCACTTAGCCATATATTGGTTTTGGTATGGTTTAAAGTACACGTATTTGAGGGGGTTAGTATTGATTATGACAAAATTTTTGTGATTAAGGAGGTAGTGGTGAAGTTTTGTGACCATGAAGACTAGGGCTAGATAGTTTTTTATTATGTGTGTACCAAGTCTCATATTCAACCAGTACATGGCTAATGTAATAGACAACTTGATCTTTGTGTTGTTTATCTTGATGGGAAAACATTGCCCCTAGGGAGTGGTCTGTGGTAGAGATATAAAGGTAGAAAGGTTGTTCATCCTTAGGAGGTGTAAGGATAGGTGGAGATAGTAGGTACTCTTTGAGTGCATCAAAGGTCTTTTGATAATTGATGTTCCACTTGAAAGAGACATCCTTTTTCAAGAGGTGGCAGAAGGGCTGACACCGATCGAAGAGTTAGGAAATGAAGTGATGAATGGATTAAATTCTCCCCTATAAGCTATTGAGTTTTTTAATATTGGTCAAAGGCAACATCTTGATGATGGATTTAATTTTGGCTAGATCAACATTGATTCCTTGAAGGGAAATGATGAAGCTAAAAAATTTGCCTAACAAGACCCCAAAAATACATTTCTTGGGATTGAGGTAGATGTGATAATAGATAAGTCACTCAAAGATAATATTAAGGATGGCTAAATGGTCTTTCTGAATCTTGGACTTCCCAAGAAGGTCATCCACATAGTCTTCAATGATTGTATGGATAAGGTCATAAAAAATATATGTCATGGCATGTTGGTAAGTTGCACTAGCATTCTTAAGGCTGAAGGGCATGACTCTATTATATAAAGTCCCCCATGGGGTGATGAAAGTAGTTTTTTTCTAATTTTTAGGGGTATTCAAGATCTAATTATAACCCAAGAATCCATCCATGAGCGATAACATCCCATGGCTTACTGTAAGATCAATAAGTTGCTCAGTGTTAGGTAGAGGAAAGTCATCCTTTAGGTAGGTGAGGTTGAGGTCATGAAATTCTACATAGATACATAGTCCCCTTATGGCTTTAATGATAGGTAAAATGTTTGAAACTCATTGGGGATAGTCTATGGGTTGAATGAAGTTAACTGAAAAGAGGCATTTGAGCTCTTCTTTGACAAGGAGAGCTATGTGAGGATGCATTTGATGAAGTTTCTATTTGATAAGTTTGGCATCATGAGTGGTGATGATGTTTTTGGTGGTAATGGATGGGTCAATACCAGACATATTAGTATATGATCAAGTGAATGTGATGTTAAGCTCATAGAGGAAGGTCAAGTAGTCTTATAGTTCTTTTGGGGTGAGATTTTGGCCAAGTTTGATGATGTGGGGGTTATTTGAAGTACCTATGTCAATGTCTATGGTTGATTCATTTAACATGGTTGAGGTTTTTTGAGGTAAATGTTTATGGATGGAGGAGTCTAGTGCACCAAGGTAGGTGAGAATAACATCATCATCTTGACACTAAATGGTGTTAATGGTAGGAGAGTCATCTCCCATGAGTTCAAGATGGCTCAAAGGGATGGATATGGGTGACCCTTCCTTTTGGTAAGTCAGGGAGTTTAGGGTAATCATGTTGATGGAAATTTTTTTTGGGCAGGATGAGGTCCTCATCTTCACTCTCAGGTTGAGGGGATATTGGTAGGTAAGGGATCTATTCTATATAATGGTAGTGGTAGGTTTGATGGCTTTCTTCTTGTTGGGTAGAATAAAGTTAAGGCCATATTTCTCATGAAGCTTACAGGTCTCAATCGAGGTCAATATGTGTGGGATATGATCATACCATCCTAAACCAAATACCTTCTAAGCACTCCTATGAAGGTATAGTTTGGAAAAGTCAAGTTTGTCCAAGTAAGATAAGTTAGAGGCAAATGGTTGAGGTGAAGGTGGGTAATGGCAATGTTAACTGGCTTATCGATTCCCCTATAGATGAAGTGAGTTTGATAGCTAGGAGGTCCTAAAGGGATAATGGCTCCAATGTTGGGGTCATAACTTGGGTGGCAGTTGAATTTCCCATATTCTTCGAGAGTAAAGAGGGCATCTAGGGTGAGGAGAAAATATTCTCCAAGGGTAAGTCATTAGAAGGTAGAATCTAAAGGATAAGTGCTAGGTATTTGGTCTACAAAAATAGATGAACTAGTAGATGCCTCTGTATGAGGGGAAGAAATGGATTTAGCTTCCATGGGTGGAAAATTTTATGGTGCTTTAGATGGAGGTAGTAGAACATCATTAGGTTGGTAGGTCATATTGCATGCTAAAAAAGGGATAGGGTCAGCTTGTATGGTAACCACCTGACCTTCATATTCAAACTTGACACAATGATGGAGGGTGGAAGGTACATAATACATGGTATGGATCCAAGGTCTCCTTAGTAAAACATTGTATTAGAATTCACCTTTAACCACATTAAAATTTTTGGGGAGTGTGTGAGGTCCTAGATAAATGTGAAGGATAATGGTGCCTAGGGTAGTGGTCATAATTTCATTAAAGGATCTAAGGACAATTAAAGTTTTTGAAATTACATCATTTTGTAGCTTGAGTTGGTCATAGGCATAAGAAGAGATGATGTTGATACTGGCCCCCCATAGATCATAACCCATTTGACATAGGTTTGGTTAATATGGGCAGTGATAAAGAGGGGCAGATTTGGGTCTTCAAGGTGGATGGAAGGTATCTCTGAATCCTTGAAGGTGACAAAGGTGGAGAGTTGGAGAGTGTTGATGAAGGCCTCTATTTGTTGGGAGTCTCCTAATTTAAACTCAATATCCCTCATAGCCTCTATCATGGTCTAGTGATGGTGAGGTGAGGTCGAAATGAGCTCATAGAGGTTCATATTAGCTAGAGTTTGGTGAAGTTACTTAAGATTGATCCTCTTGATGGATTCAAAAGGATTATTCTTAGAGGTGCCTAAGATAGTTACTTTGGATAAAGCTAAGGATGTAAAGGGTTAGAT
This sequence comes from Torreya grandis, assembly GCA_037957365.1. Lineage (NCBI taxonomy): Eukaryota > Viridiplantae > Streptophyta > Pinopsida > Cupressales > Taxaceae > Torreya > Torreya grandis. Next base: position 201,629 of record JARHVA010002144.1, on the reverse strand, counting down.
TAGGTTGAGTTTAGGATGAGTAGGTGGGTATGTCCATGGAATGGACACCTTGGCTTTCCCTTTATCCCTTTGTTATCATCATGTGACCATGTTGATGGTATGGATAGATGGGAATGATGTGATATGAGGTTGGGTAGGTTCCCCATAATTTTGACGTGAGAGTGGATGATCTAATATGCATTGGTAAATGGCCAGTGGGTGCCTTGGTAGAGGGGTCAAGAGAAGATCTTCTAGGAAGAGATCATCCTTGTTATAGAGATGATGGATAATGGTCTAGAGAGATTTGTAGTTCTTGATGTCATATATAGGTATCTTGTGATGGGAATAGATTTGATGGTCATTATACCAAACCAATTTTAATCTAAGGGGTTCAAAGGGTCCAATAGGAGGTAAGGTGAGGTGTGAAGATTGTAACAACCTTTGAACAATGGTTGAATAAGATTCAACGAGAGGTGGGAAAGGCATAGGGGTTGTCATTATGGGTGATAAATGAGGTGATTTTATGGTAATAGGTTTGGTAAGAGAAATCTTGGGTGAGGTGATGTTTTTGGGTAATGGTTTTTATTTGGGAATGTTAGTGGTTGGAGCGTTTGAGGTTGATATTTTGGCCACTGATAGTTTGGAAAAGACCAGTGTATCAAAAAATAATTGGGCTAGTGTCACCAATAATGGTGGATGACATATGTTAAAAAAAATTGATTTTTGGGTAGATTTGATGGATGAGGACCCAAGATATAGGGTAGGGTAGAAGAAGGAAAAACCCTAGGCATGTGAGTACTTTATGGTTTTGGTCTTTTGGCTAGTTCAGTTCAAGGTTTGGGTGGAGGTTTAGATGGGGTCAATTCAACTTTAAGAGATGGGTGGACCAAATTCTGTATGGGGAAGGTACTGAGGTTTGTAGTAGGTTTGTTCGATGGTTTGCTTATTTGAGGTGTGATTGCCTCAATTGGTGGGGAATATGAAGGGTTGGTATAAGTTTTGATTGGTTTGAAAGGTGGTGGAAAGATGATATATTGGGTGGTTAAAGGTGTGCTAAAAGGTTTAGGTTTGTTGATGTAAGGGAGGCTTAAATGTTTCCAAAAGGTATTTTGATCCATATTTGTTTTCAGGGTAAATTCAGATTTTTGCACTAATGTGGAAAAAGGTTTGTGTACTAGTTTTGCTTCATGGGTAGTGGATGCAAGAGATAGACTTTTAGGTTAGGGATTCTGGTTGGTAGGTTGATTAATTTATTGAAGTGAGGGAATTAAGGCTGAGATACATGGCTCATCTATGGGAGGTATCAGTATAAATTCTTCTCCTTTAGGAACAATATCCATAGGAGTAGTGTTTCATTAGGTAGCTAATGGAGGTGGCAAATCAAGATCATTTACTTATTCAAATGTGTCTATTGGGATAGAAGGTAATGATTCCAAATATTATGAGTGTGGCTAGGGAAAAAGGAACCTCCTCAGGTTCAATATCTAAGGAGGGGAATATGACTCTTCTACCTCTGTAAGTGAGGTGTAGGAAGAGTGGGTGGATTGGGTGATTGGGTTCTCATGTGTAGGTGTATCACATACCATGTTGACCATGTGGACATCATGAGAACATTCAACCTATGTATCCTTATATTTGATAGGGGCATGATTAGGATAGGGATTTTTGAAGATGTCTAGGGCTTGATTTTGAGGGGCATTAGGGTTATATAACACAAGTTCCCCCTTGTTAATAATTCTTTAAACAACATTCTCAAAAGTATTGCATTGACTGATGCCATGTCTAATCACTCGATGAAAGGAATAAAGGTCATTTTCATTATACCAAGTGGGTGCTAGATGAGAATAATAAAACTATGGGGGAGGCTTGGTGGGTGGAAGCTATAAAATATTAGCTTTTAGTAACTTCTCCAACACTGAGGCATAAGATTCTCCAAGTGAAGTAAATAGTTTTAGGTGTTTCAGCTTGGGTTTTATGAGATTTGTTTAGAGGGATTGGGAAAGTTTTGTTGGTTGACAGTAGGTGGGGTAGCCTTAAGGAAAATTGCATTCATAATTACCTTATTCTTAGCCATAGAGTTAGCTTGATTTCCTACTTTAGAAGAGGAAATTTCATTGGTTTTGAAGGTAGAGTTCTTTTTTCATAACTTCAATTTACCCTCGTCTAAGCCCTATTCTCTAACTTGTGCACCATGGTAATGCACCATGGTAAAAACTTCATCAAAAGTTTTGAAGCTTTGGATATTCAGTGTCGAAGAAATGTGTTTGGCACTAGCATGGGAAAAAAAGATTGATCAATTAAATCTGAGGTAAGGAAAATGATAATTTTTTGATCAATCTTCTCCAACAAGCCACAAAATTAGCTATATACTCATCCTCAAATTGGTGAATGGAATAAAGGTTAGTGATAGAGACTTTCTTGGATATGTTGATTGAGAAGTGATCTAAGAAGGTCTAAGATAATTGGTTAAAGGATAATATGGAATGGTTGGTAATGGCACTATACCAATCTAGTGTCAGGCTAAAAAGAGACATAGGAAATGTGCACAAAACTAGGGCATCATCATAGGTGATCATGTAACATGAATGCCTAAATGATCTTAAGTGTTGTTATGTGTCTTCCTTACTATTAAAATTAGTGAATTTTGGAAGCTCTCATTAGGTTAGATAAGGTTTGATAGGGACCAAAGGGTGAATGGGATCATTACAGATTTGGTCATAAGATAAAATGTTATGGAATCTTGAAATGGATGACTCAAGAGTTGGCATTTTATCCATGATTATTTTCATTAAGTCTATTTGAGGTGGTGCACTTGAGGGGTTATAAGGTGTATATTGTGGTTGGGGAATATACTGATAATTTACAAGAGGTTAGGAGATGGCCCCATACTGATAAGAGGTTATGGGAGTTTGGGTAGATGGCATATAAGGATAGGTAGCTGCTAACAGTTGGGTAGTAGATATATACCCTTGCGGGTTAGGGGTATAACCAAAGCTATATGATGCTAGTAATTTTTTGGATGTTGAGGTAGGTTGATCTATGGTTGGATTGGTAATTAGGGGGGTGGTTGTGACCTTTGTGCTAATGGGTGGTGAGGTAGAAGGGATATGTAACCCTAAGCTTGGTAAATAGGTATTACCTGATGGGCTTAGTTTGACAGAGGGGAGGTTGGAGACATCAGTGGTGGGTACCCTAGATATAAGTGGGACATAATGGGTTAACAATTGGGTTGTCCTCAAGGTAGAGGAGTCATTAGTAGGGGTGGATGGTGTAAGGGTAATGGTTGGTTGGATAGTTTGGTTCTTATCCATAACATCAAAGGGGTTAGTAGATGAAGATGCCTGGGTGGTCAATGGTCAGGTGGTGATTGAAAAAATAGGGATACCCTCTATAAGGTGGGATGACATGTCATAAGGAGGATCTTGAAGTGGATTTGAAACTAGGATATGGTGAGAAGAGGTGTTAAGATAATGCTAAAAGGCCACTAGATTATTGTCTAAAAAGGTGGTAAAATCCATGTCTCCTTGAGGAAATACCTAAGGGAAAGTAGAGATTCCAAATGGATGAGGTGAATCTTACACCTTGGATACATACTCCATAGATGAGGAGATAAAAGAAGTTGATTTAGGTGATGGGTTTTGTTCTGCCAGGTCTCTTCACTACTGATGAGTGAGAACCATACAAAAAGTGAGAGAGAATACAAGAGAATAGACTCAGCTCAAATAAAAATAAGATAGAAAATAGTCAAGGAAATTAAGGAACACAATGGAAAGTACATTTAATCCTAAATTTATACTTAAGATCACTTTGGCTTATGCCTTAGTTTATGAGAATGTGTGATAGAAGTTGGCTTGTATATTAGGTACTATAAAAGTAGTTTATGGTTAGTTTCAGGCTATTTAGGTGCTCAAAAGAATTTATATTAGAATAAATATGTGGATTGGTGTTTGGGCCTACACCCTCACTTCATAGCACCATAATAATAAGCATGTAGGGTGTTTAGCCAATATATATTGATATCCAAAGTTTATACTCAACCAAAGAGTTGAGTTGGTTCTCCTCTTGGTGATGAAATCCAAGTAGGATTACTGGGTAGGGTAAGGTGATCCACCGGGTGATGAAATCCTAATCAAGCCTTGTCTCAGTTGAGTTATGATGTTTGATTGATTATTTTGTTTGGCTGTGTAACATAAGTGTGCTACTATAATTTTGATGTTGTTAATTATGCTAAGTGAGCTAGAAGAAGTAGGCAATCAATGGATGCAGTATGTTTTAGACCTAAATGAAATTTTGATTTCAATTATGAACATAGATAGAGAAATAGACATATAGATGTGGATAAAAAAAAACCCCAAGTAGAGATGAGGTTCCCACCAGGCATGCTAGAATGTTTCACTCAAGTTTTACTATTATTTAGAAGAAGGTAGTAAAACTAGAAATATGGGTTGTGGTAGGAATACTTGATGAAAAATGTGTGCACATTGAATCAAAATATTGTTAAGACCTCCTCTTTTGATTGGGAGGATGACCTGCATGTAAGAAATCACTAAAGCAAATTTGTGGGTTAGACAAGTAACTGGGTGGATTGCCTAGTGCTAGTTAGATCCCAGAACCTAGATATTCCTTATAGGATATCAATCCATCATTTTAGAATAATTAAGTTAATAAAATAGAAATAAAATACCTACATCGATGATCAAATGGTACTAAAACTAATAACAAGAACTACTTGATAAGGAGATATGCTAGAATGATCAAATTAGTGATAAACTAATTAGCGCTAGTGCTAATGGGTTAAGATGTGATTCAAAAAATATAAAAGGGGAATGTGAGTGGTTGGAAACACATAAAAATGAATTGGGTCAGGAAAAGGAGGTGAAATTAACTTGTTGGATTTTTCTACCAAAGGTGACCATCGATAGTTGGGTTGACTATCGATGATTAGGCCTAACCCTCGATGGTTAGGTTGACCATCGATGGTTAACTATATCAAAATTAAGAATCTATCAATAGTTGATTGTCAAGATTTAGGAACAAATTTCAAGAGTTAGGAAAATGGATTAATTGATTACAAAATGGAAATAAAGCACATGAATAGTAATAAATAAGGGCTTGTCTTACCAAAAGTGGGTTGGATGAGTAGTTGGCATAGTTGACTCATAGGTGGGATCTGGCTTGATTTCAGTAGAGTAATGGTGCCTAGAAGCTTTGTTGAGAGGTGATGGAAAGTTATCTCTTAATGGAATGGACTGATAACATAGATGATGTTAGTTAACCTATAAAAGAAAACTCTGAGTACCTGATCTCTTGAAAATAATTATAGATCCTTTTTCTCTTACATCTCTCTCCTTATAGACAAGGGAAAATGGTTTAAGAGGGAGTGTAACTGGGGATCATAAATATAATTCATCCATGCAATTCCTCACAAGGAGATTTAGATGACTTATATTTAGAAAAAGTAGCTGGTAGTTTGCAAGGTGTTTACATGTAGAAGGTTAGGCAATTGAGCCTAACCATCGATGATTTGATTGACCATCACTAGTTAGCCTGACCATTGATGGTCAAAGATATATGTAAAAATAGCCTAAAGGGCCATGTTTAAGCCTAGTAAATCTAAACTGAAGAAAATAGGCCTAGGTAAGGAAAAAAGAACCAAGGGGTCCGTTAGGGGTCATGACACTTGGAAATGTAAGTGCAAAATTCTAGTGTCTATAGTAGGTATTACCATTTTTAAGAAGAAGTGGGGAGTTTTAGAACCAAAATTACTTTGTAAACTAGGAATAAGCAATAAAAACAAGGAGTTCTACAAATATTGTCCAACATTTGTTTGTGTGTTTACTATCATGGTTTCTCTCTCATTTGTTTATTCTAATTTCTATATATGAATGGTTCTTATGGATTCTTAGTGTGCACCTTTAATTACAAATTTGTTAACTTGTGTCAATGCTAAGTTGAATGAAAGTATTTAGTTTCATTTTATTTTCCCTTATTTCATTTGGGCCAATGTTTTTTTCTCATAGGGGTATAATCTTTACAATGAAACTAATTCTTATTTGTATTATTTCTACCTTCCTTAAAAGTTTTCCTGATGTGTGATGTGATTTGAGGCTAAGTTGTCTCAATTTACATTTTGGTTTTAAGTGCATGTTTAGATGAAATCTAAACTTTGTCATGATGTTTAGAATGAAGATTGGTAATAATTATTTCTACCGTACCCTTCCTTTTTATCTTTTTGATCTAAATCACCTTAGTTTAGGTTGTCATTATAAATATCCATTCTAAATTAATTATTAATTTAGTTATTTATAATAATTAACTATTATGTGCATAATTAATACATAATTTTCATAGATCTATTATTTTCCCATGGTGGCTCCCAACCAATAAATAATATAAATATTAGAAACAGTCACTTATTCTACCTCTATTCTACCAATAGATAATAGGATTATCATAACCTGTAACTCATACACTAAATTCTAAAATGAGAAGTGTTTTTGAACACTCTAGGCACTTATGGTACACATTAGGGCATCAACAAGATCCCCCTTCTTCTCTCATGGTTATACCTCCTATGGTTCCATCACCTCTTTTAGTCCATTTTTTCACCTCATATTTATCCACCCATGAATCCTTTACCCATGGACCTTCCCTTACATGTGGATCCTTTTTTGATTGTGAGTCCCTCACCTTTGGATCCTTCCCTAGTAGTGATTACTGCATCTCCCATATAGTCCACTCCCATGCATTATTTTGATAATCCCTTACCTAATAGTCCTCCTAGACATGATCCATCCAAAATTACAACCTTTTTTGTTGACAAGATTAGATGTGAAGTATTTTCCCAATTTTCATTGAAGATATATGAGATAATAGATGCAATTCGACTCCAAATCCATAGAGATATATTAGATGTTTTGGATAATGTGTGTGGTAAAATCTATTAGTATTTATGAAAACATGCATGGTGTTCTTACATTTACATTTAGATTTGATGTATGATCTAATATTATCTTTACCTATTTATTATATCACTTGATGTTGTGTCAAATTCTTATTTATCCTACTTGGTGACTTTGATTTTGCACTTTATATCAATTATTATGTAATTTACGTTTGCCTATAGATGTCTTATTTATCATTTCTTTCCTTTTCTTCTTGAGTTTATTTCTTAAAACTCCCTTATTTTCTTTTCATGATTATTTGCTTTCTTTTCTCTACATACACAGATAATTGTCATTGTGATTTGGTTATACAAACCTTGTTCCCTTTAGTCATTCCTTCTTTGCCAAGTGATTAGTTATCAAATAATTAATCTCAATATAATATCCTTTTACCAATCTACTTTGGATCTCTTTTTTCCATTTATTATCTTTTTCACAAACTAAACATATACATGGTTGAGACTTGAGATAATATGATGATTCATTATTAAGCCTAAGTGTTCTAGTTAGTCTTGTCTGTGGTCACTTAGCTTTCTTTAACCTAAGCCTATAGCTCATTCGTGTGTATCAATCTATCTCTCATGATTGGTCATTCCAATTCTATATGGAGGAGGAATATTAAAATCCTTGAAAACATTGAAAACCAAATCATTTAACAAAGGAAATGATATAAAAGGCCAAAAAAATCTTAAAAGTTAAATCACAATAAAAGACATGATTCAAAGCACATCTCCTTCTTCTATTTAAATCTCAAAATCCACAATTGGATTCATGATAGAGTTGAGGTCCATTAGGGGGCATTAGTATAGTAGATTAGAAAAGGAGAATAAAATAATCTTCTAGTGTTACCTACTTTATCATGCAAGTACCCAATCTCTAAAGTAGACTAACGGGTGTATAACGGGTCCTAAGTAGTAGGGAACACATCATGAGAAGGTAGGTCCATTTTACTTTTCTTGTACCAATATACCTCCATGAGTTGATCTTAGTATTACTCTTATTTTATTATAAAGATTTGTGTCTATAGAAAATAGGTTTCCTTTGTATATTGATGGTCACTAGTCACATAGTGTCTTCTCATGTCCTTAGTATCCATCCTATCTCTTAAGGTCTTTTCATAAGATTCCTAAGTTATGATTTTTACATTCCCTTGATTACTCCCTATTTTACTAATATTTCCTCTTGAGAATTTTTTTTTTCATTGATCAATCCCCTTGGGATTACATTTGTGAGTTATATTATAGGACCATGGATAGGACTTGGACTTCCTCATAAATTACCACAATTTCACATTCCTATTACCAACATCTTTTGTTACCAAATTTTAACATTTATTCCACCTCATTGGTTTTCCCTTTGTGAGTTGTATTATAATACCATGGATAGGACCTTGCCTTCCTCACAACATATTCCAATAATCCAAGTCACAATCAAATTTACATGTGTCAAATATGAGATAATATGTGATTGATTATGAAGTTACACATCATTGACATGATTCATAGATTGATTTAGTATTTTTTATTCTTACTTCATTTCTCTTTCAATTTTATCTTATTATTTTCCAATTACATGTAAGAATCCAACAATTTCTTTAATTTTTCATACTTCCCAACTTGAATTAGTGTGATAAATTTAAGACCAAATTTTGCCAATTTTGTTTTTCTCTTATACTTCCCAATGTGATTTTGTATGATTGATTGATTTAATTGATTTTGTTTTTATACCATTTTTCCTTTCATGTGATTTCCAATTTATTACATTACTTTCATACTTCTGAATGTGATTTAGTGTGATTTTACTTATTTTTATTTGGTGCCAATTCTTGGTTTAAAAATAAACCTTTTACCATCTTGTTTTACCACCCTTTTGTTTCTTTATACATAGTCATTTTATTGTTATTACACATTTCCCAACATGAAATAGTGTGTAGTATATTTTTTGTCCTTTTTTGCCTATTTATTTTTAACCATACATGTGTTCTACATAATGATAGAAAAGAAACCAAAACTCATATATTTCCAATAACATATACATCAAATAGATAAATACATGTGATAAAAAGAAATATATTCGAGCATCCACAACTAAAACCATAATGCAAATATATACAACTAAAATCCAAATCCAAAAATGAGACATCTCCATATATATCATAAGTTTTAATACAAAAATACAACCAAATATAAAGCTACAGTTATATGTTTGGGCCCCATCCTACCCATCTAATGGCTTAGACACGCTACCCATAGATGCCTTAGTCTCACTCCTCCAAACTTAATGCTATAAAGAGGCTACCTAAGATCTCTATCCTAGTACTTGACCCTATAGATGATCCACCTAGGCCTACACCTGTGCCAACCAAGCTAAGGTCACTAGATGTGTCACTATCTCCTACTCCTATACTTATGTCAAATGGGCTAGGGTCACTACATATCTCTCTCTCTCCTGGGCCTGTACCTATCTTATTTATTTCATGGTATCTAGGTGTGCAACACTCTCCTCAACTAGGGCCTGCCATTCCCATGCCTTTCCTATGCTCATATCTATTGGTGGTTACATCCCCTCTCTATGTGATCATAACTACCTCATGACCTATCTATCTAATATAAACTAGCTTGTCTAAGCTGAGGTAGATGATATGCTAGGATCCTCTAGTGTAGTGTGGTCGTATGCAATCAACACCTCATCTAGGATATCATGGAGTGATCCCCTTATTAGGGACCCCCTTCTAGTCTCCTCATCTTCTAACACACCTAAAAAAACCAAACTAGATAGATATTAGACCACTCATATATCTATCTTTAGTCTATCTCAAGTAAACTTAAGCAAAATTTAACCATCTTCTTTTACCTATCTATGTCTTAGCCACTTCTATTATGCCATTTGAATGAATGATAAGCATAGTATCCCCATTAGTGCATCCTCCAATAAACACATCTATAGGTTAACACCTAAAAACAAATCTTGGATTCACCACTCCTACCTAGTTTAGGCTACACCTGAGTGTTCTCTTTATAGCCTAGATCTAACTTGGCCCATCTAATGGGTCATTAAGGTGTCTAATGTCTTTTATCTCTCCTACTCTTACTACCTTCATCGATGCTATGTCTATGGTGGTCACTACTCCTCATGCTATGGAGCTAGTGGTGGTAACTCTACTACTCCTACCTTTGCATCTATCTCCTCCCACTCTACTTCCCATTGTGCCTAACTTGTCCACAATCTTTCACACTATGGCCTAAGTACCAACCTAACTGGTGGCCCTAATACTCCTCTCCCCTATGGCTCTCTCATATGTTGGGCCTAAAACATGGGCACCACTATCAATCCCATCTACCCTAGTGCATGTGCCACCAAATGTGGCTCTATCCACAAGGTATAGTTCCATCTCACCTTTATCTATGCCAAAGCTTGTGTAATTATCTCCCAATTAAGCCATATCAAAGCAATGTGCCCATAAAACTTCCATATAATATCCTCTCATCTCATAATCTAAAACATTGTCATGTGGGGTATGAACCATGCTACCTAGTCCTATCTCCATCTTTGAACCTAAGGTAACCTATCATCAATTGCATGAGTAAACCCAACTAGCTGATACATGGGTAACCTCTCATATATCCATGCCATAAAAAATATAAGCAGTCCCATAGACTTTTGTCCTTTGGATAAAACTCCATAAACTTCATGTATGAGTTGTACCCAAATGATATATCCCAAGTCATATAACACCCTCTTCTTTAATATCATCTTACTCAAGTCTACCACAAATAGTTGTACCTTGCCATTTGACTTATGACACAACACCAATGCTATTATAAGTCCTATCAAAACATTCTATATATATATATACACTATATGAGTTATATACATCAAACATACTCACTCTCAATCTAAACTGTATCATCTCTAAGCCCATCACCCATATATCTAGGGTTCTCCTCTCTTCATCACTATCTAATACCCCCAGTGACCACAAGTATACTTGTTATAGGTAATCCTAGGATGGCATGTACATCCTCCAAGGTTATACCCACCTCTATGGTATCCCCCTCCACCTCCCACTTGAAGGTGTTATGCAACCATTCCCAGGCTCCTAGGAACATGACTAACAAATCTGAACCAAGTGGAATCCTACACGTCTACTATGCCTCCTAGGCCTAATGAGATCAATCTAGCTCTATCCTCTATAGAAAGCACTCCAATAAGTTTGGGAGCCATGATTCATCTACCAAGCACCTAAACCTTAGATGCCCCTATAACCAATAAATAATAAAAGGTGTATCAAATTCTCCATGTCATGTATATTCAAAATTTTTTTTTTAAAAATTTAATAAAAAATAAGCCTAATTTATTTAATTTATTAATTTTAAATAAATTGAACCTATTTTTATCCTAATCAGCCCTCCTAGCTCTTAGTCAACCATTCTAGCACTTTTTTGGCCTTTTGCGCACATTTTTGTACTATTTTGGTCCCTTGGTCAAACACTAGTTTGACCAAAATTTCACTATTTTGACTTGGTTGACTTAAAAAACTAAGCCAAACCCTCTATCATTCCCCTCTTAGTGTTGAGTTATCATAGTGACTTTTTATACTAGGTTAGTAATAATGTACTAGGTTGATAGTCTTAAAAACACACTATGTCAGCACATACCTACTAGGTCAAGAGTATGGATTTTACCAATTTTTAGCCTACTAGGTTGACTAGGTTGACCTAGTTGTTTTTAACTATTGACCCCTTACATTTTATGAAATAAATGCCTTCCATCAATTATTTCCCCAAACCCTTAGAACCCATTTCCTTAAATGGTTTTTCCTACCCTTAACATCTATTTTGAGTTCATTTTGATGTCTATAAATGCGCTAAATTACAAATTTATAAAATACACTTAAAATCATTAAAATATTCAAAAACTAGCTTGAGATTCTTAGTTAACTTCCTGTAGTGCACTTTCTCCCACCATTGGGGGTCCCTCTCATCTATCATATCATCTCCTTGCCATTCTAGCTCATTTGGTCTTTTAGAGCTCTTCTTCTTTCCTTCGCAAGTCAAAAATACTAAATGACTTCCATTTGACCTTATTTAAACTTACTTTTCAAAATCTAAATCTTTCAAATCTTTTCCATCAGATTCCTTATTTTACCTATATGTTTATTTCTACTAATCCATTTTTCAAACCATAAAATGTTTTGGAATCATGACAGTGTAGAGAATTGTTTCCACTACTATATGCCTATCTTCCAAAGCTTTCAATTTTTGTCTATTTTTTGCACTAACTTCTATAGGCTCACCTAATGTTCTTCACATTAGACACCTTCACTTCTCTTGTAGTCTACTTCTTTATCTATAGTAATAAGGTAAGTAAAGGTATGTGTTTTTCAATTTTGTCCTTTCATTATCTTGTTTGATACTTACTTCACTTTATTTAGCATCAACATTATTTATTATCATGTTCTATTCTCGAAGCACCATCCCCTATTTCACTCACATGGCACATGATGAGATTCAAGTGGGGCATAAGTATACACACAACATTTTCAAACTTTTATTGATTACTGACACTTTTTATCTTACAGGAACTCATCGAGTCCAAATCTCTCTGAGTGCATGTTTAAGGGGTACACCAAGAAAGGGGTGGGTAGACCACTAATGCTTCACATATTTTTGTCCCTTTTGCCACTTGTTATCTACACACTTGTCTATTGAAAACATTATCCCTAAGCTTATTATTCTCTATTTTACCCTTTTTAGTCATTTTATATATTTTATCCTCATATTCCTCACCTTAATCCCCTTTTGTCATTTAGTTGTACTAGATCAACTAGGTCGACCCTATACAGTTTCAAGTAATTTTTACTTAAAAACTAATTTTGCCTATGGCCAACCTAGGTCATAACTTAGTGAATAATTATCCAAAATTGTGCTAGGTCAACTGGGTCAACCCTATCGACTAATATTTTTGAAGGGTTTAGGGTCAAATCTACCCATATATACAAGTTCATTTTTCCATTATTTAGAGAAGAGAAAAATAAGTAAGAGTTATTGTGCATTTGCTTATTGACCATTCTACTTAAAGAAAAAGCTTAGGGTTTCATACTTTCTTTGGAGATAAAGATCTTATCTTTTGGAGAAGTCTTTTGGATGCATTGATAGGTTGTGTAGCATAGAGATAAGTTGTCTTTGTCTTCCTTACATACAATAAAAACCTCTTACGAAACACCTTATCCAAGGGAGAGATTGAGGCTCAGTGGGTTCATCTTTAAAGGTAAGTATTCCTTACTTTTTCCCTCCTTTGTAAGAGTAGATAAATATGAATTTGTACTTATCTTCCATGTATTTGGATTCTATATACATTGATGTGAGTATATGTCTCTTATGCATGTTTAATTTTATTATTTATAACCCCCACTTTATGCCACAAGCTTTGGTGAGCACTAGATTAGATTTGATTTACTTTTTATTAGTTTAGTGAATATAAAACATAGGACTCCCTTAGGTTCATTATGTGATTGTGATTGACTAGAGGCTTTGGAACCCTCCCTAGCATAGCATATTGTGGTAAGAGATCCCCAAATTGGGTTTAGCAAATCCCTATACTGGTTATGTTCCCACTTAACAAATGTGTCCCCAATTGAAAGTGTATGGTGTTGACGTAGGAAAGTGTACCTAGTGGCAGGAGAACAAGTTCCTACCCTCTCCTCGCAACATGGAAACTCTCCGCTCACCTGTGGGACTGGAAAACTGGAGGAGAGAGTCTCTAGATAAGGGCTAGCTCCCTTTGATGTATCATGTTTGTTTCAGCAAGTGTAGAATACCGGTATATATATATATATATATATATATATATATATATATATATAAATTGGGGGGGATGAAAAGGGGAGAAAGATAAAGGAAAACAAACTACTCTAAGGAGGTGATACACCAAAATAAGATGACCTTCTCACACCCACTCTCAGAATCAGACAAAGACAACAAACATACACTTAGACTTGGCAGAAAGACCAGGCTGCAAGAAAATGGTAGGGAGGTTCTTATGAAAAGATAGGAATAGGGACTCACCAAGATACTGTGAAATACATACTATAAATGACTTCCTCTATTCTATACCTCCAAATGGAACTCTTCTCCTGTCAGTTGTAGACAATGGCGCCTTGTAGATAACTGGTGTGTTGGTGCTAAACTTGTGAGAGCATCAAAAGACAATGACTGGACACAACTCAAACACAGGACATATACAAAATATCCATCCAAGAAGAGGTAAAAAACTATCTTTATAGATTCAGGTAGAAATTTTAGCAGGGTTGTGCCTTGTAAAATTGTGAAAAAGATGATTACAAAAATGACAAGTATCAAATATATATGAGAAAACAAAGAGAAAACCATGTGACATTCCTTCAAAAAGTGGCCATTGTGTCTCTTCAACAAGTTGCTCAAAACATTTATGAGCCGTGTGCTTTGTCTGCTTGAAGTCTCCATTTTCCAGGTCAAAACACAGTTTGTCCACTCATTAAATGTAAAATGGAGAAAACTAGTTACATTATTTAGCTGTTGCATCTTCTCATGATCAATTCAAAGGAACTATTTCACCTACTAAAGTCACTTCTCAAATTGGTGCCACTTAGACTTAATTGATTTCTCATTCCATATATGCCTTCTTGTCTTTTATCAATTTTGTCTCTATTTAGCTTGTTCGGCCCCCCAGGGGTGAATTTTTAGCAGGTTGCTGCATTCTGGGTTCCTTGGCAATATTTTCTTAGTTTGAAACAAAGGCCATTTTATTTTGCTAAATTTGATGCTCAACTGGCTGTCAAGCTTTGAAAACCAATGGACATTCCATCCTTTTCAAATTAAAAGCCTCTCAAGCGTCATTGCTTGAGAAACAATGGCTAAACCACTCTGCTAAATTTGACGTCCACCAGGACGTCATCGAGTCCAACTAAAATGCCATCAAGTCCATTACTACACTAGTCAGGTCCACATGGCATCCTCTCAGACACTTCCATGTCTTGTAATTTTCTGGCACCTATCCCCTTATTTTTGAACTACCCTCCCAGGCTCTCGTGGGCAAATTATCTGCAGACAATTTCCTCGGGTTAAAACCCTGGGTGGCTTTGCTATGTATTTTCATGGACAAAATGTCTATGAGCAATTCTCACAGAAAAATTATCCATGAAAATTCTATCTAACCATTCCTTTGATTTTCTTTTGAACTATCCACCTGAATCTTTGAAATGCCGAAGTGTCCGCCCTTTAAAGGGTACTTTGACCATTTGACTGCCCTTCGGCCAAGGGTAGTCATTTGAACCAAACCCGTTGAACCAAAATTTGGTTTAACGGTTCAAGGTTCAAAGGAGCACATTGATGAACTAAGGCCAAGCCCAATGAACTCATGCATTGAAATATTTTATTGAACCCAGACCGTTGAACCAAAAATGGTTCAACGGTTCAACTAAGCATGCCGATGAGCCAAAGAAGGCTGGCGAACCAATATTGAACTAAAAATGTGAACCTAAGCCGTTGAACCAAGTACATTGAACCTAGACCATTGAACCAAGAATTTGGTTCAACAGTTCAATGGTATGAGGTTCAACACATATTGTATTGAGATATTCGAACCGAACAATGAACTCTTTGAACTTAAACCAAGCCCGTTGAACCAAAAATTTTGGTTTAACGGTTTGGTTCAACCATTATTTAACCAAGATACTGAACTAAAAAATGAACCTTTAAACCAAGAAACTAAACCATTGAACTAAGCCATGAACCAAAAATGCTGAACCTAAACAATCTGAAATATAACTGGCATGAACAGCAAGGGAGGAAGGGGACCAAACAAATTTACCTGTGGGTAGAATTTGGTCAACAAATTGGTGACTCCCAAGGGAAGCATGCCTGCTATGCTTAGAGACTAGTTGCCTTGCAATCCATTGGGCATGGAGTTGGATAGTAACTTTGAGAACCAGCAACAACTCTTACAAAACTTAGAACCAGCCATGTAGGTTTACCTCCAAGGAAATGAAAGCACACATAAGACTAAGAAAACTATTACTTGTGCAACAACACTTAGGGAAAATGGGAAAGAAAACAAGGGAAAATATGTACAGCTGAAAAGAGACTCAGTGGCAATGCTTTAGATGTATCCCATTAACTAGGATATGCAATTCTTCACCATCCAACTTGGAGAGTTAGAATGCATTATGCTGCTTGCACTGAGTAATTATGTAAGGACCACTCCATAAGGCATCAAATTTTGCATGTTTTCCAGGCTTGGCTCGATCTTCATCCCACTTTAAGACAATGTCTCCTTCAATGAAATCTTTTGGCAAAGATTTCTTATTGAAGTGCCTTTTTACTTGCTATTAGTGACTGGTCATAGAAGCCATAGCCTGATTCCTTACCTCTTGGAGCTCCATTAGCTCACACAGCCTGACCTCCATGATGGTTCCTTCTTTTAACTACAGCTGGCGAGCAAGATCCAATGCTAGAAATTTGAGCAAGATGGAAAGCCTAGCTTCCCTTCCATATATGAGCATATATGGAGAATTTTTGATTACTCTCTTTGGAGTAATTTGGTCGGCCCATAGATCTGTCTTCAACTTGGCATGCCAAGTCCTCTGATTTTATACCATGGTCCTCTTTATAATTTTGATCAAAATTTTATTGGTGGACTCTGCTAGCCCATTCACCTGTGGATAATAATTTGATGAAGTGCTGAGATATATGCCATACTTCATCACCCATTCACTAGTTTTGGTTCCCAAAAAAGCCAAGGCATTATCTGATATTATGGTGGCTGGGACCCCAAATCTTGTTACCAGGTCCTCATAAAACTCCAAGACTGCACTTTCATTCACCTCTTTCAGAGCAACAACATCCATCCACCTTGTGAAATAGTTCATGACAATTAGAACCCACTTGTGTCCAACACTGGAAGGAGGATTCATCATTCCTATGAAGTCTAGGCCCCACTGCATGAATGTCTGTTCCACCTAAATAGGCTATAGAGGCATGGCAGCCAATCATTGTTTTCTATTAAAAAGTGCACATTTCTGGCACTTTATTACCTAGGCATGGGCATCCTTAAAAAGAGTAGGCCAAAAATAGCTAGCTCTCATTGGGGTTAATGCATCTTAGAAGAACCCCGGAGAGATCCTTCCTAAGCAATACTTCATCAACTAGAACATAAGGAAGGGATTGGAGTTTAAAATACCTTCTTCTAGTCTTACCAAGACCTTGTGGACACTCACCTATGAGAAGGAAATGCCTCATGTCCAACGTCCAATCCTTTATGACACCTGGTTCTTCTGTAGTGGCTACATCATGGATTAGCAAGTTGTTTTCCCTTTTTTGTTTGAAATCTACAGCCAACTATTTGCACAAGCCTCTGCCCCTCACTAACTTGGTGATTTTAATGTCTACGTCATATTCTGTCACTTTGGTGATCCATCCCACCCTTTTCTCATTTAAATCTTGATTGGTCAAGAAATCTTTGATGCCAGGATGTGGGACCATAAGGTGAACCCTACTATTAGACAACATATACCTAAATTTCTTTAGGCTCTGCACTACTGCCAGGACTTATTTTTCTACATACGTGTACCTAACTTCAAAGTCCTCTAACCCTTGGCTGAAGAAGGCGAGTGGTTGCTCGAGGTCATCACCATTTGCTTTAGTAAGCATGGCAGATATCACTTCTTCATTACTAAATGTATAGAGGTTAAAGTCTTTACTGAAGTTAGGGCTGATTAGAGTGGGCGCTTGGGCTAAAGCCTGCTTGATGGCTTCAAAGCTATCTTTTATTTGTGCTATCCACTTGAATTCTTCACCTTTCCTCAGCATAGAGGTCAGGGGCTTAACTATCTCAAAAAAATTTGGAATGAATCTCTGAATAAAATTTATCCTGCCAAAGAAACTCTGTAGGCCTTTCTTTTGCTTTGGCAAGGACATCTCCAGATGGAATGAACTCTCTCAGGGTCAATGGACAAGCCCTCCTTGGACACGATGTGGCCAAGAAGTTTCCCCTCATGAACAACAAAATCACATTTCTTTGGATTATGAGAGATGCCGAATTCCTTGCACCTTTCAAAAATCTACCTGAGGTGTTCTATGTGTTGGCTCGCTTCCTTGGAGAATACCATTACATCATCCAGGTATACTAGCACATTGTTATTTATCAAGCCACCAAAATCCATGTCCATGTCTCACTAAAAGGTAGCACCAACATTAGATAGCCCGAATGGCATCTTCTTGTAGGCAAATGTTCCCCATTTAGTGGTGAAGGCTATTTTGTGCTAGTCACAGCCTTGCACTAGAATCTGATTATACCCTGAATAACCATCTAGGAGGGAGAAATACTCACTACTAGTTACCTTCTGGAGGATTCACTCCATGCTCAAGAGGGGATAATGATCTTTTAAAGAGACTTTATTAAGGTTTTTAAAATTGATACACAACCTGATCTCCCCATTTTTCTTTCTAACATGAACAAGGTTGGCTAACCATGAGGAATGTTTGATTGGAAATATAATTCTAGACTAAATTAATTTGGCCAATTCCCTCTACATGAGGGGTTCAATTGTAAGATTGATAGGCCTCTACTTTTATGTGACTGGCCTAGCACCTTCTTCTAATTCAATGGTGTGCTAGGTAAGCCTTGGGTCGAAGCCCTTCAAGTCACTGTAATCCCATGCAAACACATCAATGAATTCTTGACACAATAGAATGAAAGCTCACCTTTCTTGAAACGTGTACACCTTGCCAAGTGCCAACAACTTGTCCTTAAAGATTTCAACCCTTTCATAATTCTCCTCTTTGGTCGTGATGCATGCCTTGTCATTTCTTAGTTGGTCATCTCCATTGAAAATGCTTTCAAGCATGACCAGACCTTTAGGGAGTTTATTGTTCTTCAATTAAACAATCTGATTGCCATATTGCTATTGCAATTTTGCCTGGTTGTGTATTGCAAACTCAACTTCTTCCTATAGGAAGAAAGCTATTTGTTGGTCACTTTTGAAAACTTGCTAATTTGCAATGTTTTCTAGGATAGAGGGTCGAACTACCAATTTCAAATGGTGCAAACCACAATCTCAGCTTATTTCCCTTGAAACATCAATCTGAGCACCAATTGTTGCCAGCCTATCAACTTGTTTGTTCTGCTCCCTAGGAATCAAGGCAATGTTGAAGTCAAGGAAAACTTCCATCAAGTCCCAAACCCTATGCTTGTAAGACTTCAGCAAGGAGTTCTTTATTAGATTCTAGCCTTTCACCTATTTTACAATCAGCTCATTATCTCCCAAGACCTGTAACTCCCTAATCCCTCTTTTTCTTGCCCATTCAAGCCCATGGATCAAAGACTCATATTCTACAACATTACTCATGCAAGAGAATAGGAAATGAAAAGATGAAAAGTACCTTTCTTTTGAAGGGGAAACCAACATCACCCCACCATTAGCACCTAGCTTACTTCTAGAACCATCAAAATACATCTACCATAGACCAAGGTTGTCCTGACTGGCCTTCATTAAATTGGGCATGAAGGTGCTTTCCTCATGCAAGCAATAGACTCCAACGTCTGCCTCCTTAATAAACTTATAAGGATCATGCTCGAAGTTATCATTTCCCCACTCATCCAAGAGTAAGTCTGTGACTCCTTCAAGAGTGGAGGATAGAGATTGGTCCGTCTGGGATTCTTTTGGGTCAATAATAGTGTAACTGACATTCACTGCCTTGGGTGAATATGGATTTAGATGATCCTTGTAGAGTGGCTTAGATTTGATTTCTACCTTGGTCCCATACTTGGTTCTAAAAACCAGGTATGACCAATTCACTTCTAGATAGCCACCTATCTTTGACGTGAAGTCCCTAGACAAGCAAATTGCGAAATATGAAGGAACATCTGCTACCAATATATCATGGGGGATTGAGAAGGTTGGGTAACCATGAAATGTCAACCTTAAATCCTTCAAAATTCCAACTATTTTTGTAGGCATCCCATCTAGATGTAGGACTCCTTTGTTCATTTCTTCATACTTTAATCCCATCTTATCAGTAATGCACTTGGGCATCACTGAGGTGCTGGCCCCACTATCAATTACGCAGTTGTGTACCAAGAAATCCCATTTGACCAAAGATACATAAAAAGGGGGAATATTTTCTTCTTTCTTTACCTAACCTAAAGTGGAAGGCTGCCCATTTGTCATCATGACATTATCAGCACTTGTTGGGGTAGCTTGTCAGTCCAACTCATGCAATTCTTTCTTCAATACGTCCTTCTATCCTAGAAGAGACAATGAATCCCATAAAGAGATGTTCATATGCAATTTCTTCATCTGGTCCACTATATTGACTTGGGGACTGCCTCCCTTCACATTTTCTTTTGGGCTAATCCCAACTAGAGCTGTAGGCTGAGGTGCTGAAGGTACAAGCAGCTATTTGAAAATTGGGGCCTTTTGAAATGAGTGTGATGGAGGAGGTGCTGCTACCACCTAAGTGGTAGCCTACACCTCTCCCACTACTCTTCTCTTAAATCTTGTGTTGGCTACAACATAATCAACCTTGTTTTCTGTAGTGCCCCCATGATTGATTGTATAAAACTCACCCTCTAGGTGATTCATAAGAGTAGAATCTGACTGGGCCTGATTGCTACTCGTGCTGGGCTGCATTGAAGGCTAAAAAAATTGGGAATGAGTAGTAGCCTGATTTTTGGTATTCTATAAATACATCATCTCATTTATGTGAACAGCCTATTCTTGACCATATCCCATGGTCGAACAACTAGGCTGCTCTTGTACTAAATTATTCTGAATAGGCACCATCGCCTTAGATGATGAGGAGGGACCGATGTTATAATTTTGAAATGGTCTAGTTGTAGTGAGCTGCCCCTGACCTTGATTGTAATTTTGAAAGGGGGGTCTAGGGGCTTGACCATAATTTTGGTATCCCTGATTTGGTCTATTGCCTTGAGCTTGCTACCTTTTAATGGCAACAAGTTCATTAGACATGTTCTACAATAGACTCTTAACCTCATGAAGATCATTTGATAGAATAATAGTTGGCTTCTCAATGGTAGGTAGGGGAGCAATTGTGGGAGCAATGGTTTGAATTGGGGTTAGTAATTCTAGGAAAAGCGGCATGTGAGGCCTAGGGGTGATCTTTCCAACTTGTACCAAGCAATTCTCAGCGGTTATGGCAATGTCATAAGTAGTAGGCAATATATGCCCTCCCATAGATTATATCATTACTGTAATGTCACTATTTTATGCTTTTAAATAGTACAAGAAAGTGTAGCTAGGAGTCGGCCTTACGAGGATGGGAATTCTATCCCAAGTCTTTTGAAAACACATGTTGAAATCTTGCATATACTCATGCGGAGCTCTCTTTATGGTCATCAATTACTCAGCAAGTGAGAGGCCATCACTCTTTTCCCTAAAATGATCTGTCAATTGAGTGCCCAATTCGTTCCAAGAATGTATTAAATTTACGGGCAAGGTCCCATACCAATCAAGAGCCTTGCCTTTCAAAGACAATGCTATCAATCTGATGGTGATGTTTTCTTCTGTGACATTATGGATATTGTAGAGGTTAGCAATATTTTTAATATGCTCAATGACTGTAATGGGCCCCACTCCATCGAAAGAAGGCACATTTTTTAAGGTTATTCCTAGAATTGGATTGTAGCATGGGAGATTCAAAGGGCTCTCACCACGAAAAGCCACAAAAGGTAATCCCATGGCTGGGATTGGCTGTAACTAGGGTTTTGTTATGACTGTGTCTCTTACAATAGGTCTGGGAGGGTCATTTGTTGGATAAGGATGAGTTCTCTCAAACCTTAGCCTTTTTGCAGAGTTCAAAGGTAACTCAATGAAATCAAAAGGAACCCCTCTAAAAGCAGACCTTGTGGTGACTTTAGGCATAGAAAGTTAAGCAACTGGTCTTAAAATAGAAATGAAGCTCTTACCAATGGAGTCACTAGATGATGAAAACTTTGAATTGGCTATATTAGGACTAACATCAATCCTAAACTTTATTGAGTGATCAAATAGAGTCCCATCGGGTGTGCCAAAACTGTTGACACAAGAAAGTGCACCCAATGGTAGGAGAACAAGTTCCTACCCTCTCCTCGCAACATGGAAACTCTCCTCTCACCTATGGGACCAACAAAGCTGGAGGAGAGAGTCTCTAGATAAGGGCTAGCTCCCTTTGATGTATCATGTTTATTTTAGCAAGTGCAGAATATAGGTATATAAATATATATATATATATATATATATATATATATATAGCTATATATATATATATAAATTAGGGGGATGAAAAGGGGAGAAAGATACAGGAAAACAAACTACTCTAAGGAGGTGATACACCAAAATAAGATGACCTTCTCACACCCACTCTCAGAATCAGACAAAGACAACAAACATACACTCAGACTTGGTAGAAAGACTAGGCTATAGGAGAATGGCAGGGAGGTTCTTATGAAAACACAAGAATAGGGACTCACCAAGATGCTGTGAAATACATGTAAATGAATTCCTCTATTCTATACCTCCAAATGGAACTCTTCTCCTGTCAGCTGTAGACAATGGCGCCTTGTAGATAACTAGTGTGTTGGTGCTAAACTTGTGAGAGCATCAAAAGACAATGACTGGACACAACTCAAACACTCAGGACATACACAGAATATCCATCCAAGAAGAGGTAGAAAACTATCTTTATAGATTCAGGTAGAAATTTTAGCAGGGTTGCGCCTTGTAAAATTGTGAAAAAGATTATTACAAAAATGACAAGTATCAAATATATATGAGAAAACAAAGAGAAAACCATGTGATGTTCCTTCAACAAGTGGCCATCATGTCTCTTCAACAAGTTGCTCAAAACATTTATGAGCCATGTGCTTTGTCTACTCAAAGTCCACATTTTCTAGGTCAAAATGTGATTTGTCCACTCATTAAATGTAAAATGGAGAAAACTAGTTACATTACTTAGCTATTGCATCTTCTCATGATCAATTCAAAGGAACTATTTCACTTGCTGGAGTCACTTCTCAAATTGGCACCACTTAGACTTAACTGCTTGCTCATTCCATGCATGTCTTCTTGTCTTTTATCAATTTTGTCTCTATCTAGCTTATTCAGCCCCCTAGGGGCAAACTTTCAGTAGGTTGTTGCATTTTGGGTTCCTTGGCAATATTTTCTCAGTTTGAAACAAAGGCCATTTTATTCTGCTAAATTTGACGCTCAACTGGCTATCAAGCTTTGAAAACCAATGGACATTCCATCCTTTTGAAATTGATGGCCTCTTGAGCGTCATTACTTGAGAAATAATGGCTAAACCACTCTGCAAAATTTGACATCCAATGAGATGTCATTAGGTCCAGCTAAAATGCCATTAGGTCCATTACCACATTAGTCTGGTCCATGTGGAATCCTCTTGGACACTTCCATGTCTTTTAATTTTTTAGCACCTATCCCCTTGTTTTTGAATTGCCCTCTCAGGTTCCCATGGACAAATTGTCTGTGGACAATTTCCCTAGGTTAAAACCCCAGGTGGCTTTGCTATGTATTTCCATGGACAAAATGTCTGCGAGCAATTCTTATAGACAAATTGTTTGTAAAAATTCTATCTAATGATTCCTTTGAGTTTCTTTTGAACTGTCTGCCCAAATCTTTGAAATGCCAAAGTGTCCACCCTCCAAAGGGTACTTTTACCATTTGATTTCCCTTCAGCCAAGGGCAGTCCTTTGAACCGAACCTGTTGAACCAAAATTTGGTTCAACGGTTCAAGGTTCAAAGGAGTGAGCCGATGAACCAAGGCCAAGCCCGATGAACTCATGCATTGAACTTTTCCATTGAACCTAGACCATTGAACCAAAAATGGTTCAATGGTTCAAATAAGTGCGCTGATGAGCCAAAGAAGGCCGGTGAACCAATATTGAACCGAACATGTGAACCTAAGCCATTGAACCAAGTACGTTGAACTTAGACCATTGAACCAAGAATTTGGTTCAACAGTTCAACGGTACGAAGGTTCAACACATTTTGTATTGAGATGTTCGAACCGAATAATGAACTCTTTGAACTTGAACCAAGCCCGTTGAACCAAATTTTTTGGTTCAACAGTTTGGTTTAACCATTATTTAACCAAGATACTGAACTCGAAAATGAACCTTTGAACCAAGAAACTGAACCATTGAACCAGGCCATGAACCAAAAATGTTGAACCTGAACAATCTGAAATATAACTGGCATGAACAACAAGGGAGGAAGGGGACCAAAATTTTTTACCTATGGGTAAAATTTGGTCAACATATGATATGATCTATCTTATCTGAATTAAGATTGATTTATAGACATGATTCCTTTTTGATTTTATACAATATGTTCTTCCCTTTAACATTATAAATGATTAGATGATTAAACATTAATTGAATTATTATATTTTGAATTATTTTTATTTTATGATATCACATTGGCTATGGTAATATAAGTCCATAACATGGATTCAATTATAATTTTCCCATGAAATTTATTTAATAAACAATGTTGTTGATCATACTATATCACTATTAATTTATTCAAATAATGGTATCCATGCTTATTAATTGAGTGTTGTTTGAACTAATAAGGTAATGGTGTGGTGACCTTTAGGCTATGAGATGATTAAAAACTCAATCAGTAGCACTAATAAATGCTTTCAAAGCCTTGAGTTTCAATCTACTCTTGTTTGTACTCTCTTTTATGCTATGATATTTCTATTGTATATTGTGAGAATTTAAAATTAATTTGAATGCATGAAATTAATTCCTAGTTATTATTTAGAATGTACTTTTATAAATAGTATTTGATTATGAGATTAGATAAAATATGTAAGTTATAATTTTAATAAAGGCCTATTTAAACTAAATGATATCATAGGTTGTTTAGAGTTATCCTTTTTAGTTAAATTGATCCTAAGATATTAACCATCCTCGAGCATAATTGAAACCCATTGAGGAGAGTGAGGTATTTAACTAGAGTTAATGACCTATAAATGGTCTTATAAGGAATAATGAGTGCCAAATATTGTGCTCAAATCCTATCCATTTATTCATACATTGATACACCCCAAAAACTATAAACATTAATAAAGGTAGCATGTTTCCATATAACACCCTTTGTATGTAGGCACCTCTAGATAATTACCTTAGTTCACCTCCTTTGGTTCTAGTTACGTGTATGTGAGTGTGTTGAATGATTATTTATTGCATCAAAAAGTGAGGTATTGGGTTTGAAATGCATAAAAAACATACTCTGACATACAATTCCAATTTTTTTGGTGTTTTTTCATCTGGTATTAGAGCAGTTTTCTACTCTAGGAAACTTTGGGAATGAATATTTTCCTTTTAAATTTGTAATCTACTGATTTATCACTTATAATTCTGAATATGGTTAGAATGTGATCAAGTGGTTCAAATATCCAAAATAACTTGTATAATGTTAACCCAACTAAGGGTAGAGATAGAGGATGAGGAAGGGGTTATCATGCTACATCCATATTCATAACCAAGAAGGACTATCCATAAATAATGTTGACAACAATACCAAAGTTATAAATGTTGATGTAATCAGTGGGAATACAATAAAAAAACATGAGGATGTCCTTAATGGAATTTAAATATCACTTAACACTTTGTAAGGAAAGATTGATAGCTAAGAGTAAAGGTTGAACAATCATGAAGGGGTATCCCAAGAGGAAGTACCTAGATTGGAAATGTGTCAAGTAGAAGGACATATAATACAATAACTACCTTTGACCACAATTGACCCAATCATAAAAGATATAAAGAAGCTTCCACCACCTACCTTTTTGGGTGAGGAATTAGGTGATGCAGATGATGCATGGCTAGTATACTTGCATAAATATTTCAACTTACACAACATGCCATCGAATGTGAAAGCTAGGGTCGTAGCCTATCAGTTGGTTGGTCCTACAACATTATGGTGGAATCACCTTTGTGACATTGAGGACAATATCCCTTGAGCTTGTTCTATTCAACTTTTTAGACTCAATTTTGTAAAACATACCCAAATGCCAATTATAATGAATATAAAAATATGATTTTTAGCTTCTAAAGAAGGAGAACATGTCTATTGCTAAATATGAGAACAAGTTTTTAATTTTTTTACATAATGTAAACTATTTGTTGTAAGTAGATACTGATATATCAGGGTGAATCAATATAAAATAATGTATATTCAATTCCTTTTACCATTCCATGAAGCATACATTCAAATACGATCAAAGAATGCATATATAAAAACCATATGAACACATTACAAGATAACATAAGAGATTATGTGGGAAACCCTCTTGGAGGATAAAAACCATTGAAGCAATAACATGGACTACTATCCTTTAAATACAAGATTCAATTTAGACCAACACCAACTGATAAAGGATCACCCACCCCTCAATTTAGTCAAGCACCCAATTGACTTTTAGCTAGCACCAAATATCAAAGAGGATATAACCCCCTAGGAAACCAAGCACCAAATTAGATACCTTGAACCTCTAATCATCTTGAACACCTATTTTGGACTCTTCAGCTAATGATTACCTCCTTTGTTTGAACTCTTTCCCTTTCACTCTTACTCAATCAGCCTTTAGGGCTCACTCACTTAATTAGCTTCTTATAGGATCATTAGGTCTAATGACCTGCATATCCACCTACATTAACTTGATTAGATAAACATGAATAATACTCTTCAACCCTTTATGGTCCTTAATTACCTTCTCATTTCCTTTCAAATTTTATCTCCTTCGCTTAAGTCTACACTCTCACAACTAGTCCAAATAGGCCAATTATGCCTTGCCTTTATACCACACTCTTCATCTAACCCATATTGGTCATCTAAATCCTTTTAATACTTTATTTACACTTGTAATATCTCCACACACACATTACATGGGTGAGATAATTCACTCTATAGGTTGGTCATACCTCTTTAGCCCCAAACCTCAATTAGGCCTTAATAAGACCTAAATCAATTAAGTCTATCCATGCACACATTAAAACTTGGGCCTATTAGACCATCTTCAAACTCTACCAATGATTAAAACACTTGAAACATCACTTTAATAGATCACTTATATCATCCATATGATTTCATACTATCATTTTATTCATCTCACACCTTGAACCCAACAAATAGGTTTCCTCACTAATAGGCTTTGACACACAAAAATGTTTATTTTCTAGAATTTAGGCATAAAGTTTATTTTATCAAAAAAAAAACACACTAATAGATCATATATTACCTAAAAACATCACCAAATTGGAATCATTAAATAGGCCAATATACCTAAAACTAACTCTCTCAAAATGACCATTCAAACTTGTCACACATAATCAAAGTACAATCAAGTAAATGTTCATGTTTAGAAGTTATAAGAGTTCTTAAAAGATATTTAATTCACATGGATAGGTCATATTATTATTCTATATCAACATACAATATTTATTTATATTTTTCTAGCATCATTCATTGGTCTTATAGACCAATCTCTTAGGTCTCTATCTCATAGTCTCAACACAACTAGAAAAGCCCTTTTGTCTTACATGGTTCACAAATTTAACCTATCTATTAATCTTTCATAAATATTTTATAGTTCATTTAGGGTTATAAAAACATCAATATTTCCATTTTATGCATCGCAATTTATCATAAGACCTCAAATACTTCATTTTACTCAGCATGCCTATAGTAGTCAACTTGAATCAAAACACAATCATGGTGATCATGACTCCTAACACTTGTAATATAATTTTACCTATCTTAAAATTTATTCATGTCATCATTAAACATCCTTATATCAACTTTAATCTCATATACATAAAGGTTTAATATCAAATATGAAACATATGGATCATTCTATGAGACATACATCTTCACTATCTACAATCAAGTGATAAGACATCTTGATTGACAAAAATGATTGATATAGTGACTATTTCTTGCCAAAATAGCTCCGTGTAACTCAATAATTAATCTTGGACTTCAATAATCAAATATATGTTTAACATCAAACTATCTAGATATAATCAGTTTTATATACATTCTACTCACTACCCTAACACACCACTTCCACCTAGAGATGTCTGGAGGAGTCCTATACAACATAAAATCACCAAAATTGATCAAAAAATCCATTGTAGGCCAAAACCATTCACATATTTCCAATCATTCCACTATGAGGGTTTGAAAGCACAAAAACCTCCTTAACTTATTAACATTCATTCATAAATATGAGGGCTTGTTTTATCTACAAAATGATTCTAGAAGCTTATTAAGACCCTTACCCAACTACTTTGAAAGTCTTAGGTTGCCATACAAACTCTACATATGCCAATGAGCATAAAAAACTTCTTCTTGGATATATAACTTGCCAATCTAGCATACTTAAAAGCCTTAGACCCACTTTTCTCACTTTCTCCTCAAAACTAAGACTTGGAGCTTGGTCAAAATATTTTAAACAAATATTTAAACCTTTTTAAAGCTCCCATGGCTCACAAAATTTAGAATATGCACTTGATTCCTCAATAGGCCTCACAAGGTCTCTCATACCACTAGGCCTAGAACTATAGAATATACCTTGACTAAGAAACCACCTTGAAACCTATTAAAATGATCTCACCACCTCAAAAACATGTCATAAACCTTCACACCAAGGTACATAGCTACCAACCATCTAATCCCTTACCTTAACCTACTCAACAGACTAGGCTACCAAGCCTATACAACTACACAAGATCTATGAGAATATAATCATACCACTATTCACATAATTTGACATCTCTCCTTGACCTTGATTAGCCTTCTATTCCATTTATGAAATTTAAGATATCATGACATCAATGACATCACCATTTGTCATTAACTTTGACATCAATGAAAACACTTTTGCCAATAATCTCCCCCTTTTTTATTGATGGCAACCTCTTCTTCTCCTTCTCCCCATTTAGCATTAATGATAAAGTGCATATATACTCCTATCAGATTCATCTATAGAGTCCTCTAATCCTAGGAACTATCCACTTACAAAGTTTCCCTTTTATCTATGCATGAAAATTCAATATATTTGTCAAAACACATGACTTGGTTTGATCAAGTCATCATACAAAAATTTCTTGAGTTTACATCTGTAGTAGACTTCTCCACATCTCCACCATGACAAAGGATTGAAATTGGAACATATCACATATTATCCCCTTCACATCATGTACTCTTCAAGTAAGTCAAACTATCTGAGTTAGTTCCCCCTAATTCCATGCTTCATCTGAAAAAGTCAACTTCAACAAATCTCCTTGACAAACTAATAATGAGACTTATTGGCCCATAATACCCTCACCAAGGTAATAGACCAAGTAAAAAACTTGATTTCCAACCTCCATAAGCCTATTTCATGATTTAGAAAAATTTAAGTCATTTCCTATCATTATGAATGGACCATTAGCCCTGATGTTACCAATAGGTCTCATGGAGACATAATACACACAATCTTTCTTCTTCTTTTTTAATGCTAACCTCTTTAACCTAAAATACCATATCAAGTAGGAATGAAATAAATTAATAAAATTATAAATCAAATTTTCATTCATCAATTTTTTATTCTTTAAGAAACACAAGTGATTAGGGATCAAACAACTACAATATACCTTCTCGATCAACAACTAGTCATATTAGGTTTGTGAGACCTTATACACTATAGCCGAGCTTTGAAAAATATTTGAATTATTTAGATAATCAAAAAATGACTAAACAACATTATTTGATCATGTATGACCTAAAGGTCATCTTCATGCTCATATAGTACATTAAACCTTCATGATATTTTTCAAAAATCAGTTTTGTATACACACATAGAACCTTATTAATTGTGTTATAATCTCGTCATTATCAAACTTAATATCATTAAATATATTCATGTCCTTTAAAAATAATTCCAAAACACTCATATATGACCTAATGAGTTCATCAATATATCAATTGAGCTCTCAATACAATGAAGTAACTCATGACACAACATTCTTTAACCTTCTCAAATACATACTCAGAACCTTGATATGAAAAAAACTCATAACTATAGCACATTATAAAGGAAACATTTTGAATCTATCTCTTTGAAAATAATTGAACTCAAAATTCCAATAAAAAACTTATTTACCTTATAATAACACTATTAGGGTTTGCAATCTCAACTCATCTTGAGACCCTCAAAACACTGTCTTTAACTTCTTGAGCTGGATCTTCAATTTTAAGAACAATATGATCACTCATAGGGAACCTTCAAAAGATTCAAGAATTAGATAAAATATCCAATCACTTATAAAAATATTATTTAGTACCTAAGGACACCAAAAAACTTACCAAAGAATATTTATCTATCAATAATATATACCTCCACACAGTCAACTTTCAAGATGAAATTCTTGCACAAAACCACACTATCAAATCTCTTTCATTACATAAGAAAGAAATACAATGATAAAATAATAGGATTTAAAACTTATAACACCATTAGAGGATAATTTGACAATTTTTAATCCACATATATTATTCCTAGGTTCATAAGATAGAGCTTAGTCAACCAAAAGTCAACTTCCTTATGCAATAAATGCACCTGTATGGATTTTCAAGACTCTAAACTTTTAAGGATATTCACCATGGAATTTACTTCATATTTCCTTTTTAAACCATGTTTTTTTAATTAAAAAATTCCTCATATAACCCAATATTTTATCTTAGATCTATACAACACTGCACAATCAGTTCAAATTTAAAAGACAATGGTTATATTTTTGAAATTACAATGACTATTTCCTGGAGTTTTATTTTGACATCTTCTAGATTGTCATCTGATTGTAAGACAACTTATATATCTTAAAAATTGAGATAGATAACACCCCAAGCCACTATAAATCTAGTGTTATTTCATGGCACATTATACCTCACTCCCATGACCTCTTTTGACCATAGTTGAATTTATAGGTACCTACACTAAATGCTCTAATATATTGGTCTGAAATTGCCTCCAAGACATCCTAATAAGTTCTAGCTTGTCTAAGCTACTATAGTGTATTTTTTATCTCTCTAAAGAACATATTTATATTTCAAAATATCCTCAATGAATCTATGGATGCCTCACATAATCTTTTATGCCCTACAATAACTATACTACTACCATACACACACAAACATCCAATTGGCCTCTTTGTTCATGCACCCATGCTTCTCATACCCTCATTAGGTGTCATGGAGACCTATACAAATATGACTATCTTTAAATAAGTCTTCAAGGTCCTTTTGTATATCAACATTGGTTTTATATTGGACTTAGATTCAACATAATCCTTCTTCTTCAACATTGGTAACAAAATCATGTAGACTTCTATGTAGACCTTGACTTTGATCTTCATAAACTTATCCATCACTACAAACAAAATGAACTTTGTCTTTATCACACTTCAAGATACTTAAGATCACCTATAGACTATCAATCCTCCTCTAAAGGTGTGGCTATGATACCAATTATTTTAAGTATATAATGAGGGAAGGGGATGAATCACTAGACAAAAATGTATATTTAATTCTTTTTACCATTCCATGAATCATACAATCACATAAGATTAAACAATACATATAGAAACAACCATATGAGCACATTACAAGATAACACAAGAGATTATGTAGAAAATACTCTTGGGGGATAAAACCCACTATACCAAGCACATGGAATACTATCCTATAATGACAAGATTCAATTTAGACCAACACCAATTGATCAAGGATCACCCACCTCTCAATTTAGTCAAGCACCCACTTAACCTTTATCTAGCATCAACTAACAAGGATGATAAAACCCCATAGGAAACCAAAAACCAACTTAGCTACCTTGAAACCATGATTATATTGAGCACATGTTTTTGACTCTTCAACTGATGATGACCTCCACTGTTTTCACTCTTTCCCTATCACTCTTACTCAACCAACCTTTAGGGCTCACTCGTTTAACTAACCTCTTCTAGACTCATTAGGTCTAGTGAATTGTGTATCCACTTGAATAAAATTGATTATTTAAAAATGATAGATCATATTCACCTTATAATTTTCCTTAATGACCTAATCCTTTATTTTAAAGGTTCTCTCCTTCGCTTATGTCCACACTCTCACAACTAGTCAAAATAGGCCTTGACTTTATACCACACTCTTCATTTTATCTATATTGGTCAGAAAAGAAACTTTTCATACTTGAGTTACACTTTTAATAGTTATACACACATGATACATGGATGAGAAAATTTACTCCATAGTTTGGTCATACCTATTTATCCCCAAAGCTCAATTAGGCCTTAATGGGACCTAACGAAATTAGGTCTATCCATGTACACGTAATAACTTAGAGACATTGAACCATATTAAGCCTCTAAAAATGATTAAAAAACTTCAAATATCACTTAAATATATCCATTGTATCATACATATGATTCCACATTATCATATGCTTCATATTGCACCTTGAACCTAGGAAATAGGTCTCCTCACTAATAGGCCTTTACACACAAAAAAGTTTGTCTTCTAGAACTAAGGCATAAAGTTGATTTTATAAAAAAAAAACTTGAAATAAACACATTAATATATAATAAATTACCTAAAAAACCATTAAAAAAAATTGGCATCATTAAATATGACAATAGACCTCAAACCAACTCTCTCAAAATGACCACTTTGATTGGTCACACACAGTCAAAGTATAGTCAAGTAAATGTTCACATTTACAACTTGTAAGAGTGATTAAAAGATATTTAATTAACATTGATAGTTACTTTGATTATTATATATAAAATAAAATATTTATTTTTCTTGTTATAGCATCATTCATTGGTCTTATAGACCAATCTCTTAGGTCTCTATATTATAGTCTCAACACAGCTAGACAAGCCCTTTTGTCTTGCATGGTTCACATATTTTGACCTATCCCTTTAGCTTCCAAAAATATTTTATAGTTTATTTAGGTTTATAAAAATATAAATATGTCCATTTTATGCATCACCATTTATCATGAGACCTCAAACACTTCATTTTCCTCAACATACCTATAGTAGTCATATTGACTCAAAACATAGTCATGGTGATCATGAATCCTAACACTTGTAGTATAAATTTATTGATCTTAAAATGTATTCATGTCATAATTAAATATCCTTGGATCAAATTTAATATCATATACATAAATTTATAATAGAAAATATGAAACATATGGATCATTCTATGAGACATACATCTTCACTGTTTATAATCAAGTGATATGACATCTTGGTTGACCAAAATGTTTGACATAGTGAATTTTAATTGACAAAATAACTCCATGAACCTCAATAATGAGTCTTGGCCTTCAAGACCCATCAAATTACATGTGTTGACCTAGTCAACTCTACTTGTAGCATTAAATTCTCTAGAAATAAGCAATTTTTTATACCTTTACTCATTGCCCTGACACACCACTACCACCTAGAGATGCTTAGAGGAGTCATATACAACATAAAATAATAAAAATTTATAAATAAATACATTCTATAAAAAAACATTAACATCTTTCCAATCACTCCACTATGAGGGTTTGCAAGAATAAAAACTTCCTTACCTTCTTAATGTTCATTCATAAAGCTGACAGATTAGTTTCTCTATAAAATGATTTTGGAAGCTTCTTAGGACCATTCATCAACTAATACAAAAGGCTTAGGACACCATGAAAATTCAACATGTGCCAATGAGAATCATAAACTTCTTATCAGGTAGACAACTTGCCAATCTAACACACTTGAAATCCTTAGAGCCACTTTTCTCACTTTTTCCTCAGAACTAAGACCTAGAAAATGCTTAACAACTTTGAATAAAATATTCAAAACTTTTCCAAAGTTCCCATGATCTCACACACATTATAATGTACACTTGATCCCTCAACAGGCCTAATAAGGTCTCTTAAACCACTAGGCCTAGAACTGTAGACCATACCTTAACCAAGCAACAACCTTAAAACCTAATCAAATGCTCTCACCACCTTAGAAAAATGTCATAAACCTTCATTAAAATATACATATCTACCAACCATCTACTCCCTATCCTCAATCTACTCAACACACTAGGCTACCAAGCCTATTATACTACATAAGATCTATGAAAAGACCACCATACCACTGTTCACATACTTTGTCATCTCTCATTAACCTCACTTAGAATTATATGACATCAATGACATTGAATATATCATGACAACAATGGAATCACCACTTTATCATTAACTTTGACATCAATGACAACACTTTTGCTAACACTATATGCATGATGAGAAAACCAAGTTTAATAAGTTAAAACTTAGGCTCAAAGAAATATTGATGCATTATGTCAACATGATGAACCCAAGGACTTTGGTAGTAGAGATTGAATCAGCCTACATGGTTGAATAAAAATAATTTTTTTTGCCAAAAGGAAAGATAGGAATTTAAATCAAATAGGTAGCAATCTAAAGCTAAGAGTCTTTCTCCTATGAACAAGAATTTATAGAAATCAGATCAGAACTACAAATTTTCTTGTACCAATAAGAATTTTAACAAATTTTCTAATCAAAATAGAAAATTCAAGTCTCAAGGATTTTCAAAATCTAGTTATTTTAAGAAGGAACAACATCAAAACAACCAACATGGACCTACCATGGGTGTTAATATTGTTTCAATAGTATCATCTAGAACTATTGTTTGCTAGGAATGTGGTGATAACCACTACAAAGGGACTATCCTAAACTAAAATCAGTCCAATCAACCAATCATAAGGTATATAATACTATTGATAATCATAATGTTGACTTACATGCCACTCCAATTAAAACCATAAGTACAATAAATGGGTTTCCCTTGACTATTTTAATTGATTCAAGTGTAATTGATTATTTTATATCTCCTTTTGCTGTTAAGTAATGTAAAATCAAACCTGTTTTGATAAGAGAAGGTTGGGAGGTTGAGTTCGATACCAAAAAAAGGTGCCTATTCTTGAATGCTTGAAACAAGCTAAACTTGATCTAATAGTTTTCAAGACTGAGATGAATCTATTCCTCACTCCTTTGGGGTCTTATGATCTCATTCTTGGGATGGATTGATAGCATGAACATCAAGCCATACTTGATTGTGTAGACAAGAGAGTGAAATACATTAATGACCTTAGGCAACTTGTATAATTGTAAGGTATTCAAGGGTTAGAAAGGTGAAAAACACTTTTATCCTTGTAGTTTAAAATGTTTGTTAGGAAGGGATGCAATCTTTACGTAGTTTAGCTACAAGAATTACCCAAAGAAAGGGAACTAATTCATGCAGATTTTCTTATTTTAAAGGAATTCATGGATGTCTTTCCTAAGAAACTAACTAATTTACCACCTAAGCAAGAATTTTATTTTTCCATTGATATAATGCCTAGATCTCTCCCTACATCTAAATCTCCATGCCACATGAATGTGGTTAACCTACAAGAATTAAAGGTATAGCTACAAGAAATTTTGGATAGCAGAAGCATCCAACCAAGTGTGTCTCCTTGGGGGCCTCTAAAGTTATTTGTTAAGAAGAAATATGGCATGTTAAAGCTTTACGTTGATTAGCAATTTCTTAATAAGGTAACAGTTAAAAATTGATATCCTTTGCCAAGGATAGATGATTTATTTGACCAAATGAAAGGTGTTATAGTCTTCTCAAAGATTGATTTGAGATTGGGCTACCATCAATTGAGAAGAAAATAAGAGGACATTCATAAAATAACTTTTATAACTCATTATGGACATTATGAGTTCACGTTTGTACCATTTGTCTTAACTAACGATGCTATAGCCTTCATTAATCTTATGAATAGCATGTTTGAAGACCTTTTGGATAAGTTTGCATTGGTTTTTCTTGATGATATTCTCATTTAATCTAAGAATGAGGTTGAACATGATCAACACCTTTGTTTAGTCTTGCAAAGGCTAAGACAACATAATATATATGGGAAAATCTCCAAATGTGTATTTTATGAATCTAAAATTCATTATTTGGGTCACATTATTTTTAAGGCTGGCATTATTATTGATCCAGTGAAAATAAAAGCCATACAAGATTGGCCTGCTCCTATAAATGTGCATGAAGTGCATAGCTTCATGGACTTGGATGGTTATTACCAGTGATTTTTAAAAACTTTTCCATCATAGCCCATGATATTACTTCTTTTCATCATAAAGGAAATAAATTTGTATGGATGCCTCAATGTGAGGAGGATTTTACAAAGCTAAAAGTTATGCTAACAACAACACTTATTATTATCATTCTAGACCCAAATGGTAATTTTCAAGTATGGGATGATGATTCTAATAAAGGATATAGAGGAATATTGACTCAAGATTTAAAGGTTGTGGTTTATGAGTTAAATAAAATTAAAGAACATGAAAAGAATTATCCCATGCATGATATGGAGCTTGTTGTAATTGTCTATGCACTTAAACAATGGAAACATTTTCTACTGGGAAAACCTTTTAAGGTGAAGTTTGATAATTTTAACTTTGAATACTTATTCTCTCAAGATGATCCAAATTCTTGCTAGTATATATGGCTATAATTTTTAAGAAATTTTGACATGAACAGATCATA